>VUYV01000158.1:1670179-1977679 GCA_008711295.1 Anarhynchus alexandrinus
TTTTTTCTATAAAACTTCTTTCTGCCTTAAGAGGTTACTTACAAATGACTGGATGGACACAGTCATCACATTGATGATTTTGGTGACTCTTGTAGGTCAAGACCTTCTTTTGTTTATGGTATATGTAGCACTGGGGTATGGGTGGGGGAATCACCCCGACCATAGAAGAGCTCTCTTTTCCCTTACAAAGGGGCTGAAGTGAGGTGGTGAAGAATATGCCATCCAGTTTGCTATTCCAAGACCTACCAGCTACTAAGTAGTATCTTGTCCTTCTAAAATGAAAAAGAAAGAGCAATTACTGTCTCTTGCAGAATTTCAAGTACACTTTAAATAACAGAAGTGTTTGTCCACACGCACAAGCCCTCTTAGAGCAATAATTCACCCTGCCAAGTGGATTGTGCTTGTAGTTCATTGGGAAAATCAGATTGCGTGAAAATGCATCCCGTCTTTTTTTCTCGGGAGCAGTATTCCTCAGCTCTCCCCGTGAGATCATTCTGGGGGCAGGAGCCAGTTCCGAGCCAAGCCTGCCAAACCTTTTCTGACTTATACTGGATGGCCAGGGCTCCCACCAGGTCCCGGTGCAGTTATGGATAACCAGAGTGCAGCTCACTCTCCCTTCTCATGGGAAGGAGGCCACCAAGAAGGGCTGGCAGAGGGACAACTTCTGAGACTCGGAATGCCCCAAATTCCCATAGAAGTCACGCAAAAAATTATTGCAGATCTTGTGCAGTTGGCCGTGGTATACCTCCTTCATTATACCAGTGATGCTTTTTTGTAAAGCATTTATACCTTAAATAACGTCGTAGCATTTCAACACCTAAGACTGACCATACCAGGGGAAATGAAAGCTCCACCCGACCCAGTGTCCAATTTCCAGCAGTGGCCAGTAGCAACTGGCTTGGGATGATACAGGAACAAGGCGAAGGTAGCAGCACCTCCTGCTGCACTCCCTCAGCCTTGCCTCCAACAACCTCTGGCTTTCTTGACCCAAAAGTGGTGTCCTTGTATTTGCACGTGCTTGCGAATTAACAGGGCTCTGTGCACAAAGGGCTCTTGGTAGGTGGCAGCATCCACCGCTGCCACCATCCCTCTGCCAGCGCACGACCCAGCGCGCTCAGCAGCAGCCTGCCGCCGCTTGCCTATATCCTGCTTGCTCGTAATGCAACCAATTGTAAGGACCGAAGCATGTGTTCAAATAGGTTCTGAGCTATGATGCTCAGGTCTAGATTTGTAGTCAATTTTTTTTTTTTCCTGAACCTGGCTATGTTCCGACCCAGTGCTCTGGTTTGGTCTAAAGCAATGGTTTGTGTCTGAACCTCAGCCCAGAGCCTGCTTGAATAGGATCTGTTGTTCTCTTTTCAGACTATCTCAGATAGTCAGTGCTCCCAAAGGAGTAACTTTGTGCCTTTTGAAGCAGCTCTCCCTCCCAATGCAGTCTTTCATCCCAAATGACCTCAGAAAAAGGCATGTGAAACAATTCCTTCTAACAGGAAACTCGACTCAGACTGAGCACGGGGCTCAGTATTTGTGAACTTCAGCTGTTTTTTTCAAAAGTTTGAAATACACACGTGTAAATCATTCATACACCCAAGAAACGGGCAAACTCCACCTTACCTCCAAGCACCAGAGAAGGAGAGGGGAAGGAGGAAAAGGCTGGGAGGAGCATCCCTGGCCACAGGGTCTGGGAAGCTACCACTGATTCGGCTCAAACCTCAGCAAGTCAGTGGGGCAGTTCATGCACATCCCCTGGGAACCAAAGTGCATCACTTGTATGCCATTAATCCAGAAGAGTTTTACAAACTTTTTATCTATGCTTATTGATGTAGCAGAGTATAAATGGGGTGAGTAATGGGTAGCAAAGAGTAGGAGACAGAGCTGAGGCAAGGTGCAGCCTCACAGACCATAGTCCCTGTGTATGTAGCGTATGTGCTGCTGTGCATGAAGCACTGATGAAAGGAGCAGGGTGCCTGTTTCAGCTTTGCGAAGTAACAATACTTTTCTGTAGTGAACAAATTGTAGGGTAAAGACACTTGAACGGGACTTTTTCTATAAGAAAGTTAGCAGGTCCTCTTGCCTCCAGATCTGTTCCCCTTCTCACCTGTGTTGATGTGCAAGATTTCTGGAAATGGTTCCTCTCCCAGTGATTTAAGGGTAATTTATTTGCTTAGGTTGATGTTTAAGTTTAAAACCTAGCTATTTCTATTGTCATTCCTCACCAATCCAAACAAATAAGTAAAATAAAATTAACACTCTGAGGACCTATTTGACATTTCATTGTCAACACAGCAATAAGGAATGTTTGTCAAAGCCTCAAGGCAAATGATTAAATTCTTTATCTGTCACACCAAGGAAAGGCTACTCCTCTTGGTAATAAGGCTATATTTGTTGTCCCTCAAGGACAAGGTGAAAAATAAAGTCGTGATTAGAAACCATAAAGCTTTACTGGTTGCACAGTTTATTTCAGGACAAAAATAGCTCCTTTGGGTAACAGCTATTCCTTAAGCGTCAGTTGTCATATTTATCACAGAGATTTCAGAAAATTACGAATTCCTGCACTTAAACCAGTAACGTTTCCCAGGGAAACACAAATGCTGACAAAATCTGCAAAAGCAAACCCTGTTAATATCATTTTCCTTTTCAGCCTACTACAAGTTCGCCTCTATGAAATCTATTATTTTAGTTTTTTCTATATCCAAGCAATTTTTAAAAGAATCATTCTGTTCTTTTAAAAATAGCTCCCATCTTGGGAAGATGTTAGAAACTCATAGTGAAAATGGCCTAGAGACCATGTTGTCATGAGATGAAAGATTGCTGTGAAAAAAACAGATTGTGTATCAAAGGCATTACCTTGAAGAAGAAAATGTTATTGATAGAATTGAAGCACTGCAATCCAGTTGCAGAAAAAATGAGGAAGTAACAATCACAACCTTTGGAGCTTTTATTCCCACAGCAAAAGTGACGTTATAAGAGCTGGATGTGACTAACTTGCACTTCTTGTGCAATATGTAGGATAGGAAACACTAGGCTTTGGAATTGGTATTTTATGTTAGAATAATTCATGGGCAGGGCACAAAAACAAGTTGAAGCTTATTTAGTTGTGCTAGTGGTAAACAAAGGAAGAGGAAAAATGTGAAGATGGGCATCACAGGTGGCAAAAGACCAAAGCAACAAGTGTCGAAGATGCTATCTTCTTGGAGAAGGGATCTTTCCAAAGCAGCACTGGGTGTGCTCAGAGCTGGTGCAGGATTTAGAAATGCTTGATTTTAAGAGAGAAATATGTGACAGTGAGCCAAACTGAGGGGTTTTTTCTTCATGTTCTGCCAGAATCATGATTAAAGAAGTCAGAGTATTGTGTTTCTCTGGTTTGGTTGTCTTAATAGCTGCTCACACTTAATCATAAAAATTTTTAAATGAAAAGAGAGTTAGTGAGTTCCCTGCGAAGAGAGCTCCCGGCTTCTTTGAGGAGTTGTTTGGTGTGAGGAGTCCCAGCTAGTGGGCTTTACCCCGACCGCAGCACCAAGCTGCATGCTGAGGCAGCGCGCAGAGCGGGGCTCGTCGCAGTCTGCCTCTGCGAGCCCGCTCCTGCCTGCGGCGCTGGGAGGCACAGCTCTGCTGCGCGCCGCAACCGAAACCAACCTGCTAGTTTTAATGTCGTCCCTGGACAACGCTCGTTAATATTTCAGAAAGAAGCAAACAAATTCTAACAGCCCTAGAGAGTATCTGGCAAGTTAAAAAAAAAAACACCCAACACCAAAACCAACAACCCAAGAGAGAGGGAGAGATGGAGCACAAGACCTCGTTGCAGGTCAGAGGTGAGGTTAAGTGTAAGAGTGCGATGCGGAGGAACTGGTGGAGTATTTGTTGGCAGTAGCAAAGCCCTTGGCTGCCTTGCTGCTGGATGAATTCCTAAATCCACTCATCTGTTTTGCAAAAGACAAGGTAACGCTGTTAGTGTTAATCATAACCAATTTATGTTTCCAAAAGTGTCAAAATGTGATATAGAGGGAGTATTTTCTCGACTAGCTTGTCCTGTTGAATACAATGGCTTATTATTACTGTTTTCATTATCGTGTGAATATTGTCTCACGTGACTAGGATGAATAACACCTTCCCTGTTTAATTAAGCTGTTCAAGATTGCATTTGTACTGGTTGAAGCCATCACTCTTCTTTCCTGGGTTATCACGGCTGCACCTCAGCTCAGAGGAAAAGGTGAGTAAATTATTAAAAGATGGTTGCCTAATTGTGAATTAATCCACCTGCTGGGAGTGCTAACTAAATGTGGTGGCTGGCATCTTTGCTGCCACACCAACCTTGTCATCGCCGCCACAGCTGCACCAGCTGGTTGGCGCAGTCCCAGGACTGTGATATGTGCTCAGATGGTATACAGTATGTGTAGATACTGTATAATGTGTGGCAATTATTTATGAGAACTTCCATTAAATGAATTTCATAAAAGTTATCCGTGCTGCCTTCAAGGGATTTATTAAAACCATCTGCATGTTAAGCCTGCAATGTATGAATGAAGTGCCATTTGCACCTCGCCTGTCGGATTTCAAAGCAGGTGCACCCCTTCTGCAGCATCAGCCTGGTCTCCTGTGAAGCATTTTGAAGCTGAACTCTCAGGCCGGTATAAGACATTGTAACACACGCCAGAGTGTCCCAGTATTGGTCCTTAGCTTCTTCACAGACACGCTTGCTTAGTGGTTGTGCTCTGGGAATTCGGCTAGCCAACTTTCTAGCGGTCTGGGCTGTAATGAGAACACCACTACCCAGTGTCTCTGGCAAGTGCTTGTCTCCCATTCTTCGTAAACCAACCGGGTACTGTTGAACTGGAAACAATGATTGCCTGTGATATTTTTATGTGAGGATTTAAAAAAAACCCACACCATAAAATCAGCACTTGTGAGTTTTGTACATAGGAAAAGCTACTCTTCTGTGCAGGAAGACAAACCGTAAGGAATTGTATGTATAGAGCCAAACTTTTCCAGGGAGAGGCTGTGAAGGCTCCATCCTTGGGAACATCCAAACCCCAACTTAACACCGCCTTAGGCACCTGCTCTAGCTGATCGTGCTTTGAGCAAAGGGTTTGGACTAGCTAATTTCCAGAGGTCTCATCCAACCTCGACTACTCTGTGAGAAAACAAACAAGTACTAAAAAACCCAGAGTATACTGGTCTTCCTAAAATATATCATATCACAATGTTAAAGAACTATTGAATTATTTCTTTGTACAGGAAAATATAGAGAACTGTCCAAGGAAGAGTAGAGAGACTGAAAAGATGCACACATTTTAAGAAATCCTTTACAATAGTAAGGACAGCCTTGTCCAAAGGCTTACCAGGCCAGTGTTCATTAGTTCATGCTTCGACCTGACATAATTTCACTGTTTTGTGAAACTACTTGTGCTCTTCCGCATATCTGTGGTGTGCACAGCAGCGTACTCTGCCTTCTGTCTCTTTCATCTGCAAGCAAAATTATAACACGTAAAAAGGTACAGGTGGGAACGCTAAGCGTACGTTTGCTCATACTCACGCACGTGACAGATTTGCTGTGACGGCAGGAACTCGCCAGACCACCTCTCCAGCCAGAGACAGCTCAGTCGGATTTCACCCTAACACCCTACAGAGCTATCTCTCCTATGGGATGGCTCAAAAGCATCCCACGCTGCTCTGTGTGGTTGCTCAGGCTTTCCTCGGTGGGAGCTGGGACACCGGCTTCCTCCACCCGGTCTTTGGTTTTTTTTCTTGCAAGTCCTGACAAAATCACACCCTGAAGTGGTGCAGCTCTGGGCAGCTTTCAAACTTTGAAGCATATAATGCAATTTGCAGATGTTTGTACGCTACCAGCTCCCAGCTCAGACCCTGGAAATCATGCTGAAAACCCTGGTAATTGGCGATGAGAGCATTTCAATTTAAACAGCATATATTATAAACCACATTATCACGTGTCGCTGAAGACATAATAGTTTTGTCCCTCCATTTTGTCTCCTGGTTTCCAGCCTTCTTAACGTATGTATATCCCAAAGCTTTGCATTAAACCGAAATAATTTGTTCCTCTTTTGAAAGGGAACCTTCTCATGCACGTCTGATAAAGCCATCAAAAGGCCCTGTTATTATGTGTTATAATGGCCCACAGGAGTGTTTGATTAGAGCATTTTCCTTGTCACGTCGACAAGCTACGAGATATTATCTGCCTCGGGAGGCTAAACGGAAGACTTGAGGGATAAAAAGGTCTATTGTTAATACACGCATAATCTTGTGCCTGAAAATACCACAAGGGATTAAGACAGCTCTCTAGATGTATGGAGTGAGACATTATATGTAAATTAGTTTTGTTTACCAACACTGCTGTGTTATAATTATTCTATCCAGTTACACTTAAACGTAGGAATAAACTAAGGAATACTCCAACTGTGATACGATTGCTTTCTTATTTATATCAAATCTTGCTTTCCTTATAATGGGAAGAAGGAACCGGTGCTGATAATGAAGTGTCTGTGCAGACCTTAATCCAGGAAGCTCTATAGTGATATTAAACATCAACATTACATCAAAGCTCCAGGCCTTGACATCCTTGAAGACTACTCACCTGCCTAAAATGCCTGGGTCAGTAGGACAGCTCTTCCACGTAGGCAAATAGCCCTAGAAATCCAGGTCCACCTGAAACAAAAGAAACTGCACTTGCTCTAAGCTGAAGTTCGTCAGCGCCATGTAATATTTCTTTTTTTACATGTTGCACTAGGGAAAAATAGAAACAGAACCATGTGGTGTTATGTAGAAATATTGCTGAATATACCTGGCTAAGTTCATATAAGGTGAGGAAAATAAAAAGAAGGAAGAATTGTAGGCCTGGGGGTGCTGGGACATAAGATGTTGGCTTGCCTCTTCATTTGCTTTTATTGTGGCAACACTGATGTAATTGCCATCGATCTTTGACAATAAGCCCCAAATATATATTTACCATGCCTGATAGAAGTATCGCTTTAAGAAAATGCTGCTTTTCTTGGTGGTAGAACAGTTGTTATGGTGACTCCTCTTCTTCTCTCATTTAATACAGGAAGCAGAGCACTAAAATAAAAATCATTCCATTTATGGAATTTATAAGAAACCCACTCTGAATCTGTAACTCAAGCCAGAGATGTTTGGGAATATTTAACAACACATTTTATATCATTTGACTTTTCATTCTGGAACTTGAAATTTTGTGGAAAGATATAGTAATACAAAATATATGGAAGGAAATGCATTTTCATATGGCACATACTATATAATTTGCTCATATATAATATTTATACAGTATTGTGGACACTGAATGTATAAATAATTTTGCAGGTTAGGTACCTACTGAGTAAAGGTTATGTAGGGTTCTGTTTGGAAGACCTCATTAGGAAGTAAACTGAATTATTTTTTTCTCCTTGATGATTCAGTTTTTAACACCACTTTGTGCTTTATCCTGTGGGTGCTAACGATAGTGATAGTGCTATAATATGAAACAACAATTCTGTAATTTCTTGATGATACTTGCTTGTATATTTCACAGGCTTTAAGCAGCAGAAACACCCAGCATGTTTCTTTATTTTCAGTTCTCCGCTTAAATCAGAGTTGTTTCAGAGTTGTTTTCTACCTTAGAGATTAAATTCTCCACAACTATATAAATTACTTAACATTTTATGCTAGCTCACAATTTTAAACAAATTTACCCCAACCTACCTGATAAGTGTTGGACTTCTACTTCATAATTAAGAAGCTGAAGCAATTAAATGTGCAGGTTAAACCCAGACCGAGGCTATGTCCACAGCCAGTGCAGATATGATTCTGCAAAAGCTCTCTTTATCTATGAGAATTGGAGCACGTCCTATATTGGTCAAAGCTGCTCAGTGGACATCAAAGATAGGCAGCTCTGTAGAGTGCTTGATCCTTATCCAGTGGAGATAATGCCATGCTGAATGTATCTTCACCGAAGAAGAATTTGCGCTTCCACAGCTCAGGTGTGAAGGGGGCAGAACATGGCCTGAAGCAGCCATTGCCAGGAAGGAACAGCAGGAGCTGATGTGGAAGAGGGCTCAGGCACAAAGAGGGAGGGAATCTGGGAAATTATCAACTGCAAATCTTTAGAACAGGAAAAAAAATGTTAGACAAATGGAAAATATCTTAAGTAGCATACAAGTCAGGATGCATCTGGGGTCTTCTTGGAAAAGAACAAGGGTCTGCAAATGGGCAAAAGTGAAATCAGCCACAGGGAATACACAATCCAGTAATATGTCTCATATGAAAACACTAAAAGGTATCTGTGGTGAAGTGTTGCATTTGAACTACTATGAGAAGATTATTTCCCCAGGAACAGTGCTATCATTTTATCAGCCTCTTATAGGAAAGTAGCAGCATCACAGGGGATGAGAATTGCTAAAGTTTTATTAGGACCAGACTATCAGTGTAACTTTTTAATGAGCAATTTATCACCCTTACAAGCCTCGATTTTTATTAACCTCATCTGTGGCTGAAGATGAATTACTTTCCCAATCTAGGGGCCGGCTGCCACGGAGCATCCCCTTATCAGCAGCAGCCCATTCGCTTAATAAGCAGCCTTCATGGCAAGAGGGATCCATACTTCTTGGGAGTACTTCAGCCTGGGACAGATGCAGTGCCAGTGCCACCTGCTGAAAGGTTGCAGGCACTCTTAGATGTCAGGGTGTGCAAAAAGGGCTTCCAGACAGTCTGGCAGGTTTGCATATTTACCTGCCCAAATGCAGGCTGTGCTTGAGGAGCTTTAGATTTGTCCCACCAAAGACAAATTTGTAAGTGCTCCTGTAAAGTTTCCCCACTGTTGCTGCTGTTGCTGGAGCACAAACCTCTGCTCCATGCCTGCATGCAAACACAAGGCAGTTCCCATCCAGCACTGCTGCGCTTATAAACCGAAAACACAGCTCCGGTGAACCCCACAGCCTTTCCCCCCTGACTTTGAAGCCCTGACCTTTCTTACCACCGTGCTTCCTCTTAAATCCCCAAAAGACACCGTCCCCTGGCCACTGACCAGCCACAGAGGGTTTATACCTAGTATTTGTGTAGAGCTACCTGCAGGAGTTGGACCCCAGAGGAGTACCAAGGTGCCCACAGTGCTGGTGATCTCAGGCACCTATTTCCATGCTGAAGGGGCCAATTTGACCTGAAGTCCCCCACACCCTATAATCTTCTGTCACCTCCAGGCAGAGCTCCTGCTGCTACTAACCTTGGCCTTTTTTTTTGGGGGGTGGTGGTGGTTTTTTTTAAATTCCTAATGCTGCACCAGCTTAATTAAATGATGCGTTTTGGAAACCAAATTAGACCAACGAGTGACATTTTCTATGTGGAACCCCTGAGCTCAGCCCAAACACTGCCCAGAGCAACTCAGCCCACTCCATGAGAGAAATGCTTAAGCAGGTTTGCAGAGACCAACCAGACAGAGCCAAAGTCAGAGAGACAAACCCCAAGTCAGTCTAATAGGATCCTCTTTAGATCAAACTGCTGACTGTCCAGCTTAGGTTCAAAATGCAGCCAGATAGCCTGTTGGTTTTTTTAAAGACTTAAATCAGGTGACTGTGGTTTTTGAGGGGCTGATTTTATTCTGCCTTTAATAACTGAACACAGCCTTCGTAAAGCTGCTCAGCTGATACGCTAAGAATCTATAGGGAGCAGGTTACAAGTGATTTACAATGGAGACTCTTGCAGTGAAATATCTTAAAATTCTTTACTTAAGGGCATTTAATTCAATTAGCTTGTAACTTTCATATCACACTACTGTAATTACTATTTTGTAAACATCTAACTTGCATTCACAAGAAATTGATCTATTAGGGGTGTTGGGAAGCAGAAAAAGAAGATTATGTCTTTCTGCTGTTTGATGATAAGAGGTTACTTTGACAAAAGAAAAAAACCAGATGCCTCTGAAACACAAGGACCTGAATACCTGCAACAAGCCCATTCCACCTGATCCATTCATTCCCATCCATTCTAGCAAGACACGCCAATATATGGGCTTGCAGGAACAGCGAAACAAACCTGTAACCCGCCATGAGATAAGAAATGCTCAAGCACATTCTTAATGTTAACTCCACAAAAAACAAGTAACTGCTTTTCTGGTTTTGATGTGATTGAGTAGTCTCCAGGGAGCTGCAGCAGGGACTATACACAAAGCCAGAGAAAAGGAGACTTTAAGTCACCTAATTGTAATAAATTGTAATTTTATTGTAATAACTGCTGTTGGAGCAGACCACTCAAAATGTCTACTGTGATTTCAAATAGCTCAACCAATAAAACCCAGATAGGATGGTTTAGAATACAAATACCACCAGCCACTTAACTGGAGTAGATGAGTATCACAGTGGTATTAATAAAGAGATGATAAGATTTGCAAAGGCAAGTTACCTGGAATTAAAAGTGAAATCACCAAAACAGAAAAAAAGGCAAGTGACATCTTGGATGAGAAAAACAACCCCTTTTTAAGGATATAAAAGAATATAGAAAATTTCCTTTAGTGTTTACTGCAGTGGCAAACAAGGCAAACACTTTTGTGGGATTTACCTGGGCTAAATGCATGTGAAAATGAACCCTCGAGAATATGTATTCCACTTTATGGAAGCAAAAGGACAAAATATTGAAGAGCACATCTGCAACTCACTGCAGCATAAAAACATGTCCCAACGCATTGCCATACTGGTGATATATCAAAGCAGGGGGAAATGAAATTCAACCTTCTCTCCTTCTGTGTTGCTGCCAAGGGACAAAAATATACCATAGGCTAAAGGTTCTCTGCCAGCCCCAGCCAGTTACAACATAACATACAATTAACTTTCACAGCTGGTCACAGGCTTTGTCAGAAGCCTGGGGAAAACAAAAAAGTCCTGTGTGTTGAACCTGATTGTGAATGTGCTTTAAATATATCTCATTAAATCCAGTCTGAGTTACACTTGCTGCTAGCTGGGTTAGCTGGCTGCTGGTGAGCTTACAGGGCCACATGGGAACAATACAACGTGATCCATCCAGTCAATAAAAACCCCTTAACTTCCGTGGTCTAAATTGCTTTTGTCATTACACTATACGCAGCCCCAGTGAGATCACTGAAATCATGCCTTTTTCCTAACTTTGGCTTCAACCCTGCCCACAATTACACACATGCTCACAATTTACCAACGAGTCTTATTCTACTTGAGCGTTTGGACCTCGTCTGTTAACTCTCTATGGCCAAAGCTATCATTGTATTACACGTACCTATATGCACAGCTATCAAAAACTCTACTACTGCAATGGTTGCCCCTGGCTGGACCCAAGGAAACGCGGAGGGAACAGGGAGTTCCCACTTACTGCTCAGAAATGCTTGTGCAGGGGTTTTTCAACTAACAGACTGCTCTTGAGGAATTTAAGCCATCTAATAGGAGACCTTCTCTCCTTATAGTCCTCGCATGCATGCTTTAGAGGTTTGCTGCAGGCCTCAGGGGTCTGTAGACCACTCTTTTGTCTGATCTCAGAGTAAAATGGGCCGGGTACAGGCGCGCACCACGCTAAAGCGATTATTTGGTTACCAGACTGGAACCTAACTGGACCCAGAGCATTTGGACCTATCTGAATTAATCTGTATTAGTGTGATTTCAATACAGACTCCCCCAAACCAAGTTTTTTGAAGGGATGATCACCTAATGTTATTTGGGCTTCTGGTTGCTCAGCATAAGCGGTAGCTCTTCAGAATGATGAATGAGACGGCTTCTCTAGCTACACGGAACTGCTTATTTTAATTAAAATTATCTTCTGTATCAAGTTCTACCACAAGATAAGGTGATGGGTATCATCTGAGGTGAATCAAAGTAGATTTAATAATTTCAGTGGTGTTCTTGTAACTGTTTCCAAACCAGCCCCTGGTTGGTCTATCAGCCCTAGTGAAATGAATGGTAATTTTGCCATGGATTTGAGCGAGGTCAGGATATAAACACCAACACATACTGCATATAGAAACTTTTTTCCTTTCCATGTCACATCCCGAATAATAGCAGAGATAACGTCAATCTCTCTTTGCAAGGTACTGGCATAGTTTAATGCCCCCAGTAGTGACTTAAAGACAAACTGCTTTTTTTGTCTATGGCGTTGAAGCTGTTGGAGAATGAGTAAACTGTAACTTCACACAGCTAAGGACATGGAAACATGCTTAACTGTTTTAAATTTCCGTGCAGAAAAACATAATTAAAATATATTTATATACACAAGTAGGCGATATATTTAGAAAACCTCCTGGATATAAATGTATGCCTTTTTTCGTTCTATCTTTTGTGGCATTTTCTAGGTGTGTCCAGAGAAAGCTTGGTATTATATGTAAAACAGCCTTATGTGAGCCATGTAGTTTCATATTCCATTTTAATTATGTTTTTACTTGTAATTCACAGCATGATGTTGCTGCTAGCAAGGAATAATAACACAGCCCTCCCGAGACTACTTTAACATATGTACATTCCTGTAGGAAGGTTGTGAATCTAATGGATAAAGTGTCTATTTTGTTTGAAGATTCAGAACAGCTCACCTTTAGCTTTTCTCAAGGTTCTCCCTGTTTCCCTATACCTGTTACTAGGAAAAGTTAGGCGAGTTCTTAATTGTACGTACTCTTGCTTCTTTTCTAAAGCAGATCTTCATCCAAGCTATTTTATGAGTATTGGAAGCCAACATAGTGTGGAAAAAATAAACAGTCATCTGAAGCTGCTCCATGGACTAGCTTTGCTGGGAAAAAGAAAAAGCTATCATCCCATTGCGTATGTCCATCCATCTAAAAATCAGCACTATAAATTTCCCTTCAAAAACTGCATGGCATTAGTAAGATGTGACGGTTTCTTTGCTAACAAAAGCCCCTACATCTGCACTTCCAGAAAACTTTAGCCTACGAGCCAGGCATCGGAGACAGTAGTAAACGATTTAAATAGTCACCCAGGAGTGAAAAAGCTCATCCAAATTTCACTGTAGATGTTATGTGTAACCCCAGCCTCTCTTAAAAATACACATTTATAGGTCATAAAAATATACTCGTATGTAGACCTCTCTCCAAGTAAGTGAAATGACACTGAGGAGTGTTCCCAGGCACAGGAACTGAAATAATCTACACTCTTAAACATTAGAAGGGTCTCTGGCGTGTTTTTGGCATTGTCTGATTTGCACTTTCTCTCACAGTTCCCAGGCACAGTTTCGGATATACTATAAGCCGAGGACTATTCCCACCAGGCAGCTCACCTGTTTTACCAGGTAAGAGAGTATAACATGGGATATTTGGTTCCAATTGTCACCATTGCCACGGAATGGGTCCAGGCAACTTTAATAGTGTAATAAACTCTTAAGGAACCCCAGTCCACAGTGAATGGAGCTAAGGTAGCTTTGCACTTAGGCTGCTTTGGGGTGTGAGCAGCTTTTAGTTTACACTTCAGTATTTATACAAAGAACCCCTATTTCACTGCAGTGTGTTTGGAAAAGGTAGAGAGATAATCCTTCTGCAGCCTTGGGACTTCAATGAAAGCATCTGCTTATCTGCTTTGTTGGCATGTTTCATGTCTGTACAAAAAGAAGAGAAGATTTTCACTCTTTCGATTAGGAAACTGCATTAGATTTAAAAGCTGACTTGATGCATCATCGTTGCCATGAGTTTAAAAAAAGAAAAAGAAAAAAAAAAAGCCAAGCAGATTGTAACATCCCGATTCATAGACAGCAATGCCGTATGAACCATAAGGTTCAGGGCAGTGTTCATGAACTAGCGGCTTCTGTCAGGATCCTGTTAACCAGCAAAAGCCTCATCTTCTTTAGTTTCCTGAAACTGGATATTAAGTCATGTAGAAAATCAGCTCCCCTTCACGCCCATTTGCAATTTATATAATTTGGGAAAAGCTCATTTCTGCATTTCAACAAAAGCATTTTACGGTTCAATTTCTAGGTTCCATTGTCAAAATGATGTTCCTGCATGTGGAAAGAAATAATAGCAGGCGCTTCCAGGATGCCTAGCTCTCCATGAAGTACCCAGCTCACGTACAGACAGCTAGCTGTGCTGTACTGATAGATAAATGCTTTGTGCCTACAGTGGCATACAGCTCTGAACTTTTAGGTCCTGGACCTGAGGACTGCTCTAATCCCACTTAGCACTTTGCTTGCAATTTTTTCTCCCTTGTGAAAGTTGCTCAGAAGGGAGCTTCTTCCTTGTTTCCACTGGCTGCTTCCTTGACCCAAACTGCTTTTACCCCACGTGGCATCTTCTCTGACCTGCACAGCTTTATCTGTCCCAAATTAAGTTTCTTGGCACTTCGTTCCTGCTTCCTTCATTAGAAAACTGACCTCAGCCTGTAATAGGAGACTACAGATAAAAGCTGCCATGTGCTCCTAGATTGTATTAATTAATTGCCAGGATAAGTGCTTTTAAAAAGAGAGGGAGACAAAACATATTTTTCAAACTTTTTAAAAAAAATTTCATTCTGGAGGGGTATATCTTTCCCCAGAACAGCTCCTAGTCAGGTTTTTAATTATGAGAGCCTCTGCCTTCCAAAGAGCAGGACAAGCTCTGTAAAGACAAATTAGTTCCTAAGGAAGTCTGAGAGAATATAAAAGACTGTCCCTCTGAGATCGCAGTGAAGGTAAAAAGGAGCTTGTAATAGCATCACATCCTAATGGAGTCCTTCTGCCAGGCAGGAATAACTCCAAAGGCAATATTACGGATCACACTCAGCAAAGGACTGGTGTGACCTGAAACTGAACTTCCTCACATGATACCAAAATGCGTTCCCATTGCCTTCGCTGCGGCAGTATCCACTTTCAGTGAATTTAAACACAGCCAAAGCGGAGAAAGTAGAGTTTATACAGAAAAACCCCAAATATTTACCCAACGGAAAAGATATTGTAAACATTGGCAACAGAGAAACTGCAGAAGGTGTGTGACAGGAACGCTCTGTAACTTTGTGCTAAGTCAGAGTTTTGTATTAGTTTTGCCTGCTAAACGCCATGCATCGGACAACGTCACCGAGACCGCTCGCTTCGAGTTGTGGTCATGGTGCGAGTTCCTGCTGCTTTCCCAAAGGGCTAGGCAAGCAGCCAGCCAACCCTAGCTGGGTCTTGGAAGGCTTTTTCTTTTTGGAATAATGCATATCCATAAGTCCTCATACACCAAAGAATGCCAAAGTGTATTTTAATGATACACAGCCTCTAGCACTGACATATAGCTACTTCAAGGGTGAAAGAGGACAGGTAGCCCGTGTGGTATCCCTGAGCTGCAGCATTTGGAGGCAGGGAAATCACGGCCAAGGACAGAAAGGTGAAGCTACTTCATCTATTAGTCAGGGGATCTTTAATGCCTGTGCTGCTCAGACAGAAACACAGCTTTTGAAGTCTGGTCTTGAATATTCAGCACGTAGCAAGCTGAAGGGGATTCAATTTATCCAGTGCAGAAAGGAGAAGGGAAAACTCAGTTTATCACACTAGTTTTAGCAACTGATGCTAGAAATGCTGCCAGCTGTGATATTTAAAGTTTCATCTGAAAAGCTGGAAATGCCACTACCTAATCTAAGCACTATCACCACTGCAAGGAACGCCTAACACTCCCTTCGAGCACTCTCCCATGATGCTGTGAACTGTTTGAGAAGGCAGAAAGGGGATTTTATGCATCACCACAGGTGGGCTGTGACATTTCACCAACGCTGTGCTTTCTCAGCCACCAGAGCAGCCTCAGCAGTGCCTCGACACATTGTCCTCTGTCCTCAACTTCCTTGCTCTCCAAAGACTTCAACAAGGACCTTTCTGGAAAGGGACTAGTCTACCCATAATCTTTGAAAGCTGCTAGGCTCTTTAAGGCATGCCTGGGGCCCATGTTTTGTGTGTAGTTGCCCCACAGGCCACTCCATCCTCCTGTGGTCAGTGGAGCCATAGCACTTCCACCAAGCCACCAACCTCCACGGTGGGGCTGGTGGCCTCCTTTCTCACCCTTTGGGACAGGGCACTTAATTTTAGAGCTGGAGGTAGGAGAATAACTCTAAAGTCAGTGAGGCCTGCAATAAAGCCAGAGAGATGATAAAAAGACATAGTTACCTCTCAAAAATGCCTATAGAGCAAGCAGAGCAAGTGACTGGCAGTCTGGAGGAGGAGGAGGAGGCATGAAGGTCTATGGAGCTGCGTGTGGAGCTTTCCTGTGGGATGAGCTGGGTTGGAACTGGCCGTCTGGGTCTGGGTCTGCTGTGGAATGACACACTGGGCATAGCCCCCTCACCCCTGTAACACTATCTGGCAAAAATTCCTCTCTGAGTGAATCTTCCTCATTGCTCACGCAGTGTGACAGGTCTTTCCAAGGTGCTTTTAGGACACCCTCTGGTCACAGAGTATAACCCACAATTCACGGTGGGATATCAGGGAGAAGAAAAGGTGATATAAAATTGGGACTTCCCTATTACAGTCTGAAATTATTCTTGTGATTTATTTCTCACATAATTTTTGACAGATATAGCAATGACATTGCAATCCTTGGCCAGCCCCAACACAGAGGGAAAGAAAAAGGAAAATAAAGAAGCAGCAGAAAAAGAAAAAGCATGGAAAGCTGGTGTTATATGACTTACAACATCAAAAATCACTAGCTATAGAATTGTCTGTGTTCTTCAGGAAAAAAAAAATCTTTGATTAATATTTAATGGCTCAGAAAAGTACGTATCACAGTATCAACAACTATCAACAATACAATTGACAGCGTGGGAGTACCAGGAAATAAAAAGACACTATAAATGAAAAGAGGAAAAGCATCCCTAAGAGCATACATACAGCTTGTGCTGTCTCCTGCATCAAGACACTCCCCATCAGAGATCAAATAAAGACTTACAGCATAATTTTAGATGGCTAAAGAGAAAATGAAGTCCTACGGAGAGCAAAGAGCTGGAGAACGCTTTGGTCTCCTATCTAATGAAACCATTAAAATGAAATCATTTTTTCCCCATATAATGGAGGATATATATCCACATGTGGACACAACCTGGGAAATCTCTAATTGATGAAGTGACTCAAAAGCAATGACAGCTGCCTTCAATGCATGGAATAAGAGCCTGCAAAAAGAAAGTGAACTGAATCTGGAAGGGCCAAGGGTTATGATTTTCAAATGCCGTGCCTGAGAAGTCTAAGCTGAAGTCCATCTTCAGGAAAAAGAAACTATCAGCTAGAGACTCCTGGCAAAAAAAAAAAAAAAGATTGTACTGGAAACACTTCACTTCAATGACCTCTATGGAGTGTGAGAGACGTTCACAACCCCTGAAACACGCCTGAGCTGTTGTCAGCTTCACCCTTTCAAACACAGCACAGTTAACGTCAACAGTCTGGTGTCCTGTATCAAGCTCTTCTGAGAGGCTCTGAGACTGATGACTTCATGTGAATTTATCAAATTTTGGAGTCTGCTCCAAGCTGGTTTGGAAAATGGAGCACACGGGAAAAGAGGAAACTAGTGGAGATAATATCCATCTGATCATTTCCCTTAGGATTTTCATGGCTCAGATTTTCATGGGAAAGTCTTCTTTTCAAATAAAACTCATCTGTACTCCACACCACTAAAGCAGGACTGTTTCCTGACTGTCTCAAAAGGCTCAGGGGCCAACGCACTTTGCATGTTTGCCATCCCAACCATTGCCCCACAAGGCATTACAGCACTGTCTTTCAGCCACACACAGACATGTTATGGCAAGAATGAGAACATAATGTAAAGTTTTTAAATATTCAGTGTATTTTCAGCCATAGCAAGCATTTAAGAAAAACAAGAATCAGGGCTTCTCATGTTTATTGAGGTATGAGGACTTCTGGTTCATACTGGACTGTTTACTGGAGGTGTTAAAACATTAGGCAGCATTGCACATACCCTTAAGTCATACTTAAGTCACACACTGTGCTTTTAATGCATCAGAGTGCCATTGCATTTGTTCAGTGTGGAAGCAAAATGGTCTTCCTGACCACCAACATTGAAGACCACTCGTGGCATTACAATTCACTGTGATTTCCCTTCTGCTTTGTGCAATGTCCACTGTTACCTACATCTTCTTTCGCCCCTTGCCTTATTCACCCCACAAGGTACAGATTCTATCAGCATGTGTTATCTGTACAATTTTGAATATATTTTCAATACAGTAGGGATGTATGCTGTGCACACCTCAGCTTTGCTCAGAATGTCTTACGATCATTATCAAAAAAAAAAAAGCACTGCACATCCTGCAACACAGTGCTCTAAGGTTCACAACTAAATTAAACAAGTTACAGCTAAGGCACATGCAGGAAGAGGATTGGTTTTGTTTACTTCTCTCAAGGAGAGCAATACAGAATGTTTAAATTCTTATGCAGTTGTTTTAACCCAGAATCTAATTTATTTTCTAAAAAACAAATCTGTATTATAGATTTATATGTTATGACTATGAAGAACATCCTTCATTTGTGTTCATGAATGACAAGTAAGATTTTCTTATAACTTGAGAATAAAATGTATATGGTTTACAGTTATTTCATGTTGCCAGAATAGTGCTTGGGTATCAGTGTAAATGAGAATCAGGTCTTATGAGAATTAGGTGTTTAGAAACTCTGCATAGTTTTTCATAAAAGCTTCCACATAAGAATACAGAAATTAATTAGTACTTTAAAGATATTGATTTCCCAATAGCTGTTAGGATATGGAGACAGTCTGAATCCTTTCTTATCCACTTCCCTCAAGTACGAAATCTGAGAATTTGGTTTAAGCATTAAATGTATTTATGTGACCTAACAGTATGAGAACTGAAATCGGTGAAGACGATATGCCAATGCTTACCATTTCAAATGTCATGCCAGTTACATAATGCAAATGTTTTCCCATAGCATCAATCAGGAAAAGCACACTAATATTAAAATCATTAATATTTCTAAGCTTAAACAGAGCCTGAACTCGTAAAATTTACTAGTGGCTAATCAGTATGAAATCTATTCCCCTTGCATCTGTTCACGTCAGTTGGAGCTAGATAGTAGATATTTGATTCCTCATGCAAGCCAGTAAACATGAGAATTTACTGAAAAGAAAGCAAGAGAAGAGAAAGGGTAGTCTTCTGGCATCATTCTTATTGCTAAGGAAACCATCTCCTTTCGCAACACGCTACAATACCTATTCGATCTCTGGTGTCTGTTACATTTGCTCCAGCACAGTTCATGGCAGTAGAAAGAATTTAGAGTCTCATCACCAGTAATGGATACATTTAAAAGCATTGCCTGGTAACTGATTCAGTTTCTCCAAATTTCATCATATAACCTGTATATGTTTTTTTCTGATGGCTGATATTGTTCCTAGGCTGATATCTTTGACACATCTGTTTACATAATATTCAGTACCTGGGAACACATAGTAGTATTTTAAATAATACATGCAGTGCAGTGAGGAATGAGTCCCTTTTTAAAATTGCTTTCAAGTAACAATAACATAAACATCAGCGTGCAACATATCAAGTAGGACACTGCAGTGGGACAAAGGTAGCAGACTGGAATAATGTAACTGAGTTGCTTTGTACTGTATGGTCAGGACTATAAGGTAAAACAAAAAAGGGCATAGAGGTGAATTTAGACACCAGAGGCCTGGGTGGCCACATTACTTAATTGTTAGCCCACTCTGTTTTGGACTGTTTTAATGGGGTCTCTCCAGGAAACATCTGCTCTAGAGGAGCCAAATGCTAAGCACTGTGGATACAAGCAAGCCAGTGCCACTTGGCCTCTTTAATATATCAGTTTACATACAACTCATAGTGTATCTACATCACAAAATGGAGGTTCTTGCATAGATACTCAGAGTCACGGAAACCTGAGTGCCGTCAAGGGACAGTGCAGCACTGCTGCCCAGTGTTACACGTGTTCTACCAGCTGGCAGCCAGATGCAGACCAGATGTGTTGGGTAGGACAGCCAACTGTACAGTGAGACTGAATCTGGACCTAAGGTGACACATTACTAGTTGCTGCCTGGTACCTTGTAGCCCACAGTGATTGTTGTTAAAGGGCTGTAATTTGCCAGTGAAAAAGGTTCGTCTTCTATCAGTTAATTAGTATGGAAATCATGAGGAACCTCTTGGAAAAGCTAGACTTCCAAACAATATCTACTTGACGTTTTGATTCATTTCTACTGCTGAACTTTCTATTCTGTACATTGAGTGTTGCTTAGAAAAGTCCCATGATATCATTTCCTTTAATCAAAACTTTTTCTTTCTTAGCCTGGAAAAAAAGGAGAGGACAAGTCTGATACTTTCTCCCCCTTCAAAGATGTGGCACTTGCACTCTTTGTTAGTCCTACCTTCAATAACTGCATTGATATTTTTGGACATGACATGCAACATGATCGTGACTAGCAAGTAGTGATTTAATCATATTGGCTTCCACAAGTGTTTTCTGTCTCCTAATGTTGTTTGCCTACAGAGCTAATGATAACATTTTCTCCAGTCATCTCAGCTAAGTCTGCTCTGTTGCACACAGCCCTGTTCAGTATGCAACCGCATGACATATTCTTGGAACAGAGTAGAATAGGCTGTTGTATGGGCTTTTAAGGCTTCGCTGCCTTTGGTGAATCTCAATATAAATATCTATGGGAAGAAGAGGCCAAAAGAAGTTATCCAGTCTCTTCATTGTGGTTTGTTTTTTTTTTAACATAATAAAAATCACCAAACTTAGCCTTAAATTTATAAAATAAAATATTGCTAAATTGTCAAGGTTCGGTCCTACCTTGACTCTAGCCTCAGACTAGCAAGATAAATTTGGCTCGTAGAATAAATAATCATAATACTCAAAAAATAAATCCAAGTAATACATGGCCGAAAGATCACTTACAGCAGCAGGGTTCATTTGGTGCTTGATGGGACAAATCCCGCTGGCCTACCACATTTCACAAAGGAACCACAGGGAAGACTGCTAGATGAAGCACTTAGAGCTGAAATATTCATGCACTGTATGTACCCAGGGAAAAGTGAGACCGCAGGCATTTCTCCTCCATACGCATTTGCATGGCCCAGCACTTACTGTTACATCAACATAAAATGTTGCGGGGGGGGGCCTCAAACTGTAGGCCCTCCGCCTCAATCCAACCACTGTAGCTGACAAGGCTGGACCACCTGAAAGGTTTCATTGTATTGTTTTCAAAGGTATAATATTTATAGCGTAGGTAGGATATTTCCATCCTTCTCCAAAAATAACATGTGCCTCCAGTGGCTGGGACTTTCAAGGGCAGCTAGGGGAATCAGGCCTGCTGCTGAGGGTTTGCAAGAGATTAGATCCAAAATCCCTTGATGCCTAGAAAATGCCGGTCGCTGCAGATCATCCAGATATATCTTTTTCTCAAATGTAGCCCAGACGACAATGTGGCCAGACCACCAGGTTTGTCACTTCTTTGGATTTGCCCTCTGTCACCTGCCCATTTGCCTCAGCTCCACTAGCTCCCGCTGCCTCAGGGATGCAGTCCAGCACCTGTTATAGAATCATAAAATCGTCTAGGTTGGAAGGGACCTTTAAGATCATTGAGTCCAACCATCTTTAAGTGAGGAGAAAAAAAATGCTCCTGTATTTCGTTTCAATGCACAGGTACCTTCTCAACGGAAGAGCCCCACGTCCCTGTGTAATGTCCTCAGCCCTTCCCTTCTTAAAAAAAACTCCCCATGCAGAGGAAAAAACACAATTCTTTCCCTTCCCAAGGCCCTTTTGCCCAAAGTTTCATCTTGAGAGCACAGCCGGGTGCAATGGCTTCAGATGGCCTGTTTTGGCTGCAGCCGTGTGTGGACGTAGGGTTTTGCCTAGCACTTATAGAAAATCCTTAATGCTGTTGCTGGTACTGTTGTAAGAGGAGGATATGGGCTGTAAAACCGCTCATTTTGTTCAACTGGAAAGGCAAATGAGAACATCAGCGTTTGGCTACTACCAACAGCAGATGGAGGTTGGAGAGAAAACAATAAGCAGAACAACACCAATGCACCAGCATAGTCAGGAGAGGTTGATGAAGTGGCTTGTTCTTCCCCATGATTTCCTGAAGGTGTAGTTGCCCAGGACTTACAAAATTCTCTTGTTAAATTTAAAGGGCCTTAGGTCAAGTCCATCGTAGTGTTGAGTGCCTTTCCCATATTCCTGGCAAATAAATCATGTTGCTTTTTGACATTTTCCCTGCTCGATAAGCAGTTGCTCTGTCTTACACAGCGGTGTGAGGCTTGTCAGATTGGTGCAGTCTGAATTAAAGAGCAATTTTAACACAAATGCCAGCTTTCTGCAAAAGCCTTCCTTCAAGGGAGATTTGTTCCCTTTATATTCTCCATCACTCTGAGGGGGTCTGTTTATGTAGTGGAATACTTGTAGATTATAGAAAGGTCCTGTTTATTGGATTTAAGCATTTTATTTTAACGCATCATGTGTATTTATATAGTTCCAGGGTTTCATATCTTTAAACCACTTAGATTGGTCTTTTGAAGTCTGGTGGGAACCATATTTGTCACTTCCTCAGAACGCAGCGAGGCAGATGCACAGCACTTTTCCAGCCTTGTTTTGCATTCTACAGCCTGCATATGTTGTCTGGACAAAAGCATGAAGTCCAATAAAATTAGCATTGCACAAAACCACACTGAGCTTCCATGATTTCTTCCTTTCTTATGTAAACTTGCCTTGGATTAGTTCTTTTAATTAGAGCATAACCTCCTAAGCGACACATATATTGCATAATCTTATTTCTTTCTCAGATGTTTCTCTTCTGCAGTAATATGTTTCTTATCAAGTGAATTTTGGGACTCCCCACCACCAGTTCAAATGAAATTGTAAAATGAAATGGCAAAATCATCAAAGTGTATATTAAGCATATTCATCACTATGTCATGGAGCTGCGAAAGTATCTGAGGTGTCCCTAAAGGTCTCTCTCTCCCTGGTTTCCCATGAGGTAGTCACCTAAATTCCTTTATTGTTCCATGTCTTTTAACAAATGTCGTATCCTGGGGTCTATGTTATTTTTAATTAGAGTTGGGTTTTTTTCTTCTCTCCATATGTCACATTTATCCAGCCATAGCTTTCTCTTACTTGTTGCTGAATCTAAAGTCAATGAAGTAACACACTTAGCTTCACTGTTAATAAAGAGAATTCATATTTTAGATTCTCTAGATGCTCTGCCCAAATTTTCACTTCGTAAAACATGCTGTGAAACAGCCTTCTGGAACTTGGTAATTTCCTCTCATCCCCAAATTTATTAGAGCTGTATATTTTGATCAGCAAAGCAAATTAAGAATAGGTTATGCTGGTTTAAACAGAAATATTAATGTGTCATGTATAAATTAATTTATTGCATTCCACAGTGCTAAATGCAAATAATTTAATTAGCCACTCTTTGTCTCATTTAAACAAATATATTAGAATTTTCTCAAAATAGTGTTCTATATCCCTTTTAAATTGATTTCTTATATATTACATTGCAACAGAGCCATCATTCCACTTTCATTTTAGGTCATTTTGTGTCTGTGACCAATGGTTTAGAAAATTCTACTTTCTTTCAGCAGAAATATCCACCTCCAAATTGTATCATAATACAACCTTCAAGATGCACAGCAAGGGCAAGAGAATTGTTAATATACTCTGCTTCATAACTTCTTTAAGAAATTTCTTTGGCATCAAATATGCTATTTGCAGAAATGAGCACGACTTTGGTTGTTCTCAGATCAAATTCTTGAGTTTTGAGCCTCTCTTAGGGACATGTTGGCTTGTTTAAAGTCACAAGAATATCTCCCCACCTCTCCCCATCTCCCATTTACCACATTTACTGTTACTAAATATATTTTTTTTTACCCTTCTCTGTATTTTTGCACATCTCTGGGCCAGTCCATTGACCTATCTGGAACTCTCACAGTCAGCAACACCAGCTAAGGACTCTCCCATTTTAATAGGTAACAGCCTTGTCTGCCCATGTGTCTGAGGACCCAAGTAGGGGGAAAAGATTATTGTGCCTTATTTTGGGGAAAAAGAATTACAATGAAAACAGTTCAATGTTTCTGAAATGACATTTCTTCCACCGTTTCACTCTTGCCAGAACACTTCTATACTTTGTTCAGAGTCAGAAAACAAACTTTCTTTACAAGTGTTGATATTTCCAGAGTCAGGAAACTCTTCCTGGAGCCAGAAAAAAAGCACTGCTGCCCCTTTTCAGTCATGCTGCAGAGCATCTCTGCCACAGCCTTAGTCTGGAAGATGCCACTGGTCTGGGAAGATGGGAGCAAGTGCTTGCGGCTGGCTGGAGGGAGCAACCTCTCTTGTCCATTTGTATGTATGCCCTGTTCTGGTGGCAGGGCTGAGTGACAGTGATCTACTCACTCACTACACAGCGAGATGCAGGCACAGCACATCAGTTAACGTTAACAGGTGTAAAAGCTCTTTCAGCTTGCCATTATCTCATAAAGCTGCAACTGGACTTGACAGCCACACTGCAGAACTGGTGGCTCCCAGTTCCATGGCCACACCTGCCTCTGCAATGTTGTGACCATTGGAGTTGACCCTGAAACAAATGTAATAAGGTCATTCTTGTTTCATCCTAAGAATCACCCCATAACTGCACATGGCACTACAGCGCTAAGACCTGAGCATGAGCATCACCTGTATACCCATAGCGCAGCTTGCATATATGTTGTATTAGTGACCTAATGCTACATAGGTCTTCTAGTGACTATAATAAATGTTAAGCTTTTCCAAAGTAAAACTAGTTGATAACAGCATAATGGGGGAAGGGAGGCTAGCTGTAGCCCAAGAGATAGTTCCTAACTCCTGCAGTATCAGCTCTGTATTATGTCAGATCTACACTATACAGCATAAAAGAATGATTCAATATCCAATAGTGCTTTGCTGTTTGTTCTGTTGAAGTCAATGATGTGATGTACAGCAAACAAAAATACTCACTAACTTTGTCTCCTCTTTACCTGAAAAAAGTTGCTTACTCTCAAAAAATCACATAGATTTCAGGTTGTCATTCAATATGACAAAACAAGACTCTAGCCTGGGGGAAATCAATAGATTTTCTGTAAATTATTTTAAGATAAATATCTCTTTGGTGGAACTGAAAGTTTGTTTACCGTGAAATCGAAACACCATGTAAGACACTCCAGAATGCTAAAGCGTAATGAAACAGTTCTAAATGTACAGTCTTTCCTTATATTTTGGGGACAACATATTTTATGAAAGTTGCACTTCTGGATTCTAGTGAAGAATATGGCCCTTTGTGTCATTTTAACATCTTGCACAAATCTCAGTAGACAGACTCTATAATCCAACAATCACAATCAATGCCTTGTTACGCTGTTGAACAGAAAAAGGGTTCTTTGACAGGATGATTCGGTGTTATACATGCTAATGTGAGCCATAGCATCTGCAGAATAGCTCATGAATACCCCAAATACTGTTCAGCACTCTAGTCAGAGATGTGTTTTACTTAGCTATAGTGCCAAGATGCTGTTTCATTAACCTTATTTCTCTTTCTTTTCTGTAAGGCATAATTCTGTTGTAGCTCAGACTCACCAGGATACGTCATGGATACCAAGTAGAGTAAATAGTATTAACATAATATGCACAGTCTGTGCTTCCAATTTCCATGCTTCACACAGGAAGATGTGTAATGACTAAAGTCTGACAGTTTAATTTATTCAGCCCTATTAGACTGGTTTGTTAAAAAACCCTTCAATTTCAGATTCATTTTCCTTTTCTTAAACCATGAAGAAGGAAGTAATTTACTTCCATCCTGCCTTAATTTTTAACTGACCTGTACTGCATACACTTAATGGAAGAGCTCAGATTTTTCAAATGTCAGCAGGGACCCAGGCTCTAGTCTATATTTAAAATTCTGACCACTCCTTGGTACTGACCTCATGCCATGGTCTCTCAAAGTCAAAGAACAAATGAGTTAAATGTATCTTCAGAAAATGAACAAAGGTAGAAATACTGTATTAGAAGTAAGTTTCCAGGATGCAATGAGGTAGTTTGTTATAACAGGAAGGAAGCTGTTTCATCTTCAATTTCAGCCAACTTAAAAGCAAAACAAAAGAAAATTCCTAATATGTCAGAAGCTGATGGAAATAAATTCATTGCAAAAAATGGTAAATATTAACATATGCTTCTGGGACTGAACTTTTTCAGAGAGACATTACTAAAACCTTAGTTCAAGTCTCCATCACAGGTGTGCAGTGTAATCCTAAGCAAATCACTTATGACCAGCTTTTTCAAAGTATTTAGGCACTAAGTCATAGACATTTTTCTGTGTCTGTAGCCACTTAGGTAACTGTGAAAGAAATCATCCTCTCTGTCATAAAGTTCATTTCTATTGCAGGGAGGATAGACATGTTGACTTTGCTCAGAGATGGGGTGGTAAGTACCTTAAACCTTGGAGTAACTGATAACTTTGGTAAATTAAAATACAAACAAAGGAAGTTTGCTTGTAAATCTCAACTTTCCAAGAGTCACAGAGCGCAGAGTTTGAATTTTGCTTTGTACAGGCTCTGATTGTCCATTTCCAGCAAACTTCCCCTTCAGCCATAACAAAAGGTACAATAATTAACTATGTCAGAATAGCTAACCTGTACAGATCACATTACAGCCCGAAGGCTCTCAGAGCTTGTCTACATGTGAAAAAATTTTGGACTGTGCTACCAACATAATTATTCTGATGACTGAACCACCCCTGTTACATTAGGCCTCTTTCAACACTTATTTTTAACCCCTTCAAAGGTATCGTAACCTAAATCAAAATCCACAGCTTCCTTACTTGAACTTTTTGTAAGGTTACAATATTCACTTAAAGGTGTGTAATCTAAGTCATGATACTTTATTTTTGTCACACACTAAGAGCACACATGAACAGTTACAACCATGTGGTTGACAAGCAGCAACTCATCAAGTTACGGGTTACAATGCTGAATCCTGCAATCCATACTTTGCCTTAAACCGGCATACACTTTTTCCCACAATCAAGCCTCTACACTCCAATCTGAATTCCACATAGTGGCCTCCTTGGTTAGCATCGAAAGCAGCTTCTGATGAGTGAAATGATCCAGAAGTTCAACTGTGCAATCTGATATTCTACTCACATTCGGACAGAAATGGAGGAGTTTTGAAAATTTGGGAGATATTTGGACAAGCAAATGGAGCTTAATGTCATTACTGATAAGAGAAATGCAGAAAGGTCCCTCAATGGCCAAAAATGTGCTCATTTTGAATTACTTAATGCAGCGATACTCTGTTGAGTAATTCAGCATGTTTTTTCCCTTTTCTCTTCTTTCACAATAAAAAATCAGTTCATTTGTTTCCTAATACAAATGTAGCATCTAATTGCTTCACAGACATGCTCTGCCAGTGGTGTCACTACAAAAGAAATCTCTCCGTTGATCAAAGATCTCTATCTTGTTATTGTTCCTCTCCTGGAAGCGGTATGCTCATAGAGCTCATCCACAGCATTTGCTCTGGCTCTTCTACACCAATGTCAATGTATCTGAAGGTGCTATGGCTTGCTAATATCTTTCATTCCTGGGCCAATGCCCTCTACTCGGTGAAGCTAGCAATACTGAATGTAATTCCATAGTCACAAGGGTAGAGACACATGAAAGCATCCTTTAACAAATCAACAGTTTATAATAGTGCCCAAACTTGCAAAGTTTTGACAGCAAATTGAACATAAACCCAATAGAATACAAAGCTGATACCATATAATACCACGTAATTTCAAACAAC
The DNA here is from genome assembly GCA_008711295.1 of Anarhynchus alexandrinus. Classification (NCBI taxonomy): domain Eukaryota; kingdom Metazoa; phylum Chordata; class Aves; order Charadriiformes; family Charadriidae; genus Anarhynchus; species Anarhynchus alexandrinus. Next base: position 1,697,900 of record VUYV01000158.1, read on the forward strand.
GCCAAAAATGCCCTATGGCCTCTGACTACTTGTGCAGCCACACATGAGATTTGGACTGTGCAATATATTCCAGGAGGAAGAGTCTTTCCAGGGAGCTTTGCTCCAACGTAACTGCACTGCCTCTGAATATCCATCTTGGGAAGGTTTGGCCTGTACTAGTGTCTCATCACGTGGCATTACACAGTACACTGGAAAATGATGAGTGTTCAGGACTCCTTTTTTTTAAAGTGCTTTTTACTTAAATGCAAAACAAGTCAGAGAGAGGAATCGATGTTTACATAAACACACTGGAGGAAACTCCCAACAACCCATCTTTTGAAGGCAGGCTGACCCATGAGCAGCTTGTAGCTCCTAAATGGCAAATCAATACAAAAGCATGAGTTGACTCTTCAGCAATTCTTTTAACAATGTTAAGTCCTGCTAATGTTGCTTGTCAGTGCTGTAGCAACCAGCAGCTCTTCACTTCATTAGTGGTGAATGAGATGTTGTCCAACTTCATGCATCACCAGGGTACACACAAACCTCCCTCGCTGTCCGTACTGGGACTGTTTTTACCATATCATTTCACTAGCTAAGCCACAATTTGTTAAGAGCCATATTTGACAAGAATATATTTTCATATCAGATAATCTGAAATGTAGTGCCACAGCAAGGTAGGTAACAAGATAGTGCCTTCTCTCAGAGGTGAGTTACTAGATGACTAGGTGAGTTTGGAGAAGCTCAAGAGTATTTTCACAGTCATCTGTGGAGAAGAAGAAGAAGAAGAAGGCAGGCCAGACTGCAGAACTACCTAATCATCGCCTGATATAAATATAGTTGGGCAGAAATTTCTCATTTAAGTGATTTTTTGACTGCAAAATGCCAGATTGTCAGAACTGACATGTTAGTGAGGAAAGGGCTTGGTTTCAACAAATATTTGTTCCTGAAAATATTTTGGGGAAAAAACACGACGTTTTGAACCTGTCAAAATGTCTATTAGCATCATTATTAATTGGGAGATTCCAATTCTCCTCTTCTAAGCTACTTATTTTGAAATTCAAGCTATCTAAACTAACCAAGAAAACATTAAAAATAAATGACCTATTTAATTTTGCTCATGAATATTTTTCAAGATTTTAATTTTTCATCCTGGTTTGAGCAAGGGCCAAAACTGATATTAAAAAAGAAAATGAGTGGAAGAAAAACATTTTACTTCCAAAAATAAGTTGCAGTTGGCTCCCAGCTGCTCTAGTTTGCAGAAACCCACAAGCATCAATCTACCAACTTATGCCGTACCAAGTCACATTTCTTGGCATTCCTGTGCTTTTGCTTTGTACAGAGCACTTCAAAGACTCAGTGGAGATGTCTCTTTTTCCGGGATTCTTTCTTTATAGACATTTTTCAGGTGATGTCTTTTTCCAAAGTTCATATATATTGAAATAGCACAGGTGGGGTTCATCATCTCTCAGCTTACAAGGTGTGACAGGTTCTACAACTCCACCATGGGCTGTCCCTGCTAATGCAGATTAATGGCAGGGTGATTTGTAGATCCAGATTTCTATCATTTGTCTGCAAGTGCCTGGAAGATACTGTTGTGGCTGCTGAGTAGCAGCCAACAGCTGCCTCTTGTTATTCACCTCCTTTAATTCTTCTTTCCCTCCTCACTGCTTCCATTTACCGTTTTGGTAATGGGGGAAGATTAAAGAACTGCCAAAGATGAGAAATGCAAACTGTAGAAATGAAAGGAAAGGTTGTGTGGACAGGATGCCTGTAGATGACTTTCCAGAGCTTGTGCTGAGTTACAGGTCAGAAGCCTAAATGGATGGGGATGAAGTATTGCCTATGTTCCCTGGTATACTCTAATTTCACTCTCCAACAGGAAAGAAAAAAAAAAAAAAGATCAGGTCAAACTGTGTTCCAAGAAGGAAGAAGTAACAAAATGATGAAAGAAACAAAGACCAAAAGGAATAAGCATCCTTTGGGGTCCAGAACACAGCTGAAATGTGTTATTTTTTCCTAGATGTGTCTTTCTGAGCATTACTCTTCAACTAGAATCTTTATTTAAAAAAAGACAAAATTTTAGTTCTTTCCAAAAGAACTGGGGGTTAAATAAAATTTTATAACAGTCAGTGCAAATAATGTGAAAGTAAGCATAAGAATTGTGTATAATTCTATTTATAAGAGACAGAAATCTAATAAATCCATTCATTGTAATTAGCACTAGCAAATTAAAGAACAAATTAGTACCTCCTGGGATTAAATTCCTTATCATGTGTTGCCTGTACTTCAACTGATGTTCCCTAACATTCCACCTTAACTCATGGTAGAGCTGTGCACTGACAGACAAGAGGAAAAAAAGACTCAAGGACAACTGATGCTTTCCACAACTGGGTAGCCATGAGACACTTATATTAAGAGCACTTTGTGGGAAATATATTTTTCCTTGAATAAATTACAGGGTAAATGATTCGATTTCAGATAACAATTGGAAGTGGTAGAGATGCTATTCTATGCAGAGACTATTTCTCTACAAATTCTTTTTCAAGTGCCTGCTGTACAATTCAACTGTAAGTTTCAAGCATGTCTCTTTGTGTTTGCAGTAATATAGAGGTATTCCCGTAGGTGTGAACTATATTGAAGGTAAGGAAACCACCTCAACTTGACCTTTAGTTCATTGGTAACATTTTGTCAAAACTTTTGAGAATTCCCATGACTTCTACATAACACGTTGTTAACCTGTTCGCATGAACCAGTGGAGGAACAAAATGCTCTATATTGTCTTTTTGTTCTCAGAATTTAGTACTCTTTTGCCTTGGTACATTGCTACAGCTCTTAGCCCCCACAGCAATGAGATGATAATATTTAAAATTAGAAAGTGATGTAGTAATGGTATCAGCTGGGAGGAAAAGTTTTGAAGTGTTGGCTTTAAAGTCCAGTCTGCAGACCCTGCTTACTGTTGTATCAGCACCACCTACTGGTACCTCACACCCTTTTTCTTTGTAGTGCTGTCGGGAAGTTTTTTCCCTTTTCCTAAAAATACTTGGGGGGGGCATTAGAAAGAAAGTTTGTTGTTTCCTAAACTCTTTTGAGACCATACAGAACAGCTTGCACTGATGTTGTTTGTTGTATGGAGAATAAAACAAGAGGCTTATCCAAATCTCTTAAACCCTGAAGTCAGGCAAACCCTGCTCTGAAAGCAGAAGAGAGGATCTGGAGACCTGACTTCTGGTTGGCATAATTTTTTCATATGTAATCTAGTTCATCATATTTTTGCAACTGAAACAAAATTGGATTCATCAGCACAGTGAATGATTCTGAACAGATTTGTAAACACACTTCATTTCACCCGTTGTGACCATGAATAGTCCTGGCATTTCAAAGGGGGTGGGTTCATCTCACCTAACACAGTCACATCCAGGAGTGTGTCCCCGATCAGCTGAGTGGGTTCGAACAGATGTGATTGACATAATTTGTCCCACAAAATCCTCCTTGCTATTCTTGCAACAGTAGAGCACATGTCGTGCTGAGATTGAGGCATCTCAGCTCCCCTGAAGTGCAATCAGTAGGTATCAAGAGGGGGCATCCATCCCATGCTGAAAGAGGCATCAACAACCCTTCTGAGGTCTCTTCGTTGATTGCAATAGGTGCTCTACTGAGCTGACAGGTAGCATGAAATGCAAACGCAAACCAAAGTTAACATGGGACCGACACTAGCACCTGTATCTACAAAAGGCCTATATATCTCTATATTTTAGACATATTAAATTACTGACAGTTGCGTGTTATTTTCCTGAAGGGACTACCAGGAGCGAGTCATGGGATGGTACTGCTGTTAGAAACATCAGGAACACAGAAAGCCAAGATTGGGAGATACTTCAAAGGTCATCAAATCCAGTCCACTTCAGTTATTAGCTGATACAACGTATCAAGCTTTTTTACTAAACTGAAGTTGAATTCTACTTTCTTTTTGCTAGATGTCCAAATCTAGCAAATAGATGCCCAAGTGAAAGAGAGAAAACATGCGTCAGAAGAGGGAAATCTAGGGATAAGTCTGTTCACTCTTCTGGGAGGCAGCCAGCCAGCCATGCAGGATACACACAACTCTGGACGATCCACAGCAGATGATGTCCCTGGTCCAAATCATGGGTCAAAGTAGGCTGCTAACAGACGCGACAGGGGAGATGGGACATTGTAGTGCAAGGGCACTAGGGACACAAAAAAGCCAATGTTATTTACAGAAGGGGCTGAAGGTACTGAAAGAGCCTTAGGGAGGATGGGAGAAGGGAAGAACTTGATATTTTCATTTGGATATCACTGAGGAACTGGCGAGGAATCTAATGGGAGGAGGGGAAAAGGGAGATATGGAAATAGGGAGTGCAGGATACAGTGCAGGTTTGTGGGAATTTGGCTTCCTTAGTTCTGTAGAACAGTTTGTCTAATACTTTTATTTTGCAACATCCCCCTTGGCAGAAACAGTGGGAGGTCTGTCGCAGACTCACTGCCTGTAGACTTGCTCTCACATCTGTGTAAACATGCCCTCACTGCTTTTCCTCACCAAGATGCTTTCCTACTGCAAATTTCTGTTTTGCGGCATCTGCTGCACTACAGACCAAACCTCTGTCAAACCTCTGACACCTTTTTGTGTCTTTCTCTGTACTTTGCCTCTGTACCCACTAGTTGCCCTGAGGGAGGCAAGGAGATGGGTACTAGAGCACCAAAATGAAGTAAACATACATTAGCACTGGCAGGATTAATCTATTCTGATTTTCAGAGCATCTGCAGAAAGAATAGAAAGACTTTATTCTAAAATACCCTTAGAAATACAAGGAAATGTCTCTTTTGCTTTTAATTTCATGTATATTGTCTGTGGAAGATTTGCCTGAAATCCTTACATCCCCCTGTTCCTTCCCATGTGTTCTTGAACCCTTTGGTCACACAACGTCAACTGCAAAGTTAAGGTTGTCAGGGATCCAAATGACTTGTCTCTTCCTTTCAAAGGTATTTAAGTGGCTAGTCTCACTTTGTTCAGCAGTTCAGTTCTGCTCTTGTATGCTACAGCTGGAGCCATAGTTTTGGGGGTTTTCTTTTTTCTGTTCTCTCTTCATCTTTCATTTTATTCTACTGTTTCTGTTTTGTTAGAAAACTTTGCTCACGTGCAATTCTTGTCAAATTAAAGGCAAACACCTGTCACTTGTAGATCCCTCTAACTGAATGATACGTTATTAAATCTTTTCAATATCCTAGGTAAATAAAACCAGCAAAAAAACATGGTCAGTGATGAAACATTTAGAAAGAACCCAACAGCAGTGGGAAAATGAAGCCACTGTTGCTTTTTGCAATTATTGTAATATAATGGCTGTAACAAAATTCAATGCAAATTGCAGAGTGAAGCCAAAGAAATTCTAGGTTGAAGTGATGATGAAATGGCAGAACGTTAGACCTTAACAAGAACAAAAAGACTATTAAAGTATTTTAACATATTGAATTTGAGAAGTGTAAAGCTTTAGAAATTAGTAATACTGATATATTTTTAATGGACTATGTTCTGTTTGTTTTGGTGGTCATTTTTTTTTTTAAATACAAATGTGAATCTCTCAGCCCCTAAGAAATTTCCTTTGATTTATCATACAATGTTATCAGTTGCAAACCAGCTGGTACATTGTGACCACGGGCCATGACAACCCATTGTGTTCACCCCAAACCTTTTCTTATTCCTATGTCATTTTCTATGGGAAATTTCCCTCTAACACAGTTCACTCCACAACCACAAAGCACAGAGGTCCTCCTCCCTATTGCACGCTTCCTTTTCCACCACAAGCTCCATGGGACTGCAGCTTCTGGAGAAGCAATACAACCAAGGAATTAGCTGCTGACCATTACTCACAAAACCGGTCTTACAGGACTATGCATTTTTGGCCGAAAACGAGCAAACTGATTTAAATAGAAATGTTATATCAGCACTCACTTATCTGGTGTTTGAGTAAGAAAGATACAAGTTTTCTAATCAAGAAGATATTATACTTTGCTGTGACTTCAGAAGTGCCTTTAATTTTTTTATCTTACGTATCTTCATTCTCCCAACTCTAGTGTGGGTTTTGTTTTGTTAGAAAAAAAAAAAACAACAACTATATTTTCAGCCTGGAAATTTACCACAGAAATGCTGTCAGAAGCCAAGTCAACTATAAATGAGGCATTCAAAGTCTAAATGCTGGAAAGGCCCAGAGAATGCCCAAAGCAGTTCTGGCAAGAAACCGGTATCAAAAGGTGGAATGTTCTCAAAAGCTACTGATAGCCTGAGATTTCAGCAAAAACCTCACTCCTAAGGCTCTCTTGAACTCGGAAAAATCTCTTCCATCTGCCCCAGTTACCAGATCTCTACATCAGATACTTCTCAGAGTTTCAGCTACGATATTGTGCCTTCTCAGAGTAATGACAAAGAGCACACCACAGCAATATCTACCTCTAGCTTTCCATCCCACTGCTAGCCTTCCTAGACCAGAGCTTCTGGGAATCCAATCCTGGCCAGGCCCAGGACAGACAGGATCTCTCACTGTTTTGGCAGGCCACAGCTGAACTAAAGGTGAATCGAAAGAAAGTGGTATTTTCTGTGGAAGGCTTAGCCTCACCCTAGTAAAACCTCAGCAAAATACAGCAACCATGTTCGAGTTTTGGGAACTCCCATAAAAGCCACGTGGCCTGACTGACTCAAACTGGCCAAAGGGATATTGCATACCATATGATGTCATGCTCAGTACCTGAAGCTGGGGGAAGAAGAAGGGGGGACTTTCAGAGTGATGGCATTTGTCTTCCCAAGTAACCGGTAGGTGTGATGGAGTGCTGCTTTCCTGGAGATGGCTGAACACCTGCTTGCCGATGGGAAGCAGTGAATTAATTCTTTGTTTTGCTTTGCTTGTTTGGCTTTTGCTTTACTTATTAAACTGTCTTTATCTCAACCCACGAGTTTTCCCGCTTTTACTCTTCTGATTTTCTCCCCATCCCACCAGGGGAGAGTGAGCAAGCAGCTGCGTGGTGCTTAGTTGCTGGCTGGGATTAAACCACAATGCCCCATCAAAGTATCAATGGCTGCACTGGTTCTGCTAGAAGACATCTTCATTTTGAACCCTTTTTATATAGGAACATTGTTGACAGACACTTCTGAATACTCTGTACTCAAAGTGCTGAAGACAGGAAGCTTTTCCTTGAAGAGCAGACAAAGATATTTGACAAGTAAGCCCAGTCCAAACAGTTATTCTCTATTTTCTCCAAGAAAAAGGTAGCAGATTGGATAGAAGATCCCACAGGCTGCATGCAAATTACATGCTGCCAGTTAAACCGTATTTAGCTAAGAAATGTACTGTAACTAAGTAAACTAATTAAACCTTCTGGTCTTTCTATCTCTCTAGAGATCACAGAATCATAGAATCATCTAGGTTGGAAGGGACCTTTAAGATCATTGAGTCCAACCATCAACCTAACACTGCCAAAACCACCACTAAACCATGTCCCTAAGCACCACGTCTATCCGTCTTTTAAATACCTCCAGGGATGACGATTCCACCACTTCCTTGGGCAGCCTGTTCCAATGCTCGATAACCTTTTCAGTAAGGAAATTTTTCCAATCTAAAACTCCCCTGATGCAACTTGAGGCCATGAGGCCATGTCCTCTTGTCCTGTTGCTTGTTACTTGGCAGAAGATGTATATAGATATAAAAACCTCAATACTTTTGTCACTTACATATACAATATATAATTTTAATTTATTTTTTGAAGATACATGCATTCCTGTTTTGCAGGTTAATGAAAATTACCTTCCAAATTTATTAGCTCCCTAGTAGATAAAAAGGTGTCCCATGCATTACTGAGGTTTGGGGTAATCCCATTGTGCCAATATGTAATGGTTTGTATCTTAAATTTTTTTGTGTTGTTTTTATTTACACAGTATATTTAATGTGGCATCACTAGTCCTTGAAGTTCAAAGACCTCAGATTATATTGCCGATTTTATTTCAATCTCAGCCCAATGAGCATTTAATCATGTCAAGTTTCAGGTCCCTATCTCAGCCTCCAAGCCCATTATAGTGGTTGTTCCTTAATGTTTATAAACCTAAAAATATAAATTTTATTGTCTATCCCTATCCTGATCACTCTTTTTAAAGCCTCTACAATGCTTTTACTTTGAATGACTTTCTAAGGAAAATACTATTGATTTTACCTTTGTTATAACTTTATTCTTCATTCCTTTTCTTCTTCTCTCTTAAGTAACATCCAAAATTTGGGAGGCTGGGTTGAGTTTTAATAACTGTTTTTCATTATTTTTACTTGCATTTTAATTATATATCTACTTCTGGACAGCACTGACTGCAGTGAGATTTTGAAAATAAAAGACTACTTGTCCGTTACCTGAGCTACTCTCAAAGAGAAGACTGTAAATGCTGCTAGCTTTAATCTCTAGGAAGAAAATATCTAGGATAATTGAAGAGTATTTCAGACATAAAGAAAAATACAGGACCAATTTTAATTAAGGAACTAGAGCTCCCAGGTAGTAATTAAATGTTTTAATTCTATAGCTGTGTGAGAAAACATTGGTCACAATAATAATATTATGTAAATTAAAATGACTGCTTGGGATAGAAAGATTTAAATTTCCAGATGTCTGTGACTATATAAATTTCACTGAGAAAAACATCCTGTGCTAATCTGTATGCTGGTGATCTCTTGAAACATCGTTGGCAGCCTTAACCAAAGAGGTAGCAATCATAGAGAAAGACAGGAATAAGGCCAATGTTTAGGGAAGATATGCTTGTCAAAGCATGGGGCACCTAATTATAAAAAGCTAATTTCATAATAAAGTTATTTGGCTTTTAAAGTGATTACACTTTAGACATCCTCTCAGCTAATTCAGTCTGTATCACCACAGGACATTTTCACTTAGACAACAGCTGCACAACACATATCAATCCAAGGCAGGCTGAATGAAACAACGTGTGACTACACTTTTATTCTTGACATAGTCATCACACGAAGGTTTCAAGTACAGGAGCCAACTGAAGGGGAATCTTATTTCTATTCAGTTTTTTTTTCCCTAAATAAAGCAAAGAGTAAGAGTTCTTTACAAGCACACATGATCAGCGTATGTAGTTCAGAATATGGGAGCTATGTGAAATGCATTATATACGCAATATATTTTATATAAAATATAATATACTTATTATATTTATATAAAATATAATACTATATTTTATATAAAATATAAGAATAGAATTATATATTATATGTATATTTATTTTTTATATATCCTCAGTGCTGTTCTTCATTTTCAATCACCCGAAAAAAGTTCTGCAGAAAAAAACCCAATCATTCCTATCTACAATATTGCCACCAGTGTAGAGCAGGGAGCATTGACCCTTGAGATGGATCTGGGTATCGAACCACAGCTTTTTCCCTGTTGCTCATGGGCTGAAGTAGATCGTTCTGTCTGTGCGCTCACCGCGAGTTTGGCTGACTATGAAGGCACGAACATAAGCACAGAGTTTAGCTGTCTGGCTTAAAAGGTCCCGTGTGACCCCAGTTCCATTAGCCTCCGCTCCCAGCGTCTGAACTGTAAGCTAGTGTCAACAGGGTCCAGAGAGATTGATTAGAGAGCGGTGGGTGTCTGAGCTGAACGGCATTGGAAACAATGGAGGATGGTTTGCTGGCTATTCCAGCTGCAGCTTCACAGGTATTTCAGTTCAGCATTCAGGTCACAGTCACCAAGAGTCCCCCCCCGCGTGGCTCAGCCGGGGGTAATTGCGCATTATGTATGAATGCCGGACAATTAGTGATTTTGGCTGTCAGTCCACAATTCCGGATGAAATCCCGCTTGCAAACTGTAGATACCTGCATGTTCACTAGTTCGGATTACAAAACTTTACAACTGTCAGTCAGCTCAATGGGCATCACTTAGGGCAGCGATTTATTTGTGTGCAGGTACCAGGGATCCATGTCTTGATGAAATATCGAATTGGAAATTGATCTATTGATTCCTATTTGAACTTCTATCAATAGTTCTTTCCTGTTATACATAAAAGCCCTTGTTTTGTATCAAAGAACATGTTTGCAGTTGGCCTGGGTGTCACGATGTCTTGCCCTATAATCCAAATGGCAAACACTAATGTCTGCTGAGAATTCGTTTCAAGGATTTCTTTCACTGCCTTCTTTCTTTCTTTATGTTTACTCTTGGAAAAATGAAAACATCCATTTTTACACATTACTTGGTCTTCATTAGTTATATTTAGGGTCATTCCAGGTCTTACCTATATTACTCATTTCTTTATTTCACTGCAGATTAGCACATAAAATGTTCAATCAAAATTTCAATAGTTTGTTGTACTGGGTCTGGCTAGGATGGAGTTAATCCTTTTCATAGCAGTCCAAAAATGCTGTGGTTTCCATTTGTGACTAAACTGGTGTTGATAACACACCAGTGCTTTGGTGAGCAATGCTTGCAGGTTTTGACTTCCCTGTTTGCCCTGGCAGCAAGTAGGCTGGGGGTAAGAAGCCAGAAGGGGACACAGCCAGGGCAGCTGACCCCAACTGACCAAAGGGATATCCCATACCACGCTGCATGATGCTCAGCAATAAAAGCTCAAGCAAAGGAGGAGGAAGGTGGGATGCTCGTGGTTATGGTGTTTGTCTCCCCACATAACTATTTTGGGTGATGGAGCCCTGCTTTCCAGGAAGCAGCCAAACACTTGCCTGCTGATGGAAATTAGTAAATAAATTTCTTATTTTGCTTTGTTTGCACATGCAGCTTTGCTTCACCTATTCAGCTGTCTTTACCTAGATCTACGAGTTTTTGGCTTTTGCTTTTCTCATTCTCTCCCTCATCCTACTGACAGGGAGTGAGCGAGCAGCTGGGTGGGCACTTCACTGCTGGCCAGGGTCAACCCACCAGATTACAGGTAGCAGAGACCTTTAGATAAGTTTTTACTTCTAAGTTTCTAGTTTTAGTTTCTGACAGACAACATTGTCAAGTTTGATACCCGACTACAAAATTATTACAAAGTAGGCAAAGTTTCAGAGTATCTCATCCTGTAAGATAAAGTCACAAACTCAACTTCCACATTTAGAAAAAGTTTTTAATCCTCAATGTTTAAGAGTCAGAAAGAAATCAAAATCTCACACTTTTTAAACCTGCCTGGTATTTTGGCACCCACGAGCCACCACTGCACTCCGAGTCGCCATCTGCCAGGCTGATATCCCTTTCTCCTCCGAGTTTGCTTGAGCATTCAAGGGATCAACGCTGTTTGGTTTCGGCCGCCGTCAATGGTACTTCATAGCTCTGCAAAGAGCCGTGCACGTAAAAGTCACCTGAGAAATTCCCGCTCTGGCCACTGGGTTGACATCACGGAGTGCGGGCTGCCAGTCTCCACCAAGGCCCAGGCCTGTTAGCAGGCAGAAGCTTTCCTCCATTACCAGGTGCGGCGAGAAGGCCACGGGCAACCCCCAACCCCCGCCATGCGCGCCGGCTGGGAGGGACACGGCTGGGCCCCCTCCGCCCAAGGCGACACGGACACACAGTACCCGCCCTGGGCAAGGGAGGCTGAGGGCACACAGACAGACAGAAAGACACACGGACGTTCCCCGTGAGGCCTGCACCCTCGGTGGTGGCAGGCCCCGCCGTCCCCATGGAAACGGCCCGGTGGGCGGGGCTAGGCTGGGCCGGCCCCTCCCGTCGCCACGGCAGCCGCCCCGCGGGCGGTGGAAGGGCCTCGCGGCTCTGGCCCCGCCCCGCCCCGCCCCGCCCCGCCCCGCCTCACNGCCCCGCCCCGCCCCGCCTCTCGGCCGCCGGCGCCGCCACCCCCCCTCGGAAGATGGCGGACGGCGGGGCAGGTGCAGCGCAGCAGGAAGGGGAAGCGTCCGCGGCGGCTACCGGCGGCGGCCGAAGGGATCGGCAGCCCCGGAGCACCGGCCGCCCGCCCAGCGCCCGGGATTTGCAGGTGAGAGGGTGGAGGTGGGCTTCCCTCTCCTTCCGCGGGGCGGGACGGGGCCGGGCCGAGCGGGGCGGAGTGCCCTGTCCCCTCAGGGGCGCCCCTGGCCTTCCCCCAGGCCCACCCTGAGGGGAGCGGGCGGTACGCGGTTCCCCCGCCCCTCTCGTTGCCAGTCGGGGCTGCCCCGCCGTAGCCAGGCAGGACTGGGCCTCCCGGCAGAGGCTGCCGTCTTATTTTCTGTCTCTTTTTCCCCTCTTTTTAAGGCTGGGAAGGGAAGGACGCTTCTGACAGAGGATTAGGCGCTGTAGGGAGCGGTGGGTGGTCAGGGTGTGTGGTGGGCAGCTCTCCAAGGAACTGGAAGGGCTCTCCCGACACGCCGGTAGCTGGGCTTTAACTGTACTTGAAGTTATTTTGGCGCCATTGTATTTCCTGATTGTTTGGTAGGAGTGTCTTTGCCCCACATGAAAACGTCCGTTTCCACAAATGTGGTGTAAGACTAAGGACAAGATCTTTTCCCTGGTTTGCATGGGGAAAGTTTCGAGAGAGTGTGATCGCAAATGTAACTCGGTGTTGGTACTTAAATGCTTAACTGCAAACACCTTTAGCAGCGTTCCTGGTTTGTGTGTCACTTTGAAAGTGTATGAAGGTTCAAAATATTTTGTCAAATTGTTTGGAAAGCGGGTGAACCTTTTGGTAACTGAAACTACCCCTATTTTACTTAATTGTACAGAATTAGCAGAGAAAAACGGATATAGTTTTCTTTTTTTCTTGGTTACTATTTGGGATTTTCATAGGTTCTTGTTGAGATTAACTGTGCTACAATATGTAACAGTAAAATACTTTTGATTCATAAGGTCTTTAGTTAGTCAACTGAAGCAGACAGACATTTGGGGTAGATGATTATTAATAAAATATTAAAAACCAAAGCAGTCCCTCTGGAGTCAGAGTAGCTGACCGTCCATCCATCCATCTAACTCAGTACTTTGTTCGTTGTGGCACCATAAGAGATGCGGTATGAGGAAAGCACAGAAGCCTGATCATGCTCTTTTACGCTCCCTCAGTATCCCTCAGTCTTTGGATTTGGGACGGTACAGGGTAGATCTTTGCCTGTTGCTTTTAGTGCCTGCTTATGGACTTGTTGTCTATGACTTACCCCATCAGCTTTACATACCTAAAAAATATTTGCTTGTAACTTCAGATAGAATGGAGGTTTTCAGTGGTTTTCTTGAGCTGTCTTGTACTCAATTTAATTTTCTTAATGGGTATAATTCCTCAGCTCATATCTTTCCCTTGCAGAGAGCGCCTCACGATAATATGGGATTAATATCCTGTGTTCATAGCAGTGTGTTTTGAAGGATGGATGATGTTTCATTTTATTTTAATGTGCATTCTTTCAACATAAAACTGTAATGAAATTGTAGCCTAGTACCTATTCTGGTGTGTATGATAAAATCTTAGTATCACTTGCATAGTGTGAACAAAATAGTTTGGGGACAAAATTAAGGATAATTTGACAAACAGTGTATTATTCAGGACAAAAGTAAGATTGCTAAAAACAGTATGTTAGATGTGCCTTGCACAACTTCCTAAAAATGAACTTGCCCAGTGGTATGGCAGCATTTGGGGAACCTTTGGGAAAAACTTTTTTTCTTTTTTAAGTATTTGCAGTGATGTCTTGAATTCAAGCCAGCAAGAATGAATTGGTTCTTAATTCCAGTACAAGCTTATTAGAGTTAACTTTTTACTATTTCTGTGTAAAATGCTTGTAAAATTTATTTGCGTCACAGTCTTATCAGAGGGCACCTAGCCACTTTATTTCAATTTGTTAACATTAATGAGTTGATGCTTAATATATGTGTGTGTATACACTCTTGTGATTCTGAATCTAATACAGGCTGAACATAACTATTGTAGGAGTGTGAACCAAATGACAGCAGATTACAAGTTCCAGGTCACAATGGTATTAAGCATCGTGTGTTTTTTTCATAAAGCAGAAAGGAGTTTGAATTTAGAGAAGTAGTTGGGGTTTCTCGTGATGATGTTTCTAATTTTCTGGTCATGTGCACGTTTTGCATTAATTTTTGTCTTACTCTGTTCCATATGTAGTTCTAGAGTTACAGACTTCTAAAAAGAGTTCTGTTTCCTACAGTTGGCCTTGGCAGAGTTATATGAAGATGAAGCTAAAAGGCAGTCACTGTGTCCTGACAAACCAACAACTACAAAAACCAGTAACACAAAAGTATCACAGAGGTAAGACATGCTTCGTACTTCAGAAATGTGTTGAATAGGTACTGTATTAGCTCACAAAACTTTGTCATACTTATTTGATCTCCTCCATGTATAAAAAGCGGTCTACAGCAGTTCATAATCTGGAATTGTGAATCCATGTAGTAACGCATAGTCTGTGTCTTCTCAGAATGCTTTTTAAATTGTATTTATTTAGGAGCTTTTGTGCTATATTGTATTCCAATACACTTTAAACCCACTTCAGATAAGATAAAATGCTCTAAGTGAAACGCAGTGTTGCTCTTTGTTTACACGGATAGAATTTGGAAATTTGCTGTATCAGAAAAATACCGCAGTTCTTTGCTTCTTCAAAATTCAGCAAATCAGTAGCTTGTGTGAAACTTGGCAAGTGAGCTGCTTTGAGTGTTGTACTTACACCAGTACCTGATGAGACAAATATTCATTTGAAAAATTATTAGTAGGTTCATTAGAAAGGTTCCTATGGGGTGAGAGAAATGGGAAGGGCTTCTTAATGAATTTGTCTGGGTTTGGCAGATGGAAGGAAAGACATCTATACACGTATACATCCAACTTTTGCTGGCCTGCAGATTTTGCAGTTCACATAGCATTTGAAGATTCAATGTAGTTTTAAATTTTTTATGAAGCAATCTTGCCAGTTTTTAATTAATTTTTATTTAAACTGTTTTAAAGAAAAGTCTTTACATCATTACTGTCAGTGATGCCATAACAATCTCGTATTTGGCTTTTCTTTCAATTGCTGCTGTCAATATGGATCTCTGTTTTAAAGGAAGTTAAGCAGCAGAAAAGATCTTAGTCACCAGAGCCATGCTTCAAGTGCATCTGCAAAAGCAGATCTTCAGGAGGAGGGATTTTTAGCACAGTATGTGACACTTGGAAAATAATAACTTTTTTGGTGATTTTTTTTATTTTGGTGAAACCACCTAAGTTGACTAATCAGCTACATAGAGCACAGTTTATGAACAAATAAAGCAAACAGTTCCATTTACGGATACATATAATGAAATTACAACTTCCCACTCCAACTGAAGGAAAAGCTGCAATACAGTATCTCAGATACTTCAATGTGATAGCTGTTGGCAAACACTTGCTCTTTGTTGGCAATCATACTGGAGTCTATCTGAGAAAGAAGAGATGGCTGCTATTTGCATGGCATCCAAAATGAGATTTTTCTTTTAGTAGACTTCAGTGTGTTTTCAGATGAGCAGTGTATTAATTGCAAGGAAACAGTGCTGCTCTTGAAGGCTTGAAGTAGGCTTGCCTTCCTCAATTGGAGGTATAGAAGAATGTCTCTGGGCCCTGCTGGAGCAAGCACCGTACACCGTATGCTGTCATGTTGTTTAAGCTCCTTTAAGAAACTCAAGACTATTGGCACAAAAATATAAGCCCCAAAAAACCTACAATGTGACAAAGGGAGAAAATAGAAGAGATTAAAGCATTTCTAGTGCCTGTGACCTAAGTGCATAACAATACTTTTTTTTTCTGAGAAAGCGATAAGAAGCAAATCCTTCACTGGGATATAGAATTGCATTGTTCTATTGACACTGATACTTAAAAAAGCAATGGCTGCTCTGCTACACATTGATTTCAAAGGTATAGTAATCAGACAAATTGCATAAATCTGAAATAGTGATCTGCCATTACTTGTGTAGCAGATTGTATGTATGCTCTTAAGCCATGGTAGTCAGCTACCTCGTACACATCTTGCATTAATGAATTTTATCACTAAGTACTAGAGGATAAGAGCATATTCCTGTACAGCTTTTCCTGGCATTTTGCAAGCTAACAACCCTAGCTTATCCTGTGGTAGCTTATCGATCTGTCCCTATCATAAAACAGAATCTGATTCTGCATTTTAATCATCTTTTGAAGTGATGTTGCCATTCAACATATTTTTAAAATTGTGTAAAATAGAAGTGAGAACTACTACTTTTTAGTTTTTAGGATTCTCATAGACAGGGACTCCAGGACATCAAAGAAAACCAATGTTGACTTTGCTGTGCAACTTACCTCTTGACTAAAACAGCTAAAATGTGGAAAGAATTTGAAGTGTAATTAATTCTGGTAAGCTGGATTCTGAAACAGTTGTTGAGCTTTCATATTACCTGTGTTATTTGTGGGACCACCAATGGCATAAAGTAGATTTTGCATAACTTATGCTAGCATAGAATAGAATAGTTCAGTTGGAAGGGACCTTCAGTGATCATCTAGTCCAACTGTTACTGCAAAATGCCTCTGCCATACATGTGCCCTTTCCTGCTTATTCACTGAGAAGCATCCATGGTTATGTACTTTGGCCAAAAAAAGTATGGTGAGAAGAAAAAAACCCCAACCACTTGATATCCTTAGTTTTTGAAAAATAAGTAGTTTCAGAAGTTAGATGTGAAGTACTTATTGAAGTGTATGTACCAGTCATCCTCAAACATTTTCTTTTATTCTCTTGGCAGTCTTAAAATTGATTCTCTTAGAAGGTTGAGAAAACCAGAGAGAAGCATGAGCGATGACAAAGAAAACCAAAGGTATTTTTAAAACAACAAAAAAATATGCTTTAAGAATTGTGAAAGTCATTAGGTTTTTGTGTGACATTCACGCTTTGCTCCCCCTTGTTTTTCAAAATGCGTGTGAGCTAAGTCTGTCCTGCAGAGAGCTAGTAACTATAGAGACTCTGTGTGACTTATAGAGTAAGTGTTAGCCATACGCTGCTGTAGCAAAACTATATTTAGCAGAATCTGACTGTAGTCATGTAGGACCTGTATGCGCCTTAACACGTGACTGGATGGATGTAAAGTTTGTAACTTACACTTGGGACTCAGAAACTTTTTTGTTTTTTCTCAAATATCCTGAATTGTTCTGTGTACCCATTATTCTTATATTTGAGTACTTCCTTTATGTCTTGGAATACAAGCTCTGATGAGAATTCTTGTTTCATCTCCTTACCACTATAATTCTTTTAAATCTCATAATCAAAGGTTTTCCATACAAATGGCAATTGGGATAATAAATACAGATTTATGTACAAAGGAGAGATGATACTAAGGGATTGCCAGTTATGTGACATCATAAAAGCAGTATGATTGTACAGCACCTTCATACCCACTGCTGGTTTGGGGTAACTGTAAAATATGGTGTAATCAACAGCATTTTGAAGACATTGGCGTGAGAGACAGTTTCACATGAATTAATTGATTTGCCTTGTCCCAAGTGGTTAAGTGAAAAAGTTAAAGAAAGTAGGAAGCGCTTATTTTATTAGTTATTAATGCTTTTTATAATCGAAGACAAAACACTTTCAAGTTTGCTAGGTTTTGTATTTATATATAGATCTTTTACAGCATCTATTCCATTGGTATTTAGAGATTTGTAGCGTCTTCCTCAAGATAATTGTCAAGAACTATCTTGATTTTCATAGTCAAGCAGATACAGTTTTCAACAGAATTATTTGTAGTTTAACCTTTTATCTTCAAGACCTACAAATGGGGCTGTGTTGAAGAAAAAGAGCACAAATTAGCTTTCACAGCAGTTTCTGCAGATTTTAAAATGCCTTGAAAGGTTAATTAAATTTATTAAAAACTTTCAATTTCTGATATTGGCAGGAATGAAAGTATACTAGGTCTTTAAATTAAAAGATCAAATTGTGGCACTGTTCAAGTTTTCCAGTGACAGTTTTACACTTGCTCTGCCAAGGCAGTGTTAGTTGTGTATTGGTATTCTAACCAGCCCAGACAGTCTCATGCACTGGACACCCCTGAGGAAATTGGTCTTTCTGGGAGTAGGCAGCATCCACATAAGATGAGGTGTATAAAGCCACGGCTGCATCAGGACTGCATTCACTGAAACATATGGCCTTGGCCCATAACCTCTGGGGTTTGGTAGTTTTGTTGGTGAAATGTCTTTGGAGTGGTGCTGCTTGGTTTGCTGGAAAGATCAAAACCAAGTGTAACATTTCTGTAATCAGAATGAAAAGGTTTTGTGCTGAATTTGACTTTTTGTTCATTAATTTTTTTTCTTTTGATGGGAAGAGGAAAATTATGTTTGTGATTTAAAGCACTGTTGCTTATGAATGTTATTATTCTAAAGATATTATTCAGGTGACTCGGAATATAGAGAATTGCAGATTTCTGGGGCTTCTAATAATCCAAGTAAAATTGTTGCTGAACTCTTCAAGGAAGCAAAAGAACACGGGGCTGTCCCATTAGATGAAGCCTCAAGAGCATCTGGTGATTTCAGTAAAGCTAAGGTAAAAGTTAAAAGATATTTTGACCTCTATTTACATTAGTCTCCCTGAAACTCGTCTAATCACATGAGAGCAAATACACCTTTTTGTGGTTTGCGAATAGCAGAGGATTTGATCAACACAGTTATGTATTATCTGTGCTCAAATAGCTTGCTCTAGAAAATAAAGTGGGGAGGAACCACACAATTTCAGGGGAAATCATTAGAAATCAAGCTAAAATGGAATAATTTGCTTTATTTTTAATTAAAATTAAAAAAATAGAGCGCAGTTGCATCCCAATCAAAATCTCTTTATCTGTTGAATTACTAGTGTTTGAAAGAGTGTACAGATTAGAAACTGAAGTGCATCACATAAAACCTGCTTAGCCTGATTATGGTTACTAGTTATAATTTTCCACCTAGAAAATATACACATTAGTACAGTGTATTTGCTTTTTATCACAGAAGCAGGCTTGCTGATGCCTTTATTTGCACCTGGGAAAGTATTTTAATAAACTATTTCAGATATTTATTTCAATAAGCTTTTCTATGCATGTTTTTTTCCAGTCATTTTCTGGTGGTGGATATAGATTGGGTGACTCATCACAAAAGCACTCTGAATACATATATGGAGAAAATCAAGATGTAAGTAAAATTCTGAATAGCAGGAAACAGAATCTCCAACAGATGTCTGCTTAATCATGTTTACAGCTTGAAATTACAGAGTCATAGAATGGTTTAGGTTGGAAGGAACCTTAAAGATGACCTAGTTCCATTCCCCCTGCCTTTGTTAGGTACACTTCCCACTAGACCAGGTTGCTCAAAGCCCCATCCAGCTTGGCCTTGAACACTTCCAGAGATGGGGCATCCACAGCTTCTCTGGGCAACCTGTTCCAGTGCCTCACCACCTGCGTAGTGAAAAATTTCTTCTTGATATCTAATCTAAAACTACCCTCTTCCAGTTCGAAGTCATTACCCCTTGTCCTGTCACTACATGCCCTTGAAAAAGTCCCAGTATTACTATAACTATGTCTATGAGGAAAAACTAATATCTAAATATTAGATATGTGTTAAGTAGAAATTGTTAAAGTGAAACTGTCCACAGATGTCAGATGTTCATTGGATACCCCCGAGGCCTCCATTGTGGAGTTTTCTGATGTAAATTACTTTGAAATTCCTAGCAGACTTTCAGTTACTTTCCTCCAGCTGTTTTTCTGCATTCTCTTAGCTATACTAACATTTTAATCCTCTTAAGTTAGGAATTGTTTCTTGTTGTGGCTTGCAAAGTAGCCAATCTCAAACTGGAAGGCATGGATATATTCTAGGAATGGTGAAGCAGTAGGTTGGGGGCCTTTGAAAATTGTCTGGCCTTTCTTTCCTGTCACTTAAAAAAGGAGGAAGTGAGGGAGAGGGTGGGGAAAAACAAAGTTCTCTACACTTTGCCATTTGTGTGAATGGCTAGAGCAAATGTTAAGCTTATCTAGAAACAAAACCAAGAAATGAGTAAGGCCAAAGGATATGGTTGAGGCTGGGGGGTGCTATCATGTCACACCAGGAGCTGCTACCTTCTGCCAGTAATAGCCAGCTGTACTGAGCCAGAAGCCTGTTTCAGTGGGGTTACCATAACTGGGTGCAGGGATGGTTTTCTAAGGGAAGGTTCGTTTTACTGGGTGGGGAAGCCTAGTTGTGCTGGACTGCGAGGCAGTTGCAGGGAAGAGAGGTGCAGGCTCTGAAGGTGAAAGGGTATGGCTGGACGTACAGTCACTCAGCAAAATAAGAAGGGAGTGAAGGAGACTAGTTACCAGGATTCTCAGCATTTGAACTGAATGAAGCTAGTATCAATTTTATTGGAGCTCAGCATGTAATAATTTGAGGAAAGAATAGTTTTCGCTGTAACTGATGTATCAGCAGTAATTTGTAATATTATGGATTTATTTCTGAATTTATCAACAAGAAACGTTTACCGTTTTTGAAAGTGATTGGAACACTGTGAAGATCATTACACAGTTACTGTATCATCTGTTACGTCATGGATAGCAGTTAAAGAGATTCTTTTTCCCCTGAGTGTAAAAATGATCTTGAAGTAGATAGTAGTCTAATCTGTATGAAATTGAAGTACTTTATTTGTCTGTCTTCACTTTTTTTTATTTCACTGTTTTTGCTTCATAGGTTCAAATTTTGCTAAAACTATGGAGGAATGGCTTCAGTTTAGATGACGGCGAGTTGAGATCCTATTCAGACCCAACAAATGCTCAGTTTCTCGAGTCTGTTAAAAGAGGGTAAGTTAAAATGGCAACTTTTTTGAGAGATGTCTTTCAAGTGAAGTGAAGAAAAATGCTTTCTCCATATGTTTATAATTATTAAAAGCTCCAGGCTTCTCCTCTGCCTGCACCCATAAAAATACTCTGTATTTGTCATCAGATGCATGGGGCATTTAAAAATCTGGAACGCTGGTTCCTTCTAGTGGTTTGACTCTCAATGTTACTTGTTACAGACAGCTTTTAGTTTCACATGTTTTGTAGCACATTCTAGGTTTTGACTCTCAGCTCACTTCCTTTAGGATGACATCAATTCATAAAACAATTGGAGGTCTATGACTTTTAAAATAAACATACTAATAGTATCAACTCACATTGTACTGTGTAAGGTTTTTTGTGCAATTTTGTATTGCAGTTCAGAACATAATTGGGAAACTTTTATTTTTGCAATTAAGGGAAATTCCTGTGGAACTGCAGCGAATTGTTCATGGTGGCCAGGTTAATTTGGATATGGAAGACCACCAAGAACAGGAATATGTGAAGCCTAGACTGCGTTTCAAAGCTTTCAGTGGCGAGGGACAAAAACTTGGAAGGTAAGAACCACTAGGTTTTCTGTTCTGTGTTCATATGCTATTTCAAAAGCTCGATTTAATCAATTAGGAGACTGTTGGAGAAGCTAATCAGTTGACAAAAGCAATATAAAATTATTCTGTGCCGCAAGTCTCAGCCCTGATTTGAGTCACCAGTAATCATGAAAGTTTCCATACAATCTTAAAAAAAGTTAAGTCTTAGCCCTCTGTTGGAACTGATCATAGATTTGCTAGATGCTTTGTGCTTTGTTGTGACTATGAGGTTTTTCTGCCTGTTGTTGCATATAATTTTGCCTATTTTTTTTTTTGAACTTCAGCCGTGTTTAAAATGGGAGCAAAGGAAGCTGAAAGGTGATTAGTACTGTACAAACTTCATGAGAAAATCTCTGGATAGAGAAAGCAGACCCAAATGAATTGTTTCCCGTTTAGTGAGGAACAGGCAGAACTTAGTTATAGTGTGATACTGGCCAGTAAGGATACACTCTGCTCTGGCTTAGCTGCAGAGCATTTTGTCTGTTACTGCTGGGATCGTTACAAAGGGAATAGGAGATGCTATTGCAGCAATATGGTTGATGCCTGACAATGTGGATGGAAAGTATTTTTGTATGGGAGCAACTCCCATATTTTTTTCTGGAATGAAGTAGCAGAAATACTGTCCTGAAATACAACCTTGTAAATGGTCAGTTATTATAAGTTATACAAGGGAAGGCTGCTAGCTTTAAGAAAGATAAATAATTTGATGAACTAATTTATTTTAATTTTATCCATGCTAAATGAGCAATAAATTGCATTAAAATCTCTCAACTTTTACTAGGGTTGGATTAAAACTGGAAATGAGGCTGCAAAAATCTATAGTGCAAGCTGCTTTTTAAAAAGAAAACAACCAGAGAAATTGTACATGCTCCCCTAGATGAAATAATACTACAAAGCGTGGATTGTAGGAAAGGAGAGGCTCAACTTTTAACCTCTGATCAGAGCCTCCACTTCCTCCAATTCTAGTGTCATCTCCAACTACAGTAGAAAGTTTATATATGTGGTAAAAACCCCCGAAATTTAATGATTTAGAAAAGCTTATACCTGGTTCTGTTTCATTTGCTGTTCCAGTTGCAAGGGTACGCTGATGCTGTTAAAACTCTAATGCGTATAATTCAATTGGACTGATACGTAATGTGCCAAAATTAATTTCTGTGACTGAACATTTCAGACTACTTTGTCCAAAAGTGCATAATCTCTGTTAAGCTCTGAGCTGGTCAGTAAGAGTAAACAGTAATGTGACCTCAACTCTTCCAATCATCAGCTTTTTCACATAACAATTATAGGCTTTATAGCATATTTTTCAGCTGACTTGATATTAGTTGTTGAGTTGTAAATACTTTCTGTTCATGATTGCATTTATTCACGTAATATGTTTGGTTGCCAAAAAAAGGTATTACTGATATGCTTCTGCAAGTAATTCAATAAATGATTCTTAATGGTTTCTAATCTATATTTCATCTTTTAAGAAAAGAGGAAATGTGCTCAGTAAAACTGAGAAGGTGGTAAGCTCTGTTAGGGGTCAAATAGGGAACAATTGTATATAATAAGTTTTTCACCTGAGCAGTTGCTCAAATTATTTAAAAAAAATAGGTGGGGAAGAGAGGAGGTTCTGTATATAAGAAAGTGTGCACACTTGTGTGGCATTTTTGTTTGTTTTGGTATTTTATGAAGTCTCAGGTATGTCAGCAATGCAAGGAGCAGCCAAATGGTTATCTCCAGTCAGATTTATGTTATTGTTCTACTAAACGTGACAAATTACATGCTTACTATGTGGTGATATCAATTACCTGTTAATATCATCAGTGCTCTAAAAGGGTGGAGGATGCCCAGAATCATAAAGTAGTGCTCCTGAAAGCAATTACTAAAGCAGTTTGGGTCAGTTTAGTGCACTATAATTGTGCATGATTATTTTTTAATATATTCCAGGTGGTAAGATACATAAATCGAAGTATCAAAGACTGTCATTTCATGTTCTGTAAGCATAAACAAAGATAGTTTTGTTTGTACTTGACTAACTATTTAAAATCATGCAAATGTAATGATATGCACAGTTATAAGAAAAATAAATATGAAATACTGCAATCTGACAAGAAACTACGAAGGCATTATTTGTCTCTCTATGAGAAAAGCTGTGTTTATACTTAGATAACTTTAAGAGGATTTTCATTGCTCATTTGTACTAGCTGTACATGGTAGTCATTCAATGAAAAAGACAACTGAAACATTATTCAGTTCTGATTTGACTCCATTAGTAACATCTTGTTTGGTTTTTTTCCAATCTTTTAGCCTTACACCTGAAATAGTCAGCACACCTTCTTCCCCAGAGGAGGAGGAGAAATCCATTCTTAACGCACCTGTTCTGATTGATGATTCCATGCCAGCAACTAAAATTCAAATTAGATTAGCAGATGGAAGCCGATTAATACAAAGATTTAATCAAACACACAGGTAAATTGATTCTGCATCAATGCAGGTAACCGTAACTATTTCAATATGTTTGCATTTTGTCATTAAATGGATATCAGCAAGACATCAAAAAGGGGAAAATACAGCTCCACTGTAATACTATAGCTCTGTGTCATTTTCAGAACATAGATGTACTGATAAATTGACTGTCAAAGCAAAGTGCTGTACTTGGAAACACAAGGTATTTGATAACTGCAAAGTCACAAACTTTTATGACCAATTATGTCCTATGATGTGTAAAGGACACGGTACCAGCCATAACTGTTCTCAGGGCGACTGAAATTTGGACAACCTCACTATGTAGTCATCCCAGCCCTGGGACCTTTTTGAGAGGAGCATGTGGCTGTCTCGGATGATGCTGGGAAGGCACTTTATTACAAGGTGTGGAGTATAGTCTCAATTGGAATATAGTCAACGCTACAGGCAGAGAAATCCTGGGGCCCACAGTCAAGAGCTCCAGCTTTCTACCTTGTTACACTTGAGACTGTGACTAGACATGGGATGGGTTATAAGTGTAGACTGCAGCCCAGGGTGCAGAAGGGTATACGGACGCAACATGCTCATTTGCAATTCTGGCATGTGGGCTGGACATAATAATGAGAACCAGCCTTTGTTTTGTTTTGGATGGTCATCTCCTAAGAATTGGCAGTGTGTGAACTTGGTGGGTTTTTTAGATCTGTTAGTTTGCTGATTAGAGCTTGCCATCAGTTTTATTGACATTGTTGGGGCATTGCCACAAATGGTGTTGGCCAACACCATTTATTTGCCTAAGAGGTTGTGTTAGTGCAAAGTTCTGCAAAGCTCTGCTTTTCACTGTGTGGCTGAGAGAACTTTGGGCAGAGGGCAGAGATTTGGGCAGTAGTTCCACCCACGCTTCACAGCAAGCGGGGTTCAAGCCAGCCCTGATCTGAAATCTGCACCATTGTGTTTCAACACAGCTGAACCTAAGCTTGAATCCTTCCTTGGGGGTGTTCTTAGTATGGACCCAATTCCACGTTAATATTGTTATATGGAGAGTTCACCTGTTTCCTTTTTTTCTTTCTGACTCAGAATAAGGGCAGAGCCATTGTGTGGCTTTCTTCGCCTGACAGCATACACAGACCACAACGAGGCAATTTTAGCCAAGATGCCAATAGGGAGGAAGATGCAGCAATAATTTTTCGTATTTTAGCAGACCTGATAATGTACATTAAAGGCCCAGATCCTTTCTTCAGAGCACCTGCCGGAGAAGGGACTTAGATTAACAGTAGGGCTTATTGGGAACCTCTGCAGCCATGATATGTTTTCTTTTGTCTGCATGAAAGGGTAGAAGTGGTAAACTTCCCAGCAACATCTGTAACCGAGGATGTGTTGACAGAAGCTTATTTTCATCCTTATTAATTTTTTCTTGGATGTGAATCTTTTTAGTTATCCTTGACACATGTATAATCAAAGTCAACTAGTAAAGTGCATTGCTTGTGTCATAAGCCTTGAAGACTGATAGAAAGCTGAAGTCCCTGCTTGTTTGGCTACAGTAAACCTGCCTACTTACTAGTTACAATAGATCTTCAAAGATTTATTCTCAGTTTACTGTCTTGGGAGAGAAACATCAAATTGCAGGTTTGTATCTCTAAAATCTTATTTATTTTTAATCCGTGTCTTGCAAAACTAAATTATTCTTGTTATACTGTTGATGTGATTGTTTTATGAAGTATTGTTCAGAAGTGCAGTGCCAAGTGAAAGTAAGGGAAACCTCTTGCTATTGAAGTATATTAATAATTCCCCTCTGCTTTCTCATCACTGTCACCATATATTTTGAGATTCCCCATTCCATTAATAATTTAGCCCTTTTGGAATATGCTAATTAATAGTGAAATTTTTGACAGCTGGTGTTGAAATTACTTGACTTGCTGTGTTAAGTATCAGTTTGCAATATACTTCTATGTTACAAATGTCATTTCTGTTATTTGAGAAAACAAGCAACATTCATTTTAATTTTTCAGGTTTTTTATGCAAGAAGCAAAAAATTTTAGGCTACAACCATTAGTCATCTGGATCAAATGGAAATGTAAAATCAATAGGACATATTAAATGGTTTAGCCTGTTAGAAGGTTTTATGCTCTCTGATCATCTTAATGTTCAGAGATTTGTGTCAAAATGGAATCATACACAGTTTTCATGTCCATATCCTTTCCACAGGATTAAGGATATTCGAGATTTCATTATCCAGTCCCGTCCAGCATTTGCAACAACTGATTTTGTTCTTGTGACTACCTTTCCAAATAAAGAGCTAACAGATGAAAGCCTGACACTACAAGAAGCAGATATACTTAACACTGTGATTCTTCAGCAATTAAAGTAACCTTACAGTTGTTGGTACAATATAGGGAGCGTGCTGTATTGTCATACAATATGTTTCCAGCAAATGGAAAAAAAAGGAAAGATCGGGGTCTTTTTATTCCTTCACTTCCACGGATCAGATTTTTGGGTTTCATGTCTTCCAGCTATAGCATATCTAACTTTTTTATTTTAATTTCTCAACATCATTCAACCTTTTTTTCAGTGTTAAAATTAAGCTTCCCTATGTTAGTATGTTTCCAACCACATCTTGTACTAAATGTGAAATGACTTCATTATTTTGAGGGGGGTGGGGGGAGAAGGGGAGGGGGATAGTATCTTTCATACAGTTGGTAAGATTTGCACTATGGAAATGTTTTATGCTGCACTGACAAACAGCCATTTGGAAACTTAGCCTGTAGGTTATGTTTACCTTCCAAGCTGTATTAATATTAAGGTGTTCTGTTTAATAGGTCAACAGATAATTAATGCCCTGATACCATTTTTGTATATTCTGTTTGTAGTGTTTCATGGTGCAGTATAATATTTATATTCTAGTTTTTATGTAATTTTCCCTGTATTGTTGCTCATATGAGTGAATCAGTTCAGGAGATGCAAACCTCAGCTATTGCAGACTACAATAGATTGTTCTCATTTGTATTCTAGTTGTTCTACTTGTGAAAATAAGTATGATTTTTTTTTTCTTTTTCTTCTTGAAGTTAGAGAAATGGGAGAGACCACTGTCATCTGGAGAAAAGCTATGATTTAGATTTCGTGAGAGTAGGCCTATGGTCACTTTGAACCTGAATATGCAGTTGAACCCTGTGCAGCTACGTGATTCTTCACATGAACAGTAACTTAAATAACTTCAAACAAAAAAAAAAACCCCGCTGAGGTGCACAAACACAGAACCTGTTTATGCTGTCACTTGCATGCACAAAAGTAGACATCTTAATTGATCGTGTATTTTTGACCTGAATTTCAGGTCTTTATATTTGGAATTTTGGCCAAAGGCATTTTGTAGTATTCAGTGGGGATTTGGTTGTGCAGCTTTCACTCTATTTGTTTGGAAGCTGTATAATTAAACCCTTTAATCTTTGAAATGATATATTTTTTCAAATAACTTGGCCCTACACTGCAGTATGCAGGTAGGAATCTTACGTTGTGGACAAACTGGCTGCTGTGCTTTAGTAGTATGCAATTTTGTAGCATTTGTGGCTTTATATCAGATGAGTGGATCACACTCTGAAGGAGGGTAAATGGGCTGTATCTCTTGTACCGATGTATGTGTTAAAAATGCTGTTTTCACTGATTATTTTATTCTGAAAATATCAATACTTATTTATTTATGCCAAGCTTATAACTGCTCAGTATATTTGATTAATCTTACATTTTTTACCTCAAAGTAGATATTTGACTAAATTTTAAACGTGCAATTGTATTTGAAGTATTTTGTTTTGTAATGTGAATATCTGCATGATTTTATTGATAACTCATTTCACGTGCTAAGTAATTAAAGTTTTAAGCTAAAAAAAACCATAGGCAACACTTCTTGTTTTCTTCCCAATTTATGTTGTGATGAAGTGGTGATTGTGTTGCATGCCAAATATTTAAGCCTAAATGGAAAGGAATGGACACTTACCATGCGTACATTTTATATACTAACACTCCTCTATATAAATGCAAGGCCAAAGTCAATATTGTGATATTGATCCTGGGCAATGTGTGGTTTGGGCATATTTCAGTTCAGGATATAGGCAAAGTTATATTGCTTATTACTTCTAAGACCGTTATTAATTAAATAGTGATGTATAAAGGGCAGTGGTTAACTAAATTGATTTTTTCCCTCTTATTTATGTCAAAAAAACAACTGCATATTATTGTTCCAAACAGCCGATAAACTTTAGTGTTTGGTAGCAGCTGAGAGTAGCTGGGAGTCCCAGTAGTTGACATAATTTTGTCAAGCACTAAGAAAATGTGTCAATCCCTGTGTTTACATATTTCACTGCTTCTGAGTACTTTAAAACCTACAGAATCTTCCATCTCATAATTTTATGTCATACTTTTTATTAACATTAAATTCTCACTCTTGTAGCTAACATCTTGGCATTTTTGGCAGAAAACAGTTCTTTGAATACAGACATATGTGGATATGCAGCTAACACTGGCTACAAGGGAGAAGGGGGACTTAAAGGAGAAGTAACTTGGTAGAGAATGATGATCTGTCTGTCATGGCAAGGCTGCTGAGCTTCTTAGGAATTCCTCTTGCCTTCCGTGAAATACAGGTAACAATCCTGTTGCTTGTCCTTGTAGGCAGCTTATGAAAGGCTCAGGCTTCAACTCTGCTTGTCTTTCCCAGAAATCCTTTATCGCTCAAGAGTGAAATAATCCAAAACAGAATGTTTTCTCTTAAGAAGATCTCTCTGAACCTGAATGCTTGTGCTTTTTTTTTTTTTTGTGCTTTTTTTTTTTTTNTACTGTCTTTGTAAACATTTATTCTGGGTAAACACAATCAGGCTTGTTAGTTTTGGGGGTTTTGGTTTTTTTCAGCAGCACATTAAGAGGTTTGTAAACGTTCTGCTTTAATCTGACTACTGGACACACTTGTAGCATATATTAACAGCTGTATCATGCTGTTCTCGCTCTTTGGTGAAAATCTGGCTGATATTAAATGAACCAAGGAAGAGCATGCAAGCATTCAGAGGTGCTCTATTACTTGCTCACTGCTCAGTTGCTTGCACTAAGCTAAAGCTCCCATGGTCTTTAAATTGTATTATTCTGTGGAGGGAAAATAGACCAAGAGATGCACCTTCCCCTTGCTCGTGCTGATTAAGCCTGACAGGCCTCGGCATAGGCAGATGCTGTTCTACAGGCAGATGAGACGGTGAGCAGCAAGAGTCTGGAATAATAAATATTGAGTTCATGGCACACCAAAAGCAGTAGGCTCGTGGTGTTTTTATGGGATGGATATAGTTGGAATGGGTTCCTGAAGAGATTAAAAGTAGGACTGGTACTATTTAGCTGCTCATCAATTATTTGAAAATAAACTTTGAAAACCAGAAGATTAGTGCAATGATAAACAACAATAGGCAGCAACTGTGATGAACATTTAGTGAACTGTAGCAGTCGGACCAATTGCATCCTTAATACAGCCAAATGTCAGGTTACGAATCTGGAAGCAACTGTGAAAGACACCAATGGCCTGGAAAGCACTGGCCCTGGAAAGGAGTTGGATGACAGCAGGAAAACTATGCAGCAGAACTATTTACAGCCCTTTGAGGTTTTACAGAGTTGATGCTGTGACTGGGAGATTATTTTAATCCATGTGTTTGTTATTGGTGAGTTTGATACTGTTTTATGGTGCTGGTCTGACTTCTTAAGAACTTTAGAGATGGGACCAAAAAAATCAATGGAAATGCTGAATTAAATATTTTTATCTTAAAACAGTTCAAAACAGGTAGCGTATCAGGAAGAAAACAGAGAGATGAGGTGATTTAAAGTGGATAGTTACTTCACAGAAGGGGATAAAGTATTATAGGACTGTTTGGTAGAAAAAAGCGTAACAAGAATTAGAAGCTTGTACAAAGCTAGAAACAGTTCAGGTATTTTCAAAGTGAAATTAAAACACAATTTTCAATAGTTGAACTACTGGAATGAGCCAGCCTTGAAAGTCAGCTACTCTATCCTATATTTTTTTTGTTTAATTCTCATTGTTACATTCAATTTCTGTAAGAATTGTTTTAATTAAACCAAATTTATTTGGGTTTTGCTATTGAGACAACAAGGTAAAATAAGATGGCTTAGTTTTTGGAAAGCAATTTACTATGCCTTTGTCTAGTCACACTTAAAATTAATAAATTCTGCTGTATGTTTCATATTTAAAGGCTGGAAACATTGCGTACCTTACTGCGCATCTTTAATATTTTCATTACAGACATTCAAAAAACAGTCTACTGAACTTCAAACAGATGATTAACAGAACTTAGATTACAGACCAGAAGTCACCTTCTTCCACTTCTTACTTGCAACTCTCCTCCTTTAGTAATGGTCTTGTTCTGTCTATAGTTGAAGGTCTCTCTGGCAGTACATCCGAATGTTAAAGGAAGGAAACTAAGTTTAAAAAGTTTTTCATCTAAAACTGAGAATTGAGAGGGTATCTCGGTATCTTGTTCTTTTCTGTTTGCTGTGAGCTGTCTGCTCTCGAGTTAAATATGTGATCTATAAGCTACATATTTGGGCTTTTTTTCTAGGGTATGAGAAGATAAATGTGTTATTCCAAACTGCATTAAAGTAAGCTGAGCGAGACATTCTTAAATGTGGAATTAAAAAAAAAAATCCTTTAGGGAGTTATTCTGGAAGAGCCACTATTTTACATTTATAAATCTACCTCAGTCCAAATTAATTTGGTGAGATCTTACAACATTTAAATACTAATGAGCAAGTGCTCCCAAATGGGAATATCCAGGAGTCATTTTTCCTGTATGATGTTTTTAGCTGAAGTTTGAATAAAAGGACTGACTTATGCAGAGCTGTGAAGCTCGTATTTATTTCATGGAATTCTTAGTGTCTTACTAGGTGCTGATATAAAAATGTTGATTGTCTATTTTAGCAAAAAAAAATTAATAAATTCATAGTGTTTACTACCTCTATCCTAAAATTTGCCAAGTAATTGCACTTTGAAGACAAATTACATTTTCTGATTTCCAAATTAAATTTTAATTAACTTTTTCATGGTAATAGCTGTCCACAGTGTTTTGGACCAATGGAAGTGTCAGAACTTTAGTGCCTGAATTGTGCAAACCCCGGACAAACGTTCCATTTCAGTGAACAGAATTCATTTCTGTTTATCTTGCAACTGTTCCTAATCAAGTTAAATTAAATCATCATTAATCAGATGTTCACAACGTAAATGTTCTTACAGTCTTTTGTGCTGATTTAATTAATCCACTTTAAATTAGATTTTACAAATAAAAATCTCTGCCTGAATGTGAAAATGTAATTGCTAGGTTTTTGGAAAGTTTGCAGTTAATAGAGAAGAACTTAGATAAGGTATTTATTTCTACTTGCATTTTAATTCTTCTTCTCTTGGCAAGCTGGTTCTTGTTAAAAGAAATTGAGAAATATTCAGTGGAGAAGACTTTGACTCTGAATGCAGAATAGTGCTGCCACTTTTTGTCCATGAATGAGTACCTTGATACATGTGAATACTTGTTTCCACTTTTTTATTTATCACTTTATATATATGGGTTCTCTTGTTTTGAATGTCATGTGTATGCTTTCAACTCTTTTAACTATAAAATAGTTAAAAACCTGCATATTTTTATTAATGTGGTGCTACTTCCCATAGCAGTCCCGAATTCCTGTAGTCTGAAAGGAATCATTGAAAGCGGAAGAGGGAGCCTAAGTGGGTATAGGCAGATGGTTATGTTAAAATGTTTTTCACTAAATGATTTGCTCCTGCTCTTATAGTCTAATCTTTTGGTTTTCTAAGGAGTCTTCCTGAACATTATTCTTCCTGGAAACAGACACAGATCTTAGACCCAGTTGGGTAACCTTGGTCACCACTCCAGATATTGTAAACCAGGATTTGTTCTGTGTGTAAGGAGTGAATGCTTCATCTGGAGAGATCAGACAATTAGACCTTAAAAGGACCTGCTCAGAGGAAAAAAGTGAACCTGAATCCTATCTTAAATCCCAACAATGGGAAAGTTCAGATGTACCGCTGAGGTGTATATGCATATTTAAGGTTTATATTTTCATCCACAAAAAAGGGAAAACGGTTGTTCTAACTTGATTTCAGTTGTTTTGAAGGTGCTCTTCCCTCTGCTCTTTGTGGAAATGGTAAAAATAAACTTTGTGCAATTGGCTTGCAAGGAGAGCACTAGCTCTTCCTGACCTTACTGTACTGCAAGCTGGTTTAAAGATAGAGGCCAACAATCCACCTTGGTAGAATCAAAAATGAAACTCAAAGGCTTGGAAACAGTCTAGGTTTCAGCTAGACTTGACAGGTAGGTCTGGCATCAGTCACAACCCTTAATGGAGGACTAAGCCCTATTATTAGAATCATAGAATGGTTTAGGTTGGAAGGGACCTTAAAGATCATCTAGTTCCATTCCTCCTGCCATGGGCAGGGACACCTTCCACTAGACCAGGTTGCTCAAAGCCCCATCCAGCCTGGCCTTGAACACCTCCAGGGATTGGACCACAACAACTTCTCTGGGCAACCTGTTCCAGTGCCTCACCACCCTCAGAGTGAAAAATTTCTTCCTAATATCTAATCTAAATCTCCCCTCTTCCAGTTTAAAGCCATTCCCCCTCGTCCTATCACTACATGTCCTTGTAAAAAGTCCCTCCCCATCTTTCCTGTAGGCCCCCTTTAGGTACTGGAAGGCCACTTTAAGGTCTCCCCGGAGCCTTCTCTTCTCCAGGCTGAACAACCCCAACTCTCTCAGCCTGTCCTCATAGGAGAGGTGCTCCAGCCCTCGGATCATCTTTGTGGCCCTCCTCTGGACCTGCTCCAACAAGTCCGTGTCTTTCCTATGTTGGAGGCTCCAGAGCTGGATGCAGTACTCCAGGTGGGGTTTCACCAGAGCAGAGTGGCATAACCGCCACCTAAAGGGAGCTACCCTGAACATTTCTATCTTGCCCATTGTACATTAACCACACCTGTCACATGGCCAAGGGAAAATCAGAAATGAAAGATTCTTTGTCATGTGATGATTTAAAGTGTTGATGTTAGCAGAGTCATTTTTGCTTGCTGACAAAAGGGTTTAATTTCAAAGAGGGTTGTGTTTGTTTTTTTTTTGAAAATGTAGTGCAATTCAGGTTTCTGTCTGAGTTTCCGTGATCCATACTTCCCCTCTCTAAAGCAATTACTGAAACGAACAGAGCAAAATAAACAGAGGAGAGGGGACAGATGGATGCGTCAGTCTGGGAAACCTGGAGTCAATTTGAGCCTTGGAGGCTGAACAACCACACTCGGCAAGTGTAGGCAGGAGAGGATGCTTCTTTAGTGGGGACCTGTAACACATCCCAGCTGAAATAGTCACTGTTCTGTGAGAGGCTGTTAGCTGGATCAAAGCTGGTACTCAGCAGGCTGCTGAGCTTCTCACCTCTGCTTTCCTTCATTCCTGACTGTCTACTTGTAGTTGTCTCTGCTGGTTGTTACTGTTCAGTAGAGCAGAGCCTGCAGTATGTCAGTTCCTACAGACAGCTGTAGTGCTTTGCAAGAGTCTGCTACAAAAGGCAGACCTGAAGTCTTCCTCTTTCCCTCAATACCTTTCTTGATCCAGTTTCGACCCCAAGATACACTAAACTAACGCTTAACCTGGGTACCTTAAGCAAGTTTGGATTGTCTTATCTTCTCACCATGTCCCTTATAATTATTGCGCTTGCCCTACTTCTATTTAATTGGTTTGCCTCCCAAAAAATGAAATTATACAATCAAAATTTTGGTGCCTTCCCTGTATCCGTTCTGGTAAGCTTATGGTGCTGGCAGAAAATTTCTGCCCGAGGAACTCCAGCCCTGTGGCGTTCTCATGAGGGCAGCTCTCCTTCCTCAGGTCCACACTTCACTCTGGCAAGAACTATTTTTTATTGTTCTTACTTTTTGCTTGGTTTATTAGCAAATAAAGTTTGGTTAGCCATTGTGTATTCCAGGCTGCACAGAGTTCTCCAGTGTTTTGATGTTTTACGTTTAAACCTGACAATTCTTTGACACCCACCCCAAGGGACTCTTAATAATATATAAGGTTTACTTAGCTAGTGCTTTTTCTATTCCTGATGTTTCAGAGCTCAGCCTTTGGAATACAGTTCTGTCTGGGTTTTGTGGTTTTTTTTTTTTGTAGTATCTCATGGCCCAAATTAAGAAATAAAGCTTAGGTTGCACATATGATAAAGATGTGGAGTAGGTCACAGTGTCAGTAAATAAATGTGAGAAAGCCAGAACCTTGAAAGGATTTTGGAAGGACTTTGATTCTCCATGTTTCTCCTTTAATCTGCACTGACCTGTTCCACGCAGCAGTTTTTACTTGTTATTTGCTCAGCTAAACATTATATCATATGTGTACAGTAAGTCTCTTTAAGTTCTGTATCAGAGACTTGAGCCTGCAATGCTTCGTGCCTCTCTTCCTGAGCAACTCCCTGGAGGCTATGGACCTGCCTGTAGGCACACGTGAGAATAATTAACTTTGGGTTTAAAGCTTGAATCCTAAGCTTTTTGTGGCTGGTGCCATGTGTTTTAGTGTGTCTGCAATTCCTAAAAATAGTGGCTACCTAGTTCTGGTTGCAGTCTTCAGGCCCTACTGCAGTAAAACTTTGAAACAATAAAAAATCAGTTTAATGACAGTTACTGGTTTCTCCAATTCTAGCTCCTAATGCCTTGAACTGAGATTGCAGTATCGGTCCCGTGATTCTCCAAGTCAAAGCATTGATGGCTGTGATCTGCAGCTTTGGTGTCAAGAAAATGTATGGAAGAGAAAAATATTTTTTCTCTTTTGAAGTGGCAGTTTAGCTGAACCCATAAAAAGTCAGAACATGTCAACCTGGCAAGGTCTGTTTGCCTTAGATGTCTGTATAGGCTTTATTACCCAATCGACTGCGCAAGCAGAGAAGGTAGAGGTGACCTGGAGTTAGTGATTTCCAAATAGCTTTTATTCACGGCCAAGGCCACCAACAAACACGCATTTAATTTTATGAATTTTCTTAGAACAGTAGCATATGCAAGTTCAGATAGTGCTGCTGTCTTTGTACAGGCACAGTAACTAAGTATTTGGTAAATGCTGTTACAATAGTGAGATCTCTTTATTATGGAAAAAACTATATTTTGCTAATAGAGTTGTTTAAGTCTGCTCTTAGATGAACAAATCAGTCTCTTCTGTAGAGTAACAATGTCATAGTCAATAATACATGTTTTTGTAATACGTTCAGAAGAACTTGAAATATTTTGTAGTAGCAGTAGCATTGTCTACAGTTATAAGGCTATTTTAATTCATAGAATCATAGAATGGTTTAGGTTGGAAAGGACCTTGAAGATCATAGAGTTCCACCCCTCCTGCCATAGGCAGGGACACCTCCCACTAGACCAGGTTGCCTAAGACCACATCCAGCCTGGCCTTGAACACCTCCAGGGCTGGGGCCTCAACAACCTCTCTGGGCAACAATTCCTGCAAGACAGGATAAAAAAAAAAATCTGTAACTATACTATCAGATAAGAAAAAATTATTTAGATTAAGATTTTATAGATGAAACCAAGCAGGGGTTGCCAAAGCTGCTGGTCTGATGAAATCAGACTACTCTCCAAGAATGAATTGTATTACGGTTTGTTCAGGATGTGGTAAGTATTTTGTCTGAATTCCCTCAGTGAAATATGGATTTAAATTCTGCCAATAAGTTGTACTTTATAACAAAAGGAAAGTGTTATGCTTTAAAAAGAAGCCTGAGTGTATTGGAGATTTTAAGGCCAGACTCGAATGTTAGGTAAGCAATCGAGAAGCAGCTGTGAATGTCAGCAGAGACCAGTTTTCCTTTCTGGTTTGCCTTTCCATAGAGCAGTTGATTACGAACACGATGCAAATTGGTCATAGCAAATGATTGAGAGGAGATTTTTTTTTCCTCCTTTTTTTTTATCTTGTCATTCTGAGGGAGGAACAGATGGTAGTCTGTATCAGGTATTTGTGCTAGAAAAGCTTCAACAGATGTGACAGTAGAAGACACTGCCTTCTTGCTCCAGCTATCACAACACCCACAGAGCTTGCAGTCTACCCTTCCCATGCAGGTGGCTGCCGGTCTTTCATAAATGTCATGGTTTTTTCTTGTATTCTTGCCTGCTTGAGCATCTGACACAGAAACCGAGGGAGTCTTCTGGCAATGTATTTTCATTCTATACTCTCAGGGTCTCATCTATTATGATGCACCTCATCCATTTTATTTGGTCTTCTGCAGCTAATGCTCCTGCTTCAGTAATGAGTAGCTTGGGTGGCTAATTAGGCTGAACATGGAGCAGTTTCTTTTCTGCCGAAAAATTACTTTCTTGAGGATAGATCATAGTAGTTTGTATCCCAAGGATTCACTTTCCTTCTGAGAGCCAGATGTTTGTGCATTTAAGAAATCATTTGGAAGACATGTATTAAAGTGAAAGAAAGGAGAACAACTCTTCCTCAATTCAGTAATGGCAGATTGTCACATTTGATGCAAACGTCACTAATGAATTCTGCTTTTTACACTCTTTTCACTTCTTTTTTTTTTTTTCCATAGCTAAGCTAAATTTTTCATATTAAAGACCTTGAATCTCTTTTGTGTTGCTTCTCTGTTGCCACTACTCTGAAGGTATCTAGATGTTTCTCAGCCCTACTCTGGTCAGAATGAAGTCCTTCAATCTGTAGATAGAGGTAAAAGGCAAGATTTGAACTGGAAGCATGAGCCTATTCCCTTACTCAGTCAGCTAAAATACTGTGAATGCAGAGGATATTTCTAGTGAAATAGCATAGTGAACATAAGAAGTGAATGGTAACAACAAAGGACCTTGGTTAGCGTGAGAGGGGGTGGTGGCTGGTTCTCACGGCCATACATTGTCATGGACTCCTCTTTTCCCCATTGCTTTTCTGTCTTGCATGCTAGAACTTGCCTCTTTCCTCACCATTTTTGACTAAGTGGCCTTTAACCTTAGGTCAGAGTACTTTGGCAGTATGGCCAACCCTCCTAGTTTTATCCCAGTAATGGGATTTTAGCTGTCGCTGCAGCTGATCTGTCAACCCGTGACATGCCAAAGACTGCAGCTATTGCAATCTAGTTGTGGGAGAACTTCCCCTTTCTGTTGTTTCTTTTATTTTCTTTTTTTCTTGTTTCTCTGTTTCCTAAAGCAGAACAGTCAGACTGGATTGCTGTGGAAGTCAGCAGGAGTTTGTTCTCGTTCTGTGAGCTGATGGGGTTTTCTAGATGAGGAAGTTAAAAGGAAAACAAACAAAAGAAAGCTCCAGCAGCAAAAAGTGACTCTGCTTATGAACTTCTTCCTGTGAGCACTGCATCAGCCCCTCGAAGCTTTCCATTCCCTGCTGCAGTACCAAGACTGGGATAAAAGAGGAGGGATGAATCATGGAATAATTTAGGTTGAAAGCTACATCTCGTTCACCTATGCCCTAGGGTTCTTTCACCCTGCTCTTCAGACTTAGTAAGAGACAAACAAATCAGGTTGCATTTAAACCCATGGTAGTACAGGAAATCTGCAGAGTTGCAAGTGAGAAACATGGAGTACGAGGTAATGAATCGGGCTTCACCAAGGGCGAGTCCTGCCTGACCAATGTAGTGGTCTTCTATGATGGAGTGACTACATCGGTGGACAAGGGAAGAGCTATGGATGTCACCTATCTGGACTTCTGTAAGGCCTTTAACACGGTCCCCCACAACATCCTTCTCTCTAAATTGGAGAGATACGGATTTGATGGGTGGACTGTTCGGTGGATGAGGTCACATCCAGAGAATAGCGGTCAACAGCTCAATCCAGATGGAGATCAGTGACAAGTGGTGTCCCTCAGGGGTCCGTATTGGGACCAGTAATGTTTAATATCTTCATCAGTGACACAGAGAGTGGGATCGAGTGAACCCTCAGCATGTTTGCAGATGACAGCAAGCTGAGTGGTGCAGTTGACATGCCTGAGGGATGGGAGGCCATTCAGAGGGACCTGGACAAGCTCGAGAAGTGGCCCCACGTGAACCTCAAA
Source organism: Anarhynchus alexandrinus (assembly GCA_008711295.1). Classification (NCBI taxonomy): domain Eukaryota; kingdom Metazoa; phylum Chordata; class Aves; order Charadriiformes; family Charadriidae; genus Anarhynchus; species Anarhynchus alexandrinus. Next base: position 1,735,704 of record VUYV01000158.1, read on the forward strand.
AGGTTCAACAAGACTAAGTGCAAGGTCCTGCACCTGGGTCGGGACAACCCCCGGTATCAATACAGGCTGGGGGATGAAGGGATTGAGAGCAGCCCTGCCAAGAAGGACTTGGGGGTGTTGGTGGATGAAAAGCTGGACATGAGCCAGCAACGTGTGCTCACAGCCCAGAAAGCCAGACATATCCTGGGCTGCATCAAAAGAAGCATTTCCAGGAGGATGAGGGAGGGGATTCTGCCCCTCTCCACTCTAGATCACTAAGATCACTAGATGATCTTTAAAGGTCCCTTCCAACCCAAACTATTCTATGATTCTATGAAACCCCTGGCTGAGGAAAAACAGACAAATGTGATGCACCTGTCAAATGAAAAGATGGAGGTTTGTGGACCTGTTGGAACCATTGCCACCTGTGACAACTCTTAGAACAAGGACTTCATATACCCTCTTTCACAAATGATGGGAGTAGGTGTTGAGAAAAGGCAAAGTCCCAAAGACTAAAACATAATCTTTGCCCCCAGAATCATGACTTTAGCAGTTTTTGGAATACAACTCAGTTTTCAGTTTTAATTATTAGTGAGGTTGTCATTTCGGGTAGAATGTAGTTCTTACCCAGAAGACTTTTTCAGGTGTCTTCAGGTTTCTTTAAAATTCTTCCTTTGAATGATATGATTGATGTAATTTCTTTCTGAGGTTTGGCGGGGGAGAAGCAATGACGGAGTTAGATTTGACTTGCACCAATGACCCTCGCAAGACAGGCCCTTTTTTCCTCCTGTGAGCAGAGATTGTTTCCTATTGCTCTATATGAAACAAGCAAATTAATAAAATTCTCATATTTATAAGAAACATCTGCAGTATCAAACATAAATATGTAGAAGCTTATCAGAATAAACAGCCAACAAAACAAAAAAGTAATAATATAAAATGACAGTCAGTGTCTTTGATTTCTGATAGGAATTTGGATGTTTTCTCTGTTATATTTTAAAGTAAACAAAACGATGCATTTTTGCACCTGAATTTTACTGTAAAGTGTTTGTGCAATGTACATCTCACCAACTGATTTGAACAGTATGGCTGATAGTCATGAGACACTGCACACCAAAATTTAGTGTCAGCAGACGGGAACATTGCTGTAGTTTGATAGATCCATATTCGTGCATACAACAATAGATGATAGAAAATCATTCTTGGAATCTGCCCTGGTACACCTCTTCTGTGATTTCAAGTTTATAGCAATATACAAAGCCACTTTCTGCTCTTATAGTAAAAATTATAGAGGAGACTTTCAAGAGCAGTACAAGTTGGTTTCTCTTTCTATGGTGGAAGTTTTAGATTAAGTTCCTAGTGATGTTGACGAGTCTGGAAGCAAACCAACGCCGAGTGTCTCAGGGAACTTTTACAGTGTAAGAACTCCAAAGAAGAGGTTGGTAAATGTTTTCAGAAGAAAATGCTTCAGAAATGATTTCGGTATGTGAATACATGGTAGGAGAAAGTTAACAGTTCTATGGTTAAAACGGAAAAAGTGGAAGTTTTACTTACTAGGGAAGCTATAAAAATAATTAATATCAGAAAGAGTTGGATGATAGCCATTCAGCAGATCAGACCTAAGTAAAATGTATCAGAATCTTCGGCAAACCAAAACATTGTGACAGCCAACATAGATCAAATGAAACAAAGTGCTGTGCTTTTCATCTTTTAATCCTTTAACTTGAAGTAGTTTTGAAATGAAAGAGCTTTTTAAATGGGAAAAACCCCAGAAATGTGTCATTTTGAATACAGTGAAAGAAAAGAAGTAATTTGCTTATTTCCAATCTAAGTGAATCAGGAAATACAAACCATATACAACTGTTTTGATTGACTACAGTTTGCATTTTTCCCTCAAAAATTGTTGTCCAAAGCATTTTGCCAGATCTGTGCCATCTTGACTCCCTTGGCTTATGCACAAATTACATGATACGATGCCTAAACCAAGAACGCTGTCTGTCCAGAATCTCCTTTCACAGGGTAATTAACAGCAAAAGTCTCCAGGGCAGTTTTATTATTTTACGTGATAGATAGCTATTTTTCCTGTAGAAATCAGAATTTGTTTTAAAAGTTGATGAGCAAAACTGAATTCAAAGCATTCAACCATTTCTTTGGCAGTCCTTGAAACTCTGAGAATGGAATTCAGTTCAAAGATCAGGACACTTAAATGTAGGTATCTAGCTGTACACACTCATGTGTGAGCAAGGTGCCCAACTCCCATTCTAGCCTGTGAAGGTTTAGGGCTTGATCGGGCTGCCATCCCACAGTCAGATTCCAGAAGCTTTTCGGTCTTTGAAGACACCATGAAGTCGACAGATTTGACACTTGATTTATGGGAACCCACATGCCTGTGTGAAGTGAGTCTAGAGATTACATGGGACACCACAGGGCATTTCAAATGGCTCTAGATACGTGATACCGTGTGGACACATGAGTCAAAGCCCTTGTTAGTGCCGTCGTTTCAGTTTAGAGATTTATCTGGTTTATCCTAAAGTAGACACGCATACTTTGATGGCTGCTGGTGTTCAGCTCTCTGCTTGTGCTCACCAGATCTCCATTGGCTATCTTAGGAGTTTTGAAATCTAGTTCACATACAGAAACCTACAGATATGTTCCTTAATCTGTGAGCTGACTCTATCACTCTCAAAATAGGACTTTAAACTTTTTTTTATTGTATTTTCCTATAGTCTTTGGTGGCACAATTTAATAATTTATTTTTCAGACTGTAACAAAAATTGTTTTCATCTATATATGTGGCACTCAATTTTTTCCTTTCTTTCTTGTATGCTCACTATACATTGATTACAAAAATCTGTATTACACTGAAGATAGGAACTCGAAGTAAAGGCCGTTAACTTATGAAAAACACCTGCCTCAAAAATATTATAATTATCCCCCAGATAACCATAACAACCGGTGAAAATTCTGTATTGCTGTAGTTATTTCTTGTTGCCCAGCATGTTTTTGACAATACCTAAACTGTAATAATAGTTCTGTAGTGCTGGTGATAGTTGCACGTGTGTTTTATTTGGCAGGCTCCAGATACGTTATTTTCTGTACGTTTTTACTGGTAGTCCTCTGCACAAAGGTTCAAGGCTGACTGACGGCGCAGTTTGGTGTACTGGTCTTTAGCAATAGCTGTAGTAGTGGAACACCTTAATAAATGCTGTTCAAGGCCGGTTTCCAAGGCTGAACATTATCACCTAATAACTTTGATCAGAGGGGTAGCAAATATTTGCATAAGTACATGCATGTGGATTCAGTCTGCTGTATTTTATTTCCAGCAGTAACTGTTTGGAATAGGGTCTGTCTGAGGTCTGCTCTGGAAATTGAGGTTCATGGTTTCCACTTAATCGGCACTTTTACTCAGCTCTCCTCCTCCTCTTCTTCTGACTCCATCCTATCATATCTCCTGAGAGTTGCCCTGTCTGTCCCTCCTTCCCTTAACCTTTTGTTCTCCCTCTCTCTTTTGTTTCCTAACACAAGCTTACTTCACTGGTGATCGTGCCATGTTCCTTGCTTGCTTCTAAGCTTGCTAATCACACTGTTTAAAATCACATTCTGGAGTACTGCTTTTAAGTGCTGTTCTGCCTTCCCATCAATTGAATTTACACCTGCTTCACTCAAGTGACACTGCTTCCCAATGTTTTTAGCCAGGTCAAGTCTCAAAAACAGTACCTCATTCTCACCCTTGGTCACCCATCAGCAATCTCTGTCACAGTCATGGTGCTCCTCTTCTTAAAATGATCTCTCTTGACTTCTGCATAACTGCTGTTAAGATATAGCCTTTTCTTGACATTCCCCTAACAAAACATTCATCCAAGTGCTCCCTTCTTGCACTGTAGCAATTTTCTAGTGCTCTCCTGTACTACTATATCCATTCGTATTTTTGCTGCAAAGTTTGTTTATCTATACTGTGATCCCTCCTCCCTTGCCACCTTCTCCTGCATCCTTTATAGCACCAAAGAGAAACTGCCCTTTTTTCTCTTTCAAGAACCTTCATAGCTTAATCCTCACATATCTGTCATCTGGTATTAACTGTCTAGTTCTCATGTTTTAGATCTGACCAGGTCACGATGCTTTAGTGTCAGTGATAAACTTGACATTAACCAATCTGTTGGTCTCTTCAGACCACTAGCTGGCATGCTGGCAATGCCACCTTGCCATTTCCTTGCCCTCCTCTAGTTGGATGTTTTTCACCTTGTCTTTTCCTTAGATTAGATTCCTCATGCAGTTCAACAAGGCCAAGTGCAAGGTCTTACATCTGGGTCAGGGCAATCCCAAGCACAAATACAGGCTCAGCTGGGAGTGGCTGGAGAGCAGCACTGAGCAGAAGGACCTGGGTGTGCTGATTGACGAGAAGCTCAACATGAGGCAGCAATGTGCGATCGCAGCCCAGAAGGCCAGCCGCATCCTGGGCTGCATCAAAAGAAGTGTGGCCAGAAGGTCAAGGGAGGTGATTCTGCCCCTCTACTCCACTCTCGTGAGACCCCACCTGGAGTACTGCATCCAGCTCTGGAGTCCCCAACATAAGAAGGACATGGACCTGCTGGAGCGTGTCCAGAGGAGGGCCACGAGGATGATCCGAGGGCTGGAGCACCTCTCCTATGAGGAGAGGCTGAAAGAGTTGGGGCTGTTCAGCCTGGAGAAGAGAAGGCTCTGGGGAGACCTTATTGCGGCCTTCCAGTACCTAAAGGAGGCCTATAGGAGAGCTGGGGAAGAACTTTTTGCTAGGGCATGTAGTGGTAGGACGAGGGGGAATGGCTTTAAACTGGAAGAGGGCAGGTTTAGATTGAAAATTAAGAAGTTTTTCACTTTAAAGGTGGTAAGGCACTGGAGCAGGTTGCCCAGAGAGGTTGTTGAGGCCCCATCCCTGGAGGTGTTCAAGGCCAGGCTTGACGTAGCCTGGTCTAGTGGGAGGTGTCCCTGCCTATGGCAGGGGGGTTGGAACTTGATGATCTTCAAGGTCCTTTCCAACCTAAACCATTCTATGATTCTATGATTGTGACATCCTTGGGAGAAGCATGGTGGTTTTGTTCTGTGTTTGTATAGTTCTTATAACAAAGTCCTGATCTGTGTGGAAATAATATCAATAAGAAATAACAATAGTAAAAACGTTCTTAGCAGGGAGGCCAAGGAATAAGCATGAAACTTGTGCCATCATTTAGCTTTAGAAACTACTCATGGGGCGAGATGGGGCTGGGCCTTCAGCCTTTGCCTCTGCTCTGCCTGTGCCAGGAGCCTCAGCAGTTAGCTTGGGTCTTCAGAATTGCCACCAGGTGTGTCTACCTTTTGGCATTGGAATGCCTCCACTAGGAACCTCATGTCAGCTGTCTGCAGATAGCTCTGTAGTGTCTACCTGTATCTGGCACCCATAGCATCTGGCTATGGTGTCTGCAGATTCTGCAGAATTCCTGTTCTCCTTCCCTGAGGCTTCACTTACTTGGGCAGAGCAGTCAAGCCGAAATNAGTGCTTTATCATATCACCAGATTTCAGGAAAAGTCCTTTGACTACAGTCTCTTTTCAGACGTAGGAGAATCTCTTCTAACTCCAGACACACAACTTCAATGGACAACAGTTGTTTTGGTCTGTTCACACAGGTTTGCTGTGTCTACATAATACCTGTAAGGAGCCAATGTACCAAGAGTATGAGGCACAGGTAACAGAACTCATATAACTGACTGTTGCTTGTGTCATTAATGGTTTCCCCTGTCTTTTTTAACATCATCTTTTAATCCTCATAAGGATATTATTCCTTGTTCCAAGTTCTTACATCTAGGAAATAAAATAGCTATGAAATGAGTCAGTTCAATGTGGAGGATGTATTTTTAGAAAGCCACTCCTTGACTGTGTGTCTTCCCTGAGGCTTCGCTTACTTGGGCAGAGCAGTCAAGCCGAAATGTCATGTGAATCAGAGAGGAAATCTTTCCCTCAGTGTAAGGAGCAATTATCACTAAAGAAGGAAGCAGACCTGAGGCCACGGTAGGTCAGCAAGGCCCAGATCTCCTCTTGCCCACTGATGCAACCCTTTGGGTGACGTTCTTCACCCCGTGCTTCAAACCAGCCACGCAAGCTAGTGGTGGCGAGTGATAAAGATTTNTGTCTTCCCTGAGGCTTCGCTTACTTGGGCAGAGCAGTCAAGCCGAAATGTCATGTGAATCAGAGAGGAAATCTTTCCCTCAGTGTAAGGAGCAATTATCACTAAAGAAGGAAGCAGACCTGAGGCCACGGTAGGTGAGCAAGACCCAGATCTCCTCTTGCGTGGGCAATCCTTTGGGTGACGTTCCTCACCCTGTGCTTCAAACCAGCCACGCAAGCTCGTGGTGGTGAGTGATAAAGCTTTTGGAGGCACCAAACATTCGTATCTGTCCACAATTCTCTTGAAGGTTCTGATTTTACCTTTTGAGGTGCTCCATGTGATAGAACCAGATATCTGTATAGAGCATAGGCTGAGAAGAGACAGGGGAACTGGCACTGATCTCTCTATAAACCAAGCGAAAGGTGAGACTGGCCACGGCACAGGTGGCAGAGGGATGTCAGAGGGGTGGCAAGGACCTGGTCCCCGCGCTCCTGCCAGCAAGCACTGCGCACGGGGTGTTCACCAGCAGCTAATGTGAGGGCAGAGGCCTCCCAAAGCCCTCCAGAACCTGACGGAAAATCAGTTGTTTTCTTGAAAAGCTCTGAGCACTTGTAGGTCGAGCACCTCTGAGAGCAAGTTCATTACTTAGGAGCCTTATACAGACCCTGAGGAAGCTCCACTCCTGCTTGCCATAGTCTTAGGTAAAGTGGACCTCTTGCCGTACCCAGGGTGAAGTGGACCTCTAACCTGACCTTTTCCAGCCTATGGTCTTTAATGATGTTCTTGTGGATGTTTATACGTCTCAAGTCTGCAGTTACTGGAGGCTGAGAGACATCTAATCCCCTTCCAATCAACTATTACACAAGTGTTGCTGAGAAATAATTACATGGCTCCTCACTCTGAAGAGCTCTCAAAACAAGAGCGATTCAGTCAGCCAAGGTATTTTAATCTTTCAAAACCTCTATGGGATCCTGCTAGCTGATGAGATGAATTTCAGAAATTACTATTATCCTTAAAAAGATAAGCAGGGTCTGCGGGATCTTATTTATCAGTGAATTATGTAAAATGAATTTCTCATTTTAAAAATCTGTGGCTCTTCAGGGATTTGCTCTGAAGTGACCTCTCTCTCTTCTCATGACACGTGGAATACTGAAGATCATTTGATTTGAAGTGTGTCCCAGAGAGTTGTCTGTCTTGGCAGAAAACAAATTAAAGTCAACAACAGTTAGCAAGCTGTGTATTTACACTGACAGCAGTCCATTTAATAGTATGTAACCTTTTTATTGTCTCATTCTAAGGTTATTACGAGACAATGACTGCTTTTACCACCAAACCCCTTATATGCAGCTAGCTTAAGAAGGACAGACTGTAGGCATAATTATGATCAAGCCCCCTCTGTGCGCTGTTTAACTGCGTTGATCTTATGGTGGTGTAAATGAGGGCAGATCTTGGCTCTGTCTTCAGGCTGGAGCGCTCAGTGCAGTTCATAAATGGCAAATACCTATTTATGCTGCTACAGATATCTGCTTACACCAAGACCATGAACAGTATCTTTTGAAGCACCCTATTGACAACTAAGCTATAGTTATCACTAACATTTATTTAATGCTTTCAGAAAAAAAACCCCATGGCTTTTCCTCTTTTTGCTTCCTCTTTTTTTTTTCTTCAGAAACTTGCATGAAAGGTCTTGCATTGAAATTTAGGTAACGCTTGAAAATCTTTGTTCAAAACCGCAGTCACCAAAGCCACTGTTGACAAGTTGAAGAGTGGCTGCCTGAACTTAGTGGCAGCTCTGTTACTGGGTGCCCACAGTTCTGCTTCTGTTTGAGCCCAGAAGTGCTGTAGTTTTGACTCGGAAGAGCAGCACTTCACATGCAGCTTTGACCCTCAGCCCGTCAGGATCCATAGACCAGGAGGTCCTCTCCCTCTGCCATTGGGGAGCTCCTCAAAGCAAGCCTCTCAGAGCAAGTCCCCACACAATGCAGTGGCAGCTTCTTCCTTTTAAAATTTGGCTAGGATGGTTTTAGCTTCATCCTGTCAAGCAGTTCCAGGCTGAACCTTAACTTTGAGAAAATCACCAGTGTGCTGCAGCTCACAAGGGCCAGGTCCCAACCACTGAGAGCCCTCTCCACGCTGCATCCTCCTGCTCCCAAGGCTGCCACTGCCGCCTCCGAGTGTGGCAGCTGCTGCTTCATGCTCACAGAATCACAGAATGGTCAGGGTTGGAAGGGGCCTCTGGAGATCATGTAGTCCACCCCCCCTGCCAGAGCAGGGTCACTTACAGCAGATTGCACAGGATGGTGTCCAGGTAGGTTTTGAATGTCTCCAGAGTTGGAGACTCCACTACCTCTCTGGGCAGCCTGTTCCAGTGCTCTGCCACCCTCAACGTAAAGAAGTTCCTCCTCATGGAACTTCCTATGCGCAAGTTTGTGCCCGTTACCTCTTGTTCTATCACTGGGCACCACTGAAAAAAGACTGTTCCCATCCCCCTGGCACCCTCCCTTTAAGTATTTAGAGGTATTGATAAGATCCCCCCTCAGTCTTCTTTTTTCTAGACTGAAAAGACCCAAGTCCTTCAGCCTTTCCTCGTAAGAGAGATGCTCCAATCCCCTGATCATCTTTGTAGCTCACATTGCTGGAAAGGAGCTGGTTCAGCCTGCTGGAGGCAGATGACTCTGCCCAGGGTAGTTTTACATGACCCTTAACATTCAGCAAAAGCTTATCTGTGGATGAATCCCACCTGGTGAGCAACAGCTATGGCCAGCATGGTTTCAGAAATGCAAAACTGGCTTGTTTTCTGATAAGGTATCTTGTTTCATTAATAAAGTCATCATGTCACCTCCAAGAACTCCATGATGAGGTAAAGATTTCTTTCAGCTCGAAAACTGTACAACATTTTCACTGCCTAGATTCCATCTGCTCAGCCAAAATGCCTCCTTCTGCTGGGTTATGGGCCACCTGCTCTCACCCAGCCACCTGCGTCTTGCTCCTAATCCCAGGATCGCTGTGCAGAGGCACCTGGCTAGCCCGATGCAGAGCCCATCTGGGTCCAAAAAAAGCTTGAGCGCTTAAACTCCTTTGTGTGCGTAATCTATAATGTGCTTGTGCCTCCCTCAGGAGGTACCCCTTGCTCTTACTCACCCTTGACAGGACAACCACGAGGTTAAAGTCATTCCGTGGGCTGTGGGAGAGACTGGACTCAGTACCCTCCTCTGCCTCAGGGGCTTCAGTCTCATGTGGAAATCGAATCTTTTCTCAGCTAAGAGAGCACTTTAGCTTTACGGATACCGTCAGGGAGTGATGCAAGTCATCCTGTTGAATCTGTTGTGTTTTTCCAAGAAAACAGGCTACAGATTCCCTGAGAAAAGGCGTGAATGCCAGAGCTAACCTAATGGTTAGGGTTCCTCACCTGGGGAGTGAGGTCTTTGCCCCCCTTCTGCCCGTATCTCTTTATGCATTTTACCTAGTTAGTACGTAATGTGAAATACTCACACAACGCACGGCAGAAGCTGCCTCCTTCCCACCAGCTTGGATCTGCCCAATACTTTTCTAATTGCTCTTATGGTCTTTAGTCTTAACTTTTTTTGGTCTCCTTTCTTTGGTCTCCCACTATTAGGAGAGGCAGCAAAGAGAATTGCCCTCTTATAACCTAGTGGTTGTCCGTGACCCTGGCAAGGCAGATGACTATCGATTGCTGAAGTATTTGATTACATTAGCTGTGGCATAGCGGCCACAGACTTTGTACTCTTTTTCTCTCCGCACTTGCATCTGTGTGAGCCTGGTAACGGGGGTTTAACTGAGGTTAGAAAATTAGCAGCCGTGGCAGCAAACCAAAATATTTGTATATAGCCTAACATGAAAAAAGAAGAAACCCCTATCCAAAACTGTTCAAACTCTTCATCTGCATGTCTTCTGTCACAAAGTGGAAGGGTACTCAGGGGCTTATACGGGATCTTCTCAGCTGCATAACACTAAGTCAGCATGAAAAAGTGGCATTGCTCTGCAGAGTCGCCTGAGGACATACTGATATACTCCTCATGTTACAGAACTGGGCAGAAAGAGCCGGCCGCCTCTTGTTATTATATACACTGAACGTCAATCCACAGGTCGTGGGTCCAGCCGTCCTTGGAGAATTGCTGCCCCAGCAAGAGAGGAGCGATGGGAGGCTGCGTGGCGGGGGCCGTGCTCCCACAGGAGTTTTGGCAGGAGTGCCTGAGCCACCCCTGTGCGCCATCTGGCAACAGTGCTGGCTTCTGCCAGTTTATGATGACTCTGCAGTTAAGACATTGGACTTGGGTGGGATGGATATGGACACTGGTGCCTGCCTCTGCTGCGGTTTGTTACCTGGGAAAGGTCTCGCTGCCTCTCTTAGGAAATCTTCAAATTAGCTCTCCAGAAGAGCAATGTGAGGTGTACTAAAGCTGGCCATTTTAAGGTCTGCACATCTGTATTGTTATTATTACAAGATAGTTGCACTGCATGAACATTTGGGAGTTCTGGCCATTCCTTAGTCATATTTGCCCTAGCAAATACTAGCAGGAGTATATCTCTTTACCTATTTGCTTGGATTTATTAAGATTTCTTTGAAAATGAAGGGTGGTACTTCGCATATTGGAGTAAATAATTTTTAAAGCAAAGTTGTTCATCATGTGCATCAGTATGTATTACAAATTCTAAAAAAATTATAGTTATTTTAATTGCAAATAGACTTCTAAGACTATCAGTTTAGATTATAGCCATTAGAAATTCACAGGGGTTTATGCAAGTTGCAAGGAAGCATTTTTTGTTCTAGAATGTCAACAATTTTAGCACTGACTTCAAAGCCAAACATAAATTTGTAAATAGCAGTCCAGCCTGACAGAACTTCATGATTTTTATTTGCTTGCTCTTCATCTTCTTGCTGCAAAATCAGCTGAAGGCTATAGACAAAACCTAATGTATTTGTAACATTTTTCTGCTACATTCTGAACATTAAAGACTGATCTGATCCTCACTGAAAAAAAAACCCAATATGAAAAAGTAAACCTCAGACAGAAACTGAAGCTTCTCCCTGTATGTCTGCTGCAATGAAAAACGTGGCACGGTTCCCCGTAGCTGAACATCCAGTTAAAATGCTGAAGTCCCTATGAAGGGGTTGAAGGACTAGAGGGACCGCACCCATATATTTCCAAATACCCTCTGTAGATCTGCTCACGCAGCAAGTATCCAGAAGGAATGAAAAAGGAATGTAACAATGGGAGGAATGAGTAGCTGAGGGAAAAGTAGGTTTCAGAGTCCCGGGAAAGAAAACAGGCATCTGACCTAATGCACACGCTGTCGGTATAGTGGGGAAGACTGGGTGATGAGATCGGGGCAGGCAAGCAAAGCCCTGAGAACATAATTCCAGTGGACTGAGGTTATCACATAGCTGGGGAAGGAGGAAGAAGTGCCAAGTAGTCAATGCAAGCATGGAGATGTTGTCTTTTGTATCTCCTGTGCTGTCTCTGAGGGCATGGACAGTTGGTGATAAAGCCAGTAGCCTCACCCCAATGTTCTGAACTTGATTTTAACCTGCGGGGTGAATCCTGTGGTGTTTTTACCTTCCCCTCAGTTCTCTACTCTTGGTACACCTCGGCTCCGGTAGCTGAAAGTCAGATCAGCTCTAGGAGCTACTGAATACTTCAATTTTTCATAGACCAGGGGAGCTGAAAGAAAACATTAAACCACAGTCAGAGCTGGAGCAGGCAGTTTGAAGGAGACAGGAGGATGTAAAAGACGGCTTAATTTTCCAGGGAACCTAGAATTAGTTTAGCAGTCGTCTTCTTATCTTTTGTTATCTGCTGTGGTAATTCTATGTTGAATTCCTTTTCATCAAGGAAGGGTATTTTGCTTAAAACATTGCATAGCTTTGCTACCCTCAAAAACTGTTTTAAGCAGGATTTTTTTAAGAAAGGGGGAGTAGATACTCTCAAATGGTAATAATATGTGCTGGGGCACATGTAATTATGATAATGTCAGGCTTTCATGTGTTCTCTGAGTCAGTGCCAACTTACAACGAATGTGCTACAATTTATATAAATCTTAGAAAAATTTAATTGACAGAAGTATGAAAACAAGCTGTACCTAAAGACTGGATACTTCCCTTACCAAGAAAACCAAAGTAAGAATTCAAAAACACTTGCATTATACATAATAGTTTAATATTATATGTATTGCAAGTAGCAAAGAATTGGTGTTGTCTGTTCTGCTTTGAAAATGAAAAAAGATTAAGTAAAATTACAAAGACAACACACAGGTAATAAATAATCACACACTACAGAGTCTTTTTATTTCCCACTGAAAATTTAGCACAGTGGATAGTGAGAAGAGAAACGGATACATAATTTAAAGCAGTTCTAGGACTCAAACCAAAATTCCATGTTTAGGAAGAGCTCTGTCAGATAGACTAATGTCTTGCCAGAATGTGAAATTTGAAAATATCTAATAGTCCCGTATCTCATCTTCTGTGATGAGGCTTACTTTTGAGTCAAAGACAAAAGGTCAGACCATAAGTCCTTAGAAACATAGAAAAACAGGATGACAACAATATTTTAAGTCCATTTGTTCTTTTCATTGGCAGATGATAAGAAAACTACCTCTTTCAGCCTGAAGATGTTTCATTAAAAAATGGACTTTTGTGACATCCATCCATCATTTGTAGCAGAGAAGGACGGGGATGTTACAGAGAACCAAATGATATTATCCCTGGAACAATTGTTCTTACAGACATGCCACTGCTAAAAATGAAATGTGTGGGCATACCCATGATAGCTTTAATAGAATTAGACTAGGAAGACCTAAGGAGTATGACCGATGGAAGCTTCTGGAAATACGGAGTTCACCGAGTGGTGCAAAATCCAACCAGAACCACTGGTGAATATATTGCGGCTATTTATTTATCTCCATATTGGCGTTTGAGCTGGCTAGTTTAAAGCTGGCTTAGGTGGCTTTGACGTAAATCTTTGAGAATGTTAAGACATGCAAATGACAAACAGTCTAGAGATGCATTTTGTTCAGCCAATATCATTTATTTTAATACAGTTACAACTTTCTGAAAAGAAGTATATTATAATGAATATAAAACAAGCTTTGCAGTTTCACTAGAACGTGAACATTTTTGTAGATTTTCTTCAAGTCTTTTTCTAGTTTTTCATAAAACCATACAGGTACTTCCCCAGGAAACTCTCCCCTCCCCACCATGAACCTGCCTTTATACAACGAAATTTTTATTTCACTTGTGGGGAGAACCACCATCCACAACACTTCAATTATAAAAAAGAATAAGTTTTAACTGTAGTTGAATTTTTACAATTATTTTGAATTAGCTGATGAAATTCTAACTCTGGGAAAGTATTTGCTGAAAGAAAAAAAAAAGAACTTCTGTACATTCACAATTCAGAATCTTAACTTGCATTTCAAAATGGTTGGTAAAAGGGGAAACATTTGTATCAACACAGTGCCTTAAACCCACTGCATGCTGGTATCATAATGGTATACATTATGCATTTTCCATTAGACTGATGAATTAGCATCGTCATACAGATTTCCCCCCAAGACTTGCAACGTTTCATTTACATATATATACATAAAATATATAAAGTATACTTTATATAGTGTATTTATGTAGTGCATAGTTTATATGTATAATATAAAATATATATTCATAGACATTTCAGTCTATACCTGAAATCAATGTCATTGGCTGGTTGCAAAATACCCAGTCCTGCACGGGATTGATCTAAAGAAGGACATTGCACATTATTGTCCACAAGCTCTATCTCAAAATATGAAAATATCAAAGCCAAAAATTGTTTAATTTCATGGACAGCAAATAACCTGCCAGGGCATTTTGCTATGCCTGTCCCAAAGGGCATATAGTAATACTTTAACTTGCGACCGTTGCGGTAGAAGTCAGTCTTTTCTTCTCCGTTCTCATTGAGAAAGCGATCGTATTTGAACGTCTGCAATTAAACCCACAAAAGAGTTACTTGATATTTGAATACCTCCAAAGACTAGAAAATGCTATTAAGACACAACATGCGTGCTGGGGAAGAAAAGCCTCTAGCAGTAGCATTGTACAGTAGTGCCAGACCCCATGGTGCTGTTTTGGAGAGGGTAGCCCTTGAGAAGTTCTGGTATGTGGGACGTAATCCCGGGTTCTTTGCTGATAACTCTCCTTTTCTTTTCTGACCTCTTTAAATAAAGAATATAACCGGAATCCTCGTTCATGCAGCAGCACTGGATTTCTTATTCTGTGCCTTTGGGAAAATATCCCTATCCTCCCTTGAACCGCCCCATAATGGTGACCTTTGCTCACTGAAGGAGGCAGTTAGTAGAAGGCTCTCTTGCGCTAGCAGGACACTTTCTGGTTACACTAAAACATGTTTTGCAGGTAGTGCTTGCACTGACTTTATTCTTTTTCTTGCCTATCATTACATCTCCAGCTGTAAAACAGACTGCCTGGAGTACAACAGAAAACCAGGCGTGGGGGCACCCATGATAGATGCTCTATTTAAAGGCATGTTAGCTTCTGCCAGAGCTCAGAGGTTAATGCACTTTGATAAGTACTTACCAAGGGATCAGCATAGATTTCTGGATCAAAATGCAACAGTTGAGGATAGAGCGCTACAATATCATCACTGCGAATGTTGTAAAAATCGTTCTCTAAGTGCAAAGTGAAATCCTCCTTGGCGACTCGGAAAGTCATGGATGCACTCGATAGCCTCATTGCCTCCTTGATGATGCTGTCTATCGGGAGAGGAAAAAGAACGATTACCATGGAAATAGTATGTGTATGTCCTTGGGGGAGGTCACGCATTTTGAACCATTTCAAACCCTGCACTTATTAGAAGAAATATTTTAACAATAACTTTCTAAATGCCTAAGAAAGTGACTTTCTCGTTTCTTTTTAGCATTATTATTCCTTCTGCAGAGAACACCAAGAACATAATCTGCTTTCCCCTAGAAAAATGCTTGATATAACAGAATATTTGAAAATGAGACACATTTTCATTCTGAGATAAAGAACAAACCAGTCAAAACTGGAAACATAACACAAAAAAGAAAAGGTGCTGTGATCAGGTTTTTCTGAAACTTTAAGACCTGGTGCGTAGAAACCAGTACTCATAAAAAGTAACATTTTTTTTTGGTTTTTTCAATATAAGCTGATTTTTTTTTTTTAAGCAACAGTAGTTAAAGGGTGAAATTTTCGAAACTCTCTGTAACTTGGACACTTTTGAAAAATGTACCTATAATTTGAAAAATACTAAGGAGAAATAAAAGTAATGGTATTAGAAGATATTGCTTCACATCATAAAAATGGGGAAATAAAATTTGGCAACACCCTTTTATTTGATCTAATGTCATTACTAAACAAAATATTGTTCTGAATAATCCATGGGTCTCCAATACTATGTTACATAGCTGTGTAGCAGTATTGAGACATGCCATTACCCACAAAAAAAGTGCTATTCATGTGGATTTTGACACTCTCAGTACCACCTGGGACATCAGGAAGACTGATTGTGTTGGCTATTGCTAAGGAACATACAGGTTTTTGTTCTTGTGTTCCTTGGCTAATTCCACAGTAATTCCATAGCAAGCATTTATATGGTAACAAATAGAAGACTGTGAAAATTGTGGGGTGATTTCTGGTACTCCGGCATAAAATAATCATACCTAGTACTGGCATATTATCCAGCTGTTTTCGGTTCAAGGAAATATGTTTGCCATCTAAGCTGATCTTCTCTCCGGCACTTTCCAAAATACTTTGCACTTCTTTGGTAGCAGCTCTCATTGCTTCTGGATTCCTAAAAAAAGCAGAAGAATAGCATCATTTTACACTTAAGAATTGTTTAAAAAGCAGTTTTGCCATTAACTTTCTTCCTGACTAAAACTGAGTTTGTTAGCTGACAAGTACAACCTTCTAAAATGAAAACGTTGCAGCAAAATGCTGCAATTACACTTTTTCATGTCTTGGCAAAGATACGATAGCTTCAGAAAAAAAGAAAAGAAGCCCAAGTATTTGATTCTGTCTCCAATGACAAGTAGGACACAACTAATGTGCATAACTCAGGTAATAAATAGGAATGTCACTAGAAAGCGACGCCAAGAATACGAAAGAAAACAACCAGTTGTAGATTAGGAAATAGCCCCACTGTGGGTAGAAAGTTTAGGAACAGGATCATAGATCAGTTTTATAACATCACTTATCCTGGATGATGTCCTATTACATAACAATATTCGGTCTAGTTGAAAAGAATCTTCCTAATACTAAAAGTCCACACAGTATCCTTCACTGTCTAGACTTTCTTACAGACACGGCATATATGAGCTATGGTGAAATACATATAGATAATAATACAGGATGCAATAGTGTCTTGATGAAGGCACAATCAATCAGGGTGTTAAAAGACTCTGAGGCCAGAAGACCTAAAGCCAATGCATTTTTGGAATGAAAAGTACTAAAGAACCTCAGATATTAGCACTGGCAGGCAGATATGTGGGTGTAAGCCACTGCCTAAAAAAAATGTCAGCAATTTAGGTACATACTTAAAAGTAAATCATGCTGAGGTAGATTATGCTCCACAGATGCCCGCTCTAAAATGGACATTTAATAGTATAATCTGAACTGTGCACTCCTCTCATGAGTAGCAAGCTCAGCAGCCGCAGTCTACACTGCAACCTCAGTAAGATCTATCAACATCTAAACTATTTTCTATTAAGTATCCATGAAAACAATAATGAAGTTAAAGCTCATTTTGCCTGGTCTAGTGAGATGGTCTAAAAATGTCCAATTATATTGGGAGCCTTCAATACAATTAATGTTCTGACTGCAAACAGCACTTTTAATGTCATAGCACAGAGATGTACTCCAAAGCTTTCTTGACGAAGTGTAGCATTGCTCTGGAGTGGTTTCTGTTTTTTTTTTAAAATACAGAATTGCTCTGTGGTACCATTACTTGGTCTCAGACAAGTGAAAGGGGTTTCTGTGGAAGTCCAGAACAACATGCCACTTCTGTTGTAATCAGTAAGCTTTTTGACACTAATGAGGTACCAAACAGTGGAATTTGCCTGTATTAATGAACTGGTTTCTGAAAGACAACAAACATCTTTCTTGTTTGGAAACAAGAAGCATTGGGACTTACTTAAGAAGATAGAACAAGCTCCAAAATGTGGCAGGAATGGTGTTGGCTTGCGAGGCCCAGAGCACCGCCACGTGGGTCTTCGCTTTTTCCATGTCATCAAAGGTTGACAGGGTGTCATTCAGGAACATGCGGAGGGTGACAAGCTCAGAGAGGTTGTCCCTCTTCAGGAGGTTCTTGTGGAGGAGTGCTTCTCCCAGCTTCTCACGTGCACTGTGGGCACTCTTGAAGAGGTGGATAGGCAGCCCCGCCACAAGGGCTGGAAAGATCCTATCAAATTCCTTGAAGTTTTCAAGGGCATTTAGGATACGAGCTCTCTCAGTTTCCTGCTTCGATGATAGATTTTTGTCGTGATTTGAATTAAATTCCTTACCAAAAAGTGTTAAAAAGCCAGACTCGAACATCACCTGGCAACAGAATGTATAAAGTCCTTCTGTCACCCAAGCATTAGACTGAAGTTTAGGTGTTCTTGACTGCAGCATGACGTATTGTAGGTTTTCCATCATTGCTTCAATGAGAGCATCTAAGGCATTACCTTGAAGGGTTCTAATGAAAGTCTGATGAAAATTTTCAGTGGTGTTTCCCTCTGCTGGGTCAATGCTACCATGCCCAAAAGCCTGTCACAAAATAAATTGTATGCATGATAAATAAGGCCTGCCATAACCTTGATGATAAAATCTAACAGAAATTAAAGCCAAAGAATAACTTCATAGCTTACTAGAGGGAAGCATAATAAGGGCTCTTAATACTAGAACTGATACTCTCTCAGTGAACCATAGCAGTTAAGTAGGCAAATGAAAATAGATTCGAATAGATGCTTACAAATAAATGGACGTGGTTACCTGGACCTTCATTCAACTCCCATTGACATCAACAGGAGACTTTTTGCTTACTTCAGTAAGAATTTGACTGAGCTCCTACTGTGTTGCATCACTTTTTTTAGGCATTAAGACTAAATCTTCCATAGTGGTGAACACCTCCTGAAGAAGGTTTCAGCTTCAGGAAGCCATATCATCATTTTGCAAATGCTGCTAATTGTATTTCTACTTTAGCAATTTGAGATACTACATGACTAAAGAATGTCATTCTTGGACAATCCAAATCACTGCAAATTTCCTTTCCATTAAGAAAAAAAAAGACCCCAATGTTTTAAACCAGTAGAAGTGCAGAAATGTGAACCCAATAATACTTCAAAGGCATAGTTTTGCTATAGGGATTAGCAGCGTACCTCTGTCCTGCCAGCATATACTTTGCATGTTAGATATTAAAACCATTTTTAAAGCAGTACCTTAGCAGAAGTAGCAAAATGGAACTTTTTCCAGTCCAAGTGTTTTCCGTGGCGTATCAATGCATGGTATGAAAAAGGGTCAGTGAGAAAATGAATGTATTTCCCCGCTACTAGGCAAGTGAAAATGTGGCCATGCTTCTTCTGCTTTTCTCTGAGGAATTCAAGAGGGTTGGCACCAAACTGCAGGGCACAGCCCAGGTATGGAAGGAACCCGTTTTCAAGTGGTGGCTCACCTGGTCGCCTACAAAACACAAACAAAAGCTAAATTTAGAAGTATGTATAAAGATCTCCCCTCCAGGACTACCAGGTAAGCAAAATGCTGATGCTAGGATTTTTGTAATGTGAAAAAATGTAAAAAAAAAAAAAAACCAAACAAATAGTATATTGACAATTTCATCCCCTTTAAGGAGTAAGCCTATTGTGAGGTCTATGGTATACAAGAAAGAATAACTTTAACAGCCTGTATTATAATAAACATAATAAACCACAGTGTGATTATGCCATCTTTCTTTCCCTAAATCAGGAGTACATTTTCCACCTGTTTAAATGCAGAAGTGTTGCCATTAGTTAACATGCACATTGTGTAATTGTCCCATATGTGAATAATCCATCCCACTAATATTGTCTGATACGTTTTTGGGCAATGGTATCCACAATTCAATTTGAATACCAAGGGGAATAGCCTTTTAGTGCAGAAAGGTTGTTATTATTGGCATATCCCATTTGGACCAGATCCTGCTGAAAACAGTGGGAATTTTGCCATGTTCTTCAGTAAGCATAAGAGTTAGTCTTTCAGGCAAAGTGTCATTAAGCACATGCTTTTAAGTTAAGCATATGCTTAATACTTTAGCTTTTCTAGTAAATTCCTGATGGTCATTATCTGAAGTTAACTACTTTCACCTTTTTTATTAAACTTTTTAAAGTAAACCAAGAAAATGACTGCTGAAAAATAAAAAATTTCAATAGATTTTTATATTTTTTTACCTATTTACAATCGGTAAGCAATTATTTGCTCCTTTTATAAATGTGCCAGTGGGATAAATGCTTTTAAGGGATATGTATTCAACATAGTAAGGTACATAAATATTATCTTTATTAAGTGGTGTAACTACATATGATAGACTGATAATATGAAAATGTTTGTAAGTAGGTATTAAACTATAATTAGATATAAGTAGGTATTAGCTGTGATTACAATGCAGGTAAAACTATAGCCCAGTACTTTAGGAAATCTGCATATACATATTCATATTTTAATTACCTCATTTATACACAGATTTGTATCTACAGCTATGTCTAGGCGTTGCTGCACTATTATTAAAAAGCCTGTACACAAAAATTCTGTTGTAAAATAAATCTCTGAAAAGACCAAACTGCAGCGTTGCCCATACTATCCTGCATCTGTCCATCTGACAGTCTTAAAATTACACTTCTTTTAGTTATGTACACATATATTTGACAGAAATAAAGGCTAGGTACACTGAGATGCATTTACAAACAGATTCCTTACCTCCTCCTCC
Organism: Anarhynchus alexandrinus; assembly: GCA_008711295.1. Classification (NCBI taxonomy): domain Eukaryota; kingdom Metazoa; phylum Chordata; class Aves; order Charadriiformes; family Charadriidae; genus Anarhynchus; species Anarhynchus alexandrinus. Next base: position 1,755,772 of record VUYV01000158.1, read on the forward strand.
TCCACCCTAGAAGAAACCAAAAACCACAGCAGAGTATTATCACTGTTCCCCAGATCCATGATGCTACGAACATTTCTGGTAATGCCCAAAAACTTCCAAGAGGAAAACTGGTAATTACCAGTATGGCAGGAGAGGTGGCTGAGAATGCTACAGAAGACAGGTCGCAATTTATATACAGTAGGTACCCCACTGTATCTCATGGCCTTCAGTCAACCTAGCAAGCTATTGATTAACCATTTCTGGAGAGAGCCTGTTCTGCCTCTGTTCTGACATCTTTCTGCAGAGAGCTTCTCTGGATTGATGCAGACAGTTGCAGACATGGCCTTGAGCTGATGTCACCTATCCTTAGCGGTTCCAAAGTAATCAAGCAGCTGTGATAGCTGATAATTCGAAGGTCTGTCAGGTGTGTTTTGATCTATCTTGCAGATTTACCAATTGCAGTTTATAGTTCAACTTTAGCAATATATGAAATGTCTACTGACAGGTGTCCAGAGGATTCAGACTGGGCTAAATGGTGGCTGCAGTTCATGTTGTCCAGCTGCCAACCTGCTGCCTCCCTCCCTTCTCCTTCGTGTGGACTGCCCTGGCTCTGGTGTGCTGCTGCGAGAGGGAACGGTGGGGGTTCGGCTGTGGGTAAAGGGGTGGCTGCAGTGACGGACTTATTCCTTCTAACAATGTTTCTCTGGTAGAAAGGGAAGAGTGGGCTTTCTATAAGGCAGCGTGTGAGAAAAGAAAGCAAGATTAGACAACCATACTGTTTTCTTCTTCAATGTCCTTGAATCACCTTTTACTCTCCCATTTAAATCTTCTGCTTTCTGCTTTGCTCCAAGCTGTACAGCACCAATTCAGTCAGCTTTGCAGCCTTGGAATATGGTCTCTCGTCCTGTTTCAGGAAAACTCCGAAAAATTTATTTAATTTTCAGCACCTAGAGGACCAAGCCCCTTTTTTTCCTCTAATTCAGTTCTTTCTGTTTATATATATCCCTATGTACCCATTTTCTATTACCATCCACATTGAGTTCATCCATACATTGTTAAGTCCTTCCTAACATGCTGTGTAGGCATAGTCCTAGCCCTGAAGAGGTGCAACTTCAAGTATAAGGGCTGCAGAGTGACCAGGAGAAAACCAGGAGAGACAAATATTGCTAATTCAGAGGGAAAACGATCTAGATGGGAGAAGGAAGGAAAGGAATAAAGAAGACCTGTGTGGGAGAGAGGACTGGGTTAAGGGGGGGACCAACTGCAAAGGGCCAAATGGAAGATCAGAACAAAAGGTCTACTAGCTCTGGGCTGGAGATACTCCAGGCATAACGTAACTGCAGGAGGTATTGCAGCTGCCCAAAGGTCAGTACTGGGAGTGCTCCTGGACATGGTCCTGTTTGGTAGAGAGTATGTCAAGCTTCTCCTTGCTATTTTCCCTCAAGGCTAAGCTGGGGAGAGTAGGAGAGCACTTTTGATGCTTGTAAGAGGGAAAAGGGTAATCTGGGGTGAATTTAGTGATCATTAAATAGAAATCCTGTCTTGTGTTTCGATTAAAGACTTCAAGAAAAGTTCAGGGAAAAGTCACGAGGGCTATGCTGCTTCTTATTTGAAATGAACAAGTACCATAACTAACTTGCATAGTGAGGGTTGTGGGATGGCCATTGAAAAAAAGGGAATGGCTACGTTATTTCTCTTATGATGCTAGTTTAATCTCTTAGGATTCCACCTTTTTCCCTTTAATTAGTGAGAGTTCAAACTTTGGCTTGCCCCTAGCATCTGGCATTAAGCCATCAAGAAGGCAGCTCAGGTAGCATACCGTGATGTCTTGTTAGTCATTCAGGGCCTAATATGTTTCTAAGAGAGAAACTGATTGGGTTTAGTCAAATTTTCAGGCTCATGTTTTTACCAGTTTTTGTTGGTGTCCTTTCAGCTGTATGACAAAACACTAAAGATTTGGACTTTTCACAAAAGCCTGCCACTTCAGGCACTACACTGGAGGCACCGAGCTGCAAATCTGGTAGATAAGAATATTGTCCTGGCTTCAAACCAAGGAAGGTAGTGAGGCATGGGATAGCTCTGTACAAATGCCATAACATTTGAGGCAATTTTTAAGTTTCTATACTGAAGAAAAAAACTTTTTGCAGCATTGAGGTTTACCTTCACTTAATCTAACAGCCAACTCCTTTTGCGTGTCAGCTCAAAATCCAGTCCCCCATCCCATTTCCATTTAAGCACAGGTGTTTCTTATATTTTCCTAGAAAAATTGCTTTTTCATCAGCTGAATTTAGCCTGTTATAACAGAATTGCTTTATAAAATCCATGCTTTCCCATTTCCTGCTCGTTTCCGTTACGGGAAATTTCAGTTCTGGGTGTCATCTTTGACTACCTCCTATTTTCATCCTAAACAAGTGTGATCATCTCATTATGTTTGCGCCTAATTCTAATAGCAGGTATAGGTCTCAGACTTTTTATGTCCAAACAACACTGAATAAGAAAGTTGGAAGCTTCTGTCACTTTTGTATCTAATACACAGGAATAAAGTTTAACCAGCAACAGATACCTGTGGCTCCTCACACCATCATGAGTTGCCACTCACACTTGCCTTTTCCTTCCAGGCTTTGGGTAGTTGTGCTGCAGTGTGATGATAACATCATTTATAAACGGCATCCTGCTGCCACAACAGGAGTAACTTCTCTGAAGCTGCCCACCTTCTTTCTCTTTTTCATTTGTACATATATTTCATATATTACATTTTTTTTTTTGTACTAAAAGTGTTACCAGATGTAGGAAGAGAACAGGAGCTGCTTGGCAGCCTACCTTAAATAATTGCTCTTTCTGTTCAGGAAAATCAAATGTGCCCCTTCTTTTCCATTTAAGAGACCTTTATGTGGCAGCACCCTTGATGAATAACTATCATGACAGAACAGAGTCACTCTCACATAGTTTGAGTTGCTTCGTAGTGCTAGATCATCTCCCCCACCTAGTTTCTTAAATTGGCCAATCTATAGACCCAAAGACAGCCAGTACTATAGTAGACTGCAGCCTGCTACATATGTCCTTGTGATAAATGTAAGCAGGAGCATTGTCTGCCACAGATACACCCAGCTGGGTGCCCTGACGTTCTGGATATGGTATTTCGGCATTCTTCAGTTTCAGACAGAAAGAGACACAACATCTGGCTGGACACCGGGTCCCAGTTCCCACTGCCAAAGCTCAGGCAGTTGCCACCAATCTGTACAGCAAGGCTTGAAGGCACTGTGTTGTCCCACGTCCTGACAGATATTACATTTTCTGCAGCACATTGTGTGTTGTGTATTAAGTTGGCACTCTTGCCCCAGCCCAAAAGGGCAGCCCATAGGAGTCACGTATGCAGCCAGAAAAACATAGTGACTTATTTTGCCTTGGCTTTGTGAAGCAGAGTCCTGGCATAACTGGTAAGAAGAATATTAGTGCAAAGAACTGACATGACCTGGGCTCACGACTCACCTCAAGCCAATGGCACCAGCAGGAATAAAGCAGCACGTATCTTTGAATGTATAAGCCTTTGTCATTGCAGGTTTGAGTATTGGTGTTCATCCGTTAAGAACAGTGGAGAAACTCAGCAACACATTGGATGGCAGTCAGAAAATGCAAAACCTTTTAACAACTATCATTTGACCTTTTGGTTAAGCCCCAGTGCATACCTAGCTAGAACCAGTCTGAAAAGAGCAACTCAGGAGAACGTGGATGCAAAAAAAGCAGCGTGCTGACATTTTACCCAGTACGATGTGTTCAGCACCTGCTTCCACCTCAGCCGGGCTGCAAAGTCAGCAGAGATACGGCTCTGCTTGTGTCTTCAGGGCCAGGACTTGTGTCGAGACCTGTGCCTGGTTACATTGCACCACTTTCCCCAAAAAGGGCACTGAGACATCTTTCACCTAGATATGCCCACTGGCTGTGGGCAGAGGCTGCCAGGAGCACTCTTATCTATCACCTCTGCTCCAGATGGTGAAGTGTGTTTGGTCATGGCCTCCATGGAGCCAATACTGTTCCCATAAAGCAAACAGGCCCAGCTTACTTCTCGAGAGGACCTGCAGTGATTCCTGAAGCTTAAGAGAAGTCTTCTGGCTTGCTTCGTGCAGCTGCTTGGAAACAACTCACTAACCATCCGAACCCCGGCTTCATCTCATATGTTGTAGCTATACGGCTTTCATTAGTCATGACCCACACATGGTATTTAAATAGACAATAATAGATAGGCCAAGCTGAGGTGAATTATTTTTTCCAGGGTTACTGATGGCTTCCTAACTCAAGATCGCTGGTGCACAGAAGGATGTGATGGAGTTACAAGAGGTTGCTGATTGCATTTGGCAGTAAATGGCAAATTTGCACACAGCTAACTATAAAACCTGCCTATTCACTGGAAGTAAATAAGAAGTAGACCCTGTAAAGAAATGATTGACTTTTCTTGTCTTGCATGTACTGCGAGAACTGGGTTAATGTCTTTATCAACAGATGAAAAACACTGAAACAGCACAAAAACCAGCTCAGCGCTGCGGTTCGCAGGGCAGGAGCAGTCTGACGTGCTCCAGCCGGGAGACGCAACTGCAGCTACGAAACAGTTCTGCACCTGTGAAACATGGGAGAGGTATCTCGGAAAGCTGTAGCAATATGAGAGGAAAGCCTAAACAAAAAGTCGCACAGTGTAGCTGCTTGTAGCTCAGAACTTTTGTGGCCAGAAAATCGCTAATAAATAATGATATGACACCACCTACTGGTAAACCTCTTTGAATGGCACTTGTGTTCTACAGCAGTCATCGAACTGTGCTGTGTTTCTTGTTTCTATAAAACAAAAATGGCATTCATTCAACCTCCCTATGTTTTTTTTCTTTGTATTTACATACAAGTATAGCCTTTATGAAAGCTATCATACCACTAGTTTCTGGGGAAAAGAGACTTAGGTTTGTGGATTGCTGCCTGTGCTGATACGCTGGGTAAGACTGCTGAGGTTCCCGAGGGCCGAGCTGAAAACCTGTTTTTTTGGGGTCACTGAGAATGTTGCCATTGACTTTAACAGAATGAGGGTTTTACTCTTCTCCAGCTGTGAGAAGCAGCTATTTTTAGAGAGGAATGACGGCTGTTATCCCACAGGATCCTGTACTGAGGGGACAGTCTAGAAATTGAAGGTCCTTGTCCAGCATCAGTGTTGACTTGACACAGCCACCGTATGTCTAGAAACTGGAAAGCGTCAGCGATGCCCCAGGCGCAGAGGAGAGAACGCTGGCTGCCATCTCCACGAGCAACAACAGACCTGACCTCCCACCACAGCACCCCATCACCCAGCCTGCCCTCGCTGCGGTTCTCCAGAGGTCAGCTCTGGTTCTCAGCTGCGCTTGGGCAAAGACGTGCTCTCGGAGGGAGCAGTTAGTGGCAGACACGCCATTAAGTCCTGTGCCTCATCTCCACTGCACTCCATTTTTCCCGTGCTCCCCCTTGAGGAAAAATCAATACTAGGGATTGGAATTACGGCACCTCTTGATTGCCGCCCCTTCTGATCCTGTCTTATTTTCTCCACCATTTTAGAGCTCTGTTGAAAGAGCATAAACTAGCTGCTGCTATCAAGTGTTCATGCCAGAAATGTAGTATCTTCCCCAGAGGGACTGTAATCCCAAAAATAACTCTAACAGATCCCTAGCCGGATTCACCTTTTCCCTGGTTTTCTTGGGTCAATGGAAAAGGCGGAAGTCTAGTATACCTAAATAAGAATAGAGTATCTAAAAGAATATGAGTAAAATGATATTAAAGATGCTGTAGAGAATAATGCCAATCAGTTTAATTATTTAATGATCTACACAATCTATAATAAATTCATGCTACCACAGTATCACTCTACAGCTCTATTTTAGCAACTGTCATGGTTGTTCAAAGGGCAGATTTTGTCTACGTTGTACGCTGCCTACTGCAAGATTTCTGAGTCATCTGGCTCCAGGAAAATAGTGTGCTCAGATTTCTTTTTTTATTAGTAGTATTTATTTTTCTGTAGATTTGTTTGAGTGTAATATGGTAGAGTGTCATGGTTTAACCCCAGCCGGCAACTAGAACCACACAGCTGTTCACTCACACACACACCCCCATGGTAGGGCAGGGAGAAAAAGGAGAAAAAACCTCGTGGGCTGAGATAAAGACAGTTTAATAGAACAGTAACGGAAGAGAAAAATAATAATAATAATGGTAAAGGAGTATAGAAAATAAAGTAATACAACACAAGTCACTTTCACCACATGGAGATTGGTTGCCCAGCCTGTCCCAAGCAGCGATCGTGGACTCCTGCCCCCTGGCCAACCACTATTTATATACTGAGCATGATGTCTATGGTATGGAATATTCCTTTGGCCAGCTTGTCCTGTCTATGCTCCCTCTCAGCTTCTATGGGAAGCTGAAAAAGTCCTTGACTTACTATAAACATTCCTTAGCAACAACAAAACCCCTATGTGTTATCAACATTATTCTCATACTAAATCCAAAACACAGCAGCTACTAGGGAGAAAATTAACCCTATCCCAACTGAAACCAGGACCCAGATAGAACTCTCTTGTAACCTGATATCACTGTGATATCTTTGACCCTGTCATTCTTTTTCATTATGAAGCACTCTGCATATATAATGCCTTGTATTTGCATTAGGATAACAAACATCAGTGGGTTATAAAGCTGGACAGGGTTGGGAACTGGGTTTATCTGCATCCTGTTTCAGGACAATTGCCACTGAGCATTTAAATAATATTATGGACAGATGTTTCCTCTAATGACCAAGTTAATATTTACATATTTATCTCAGAGTATCCTCTGAATGTGCTCATATATCAAATAATGAACTTTGCTTGCGTACACCATATCAGTTCATTTTCTCTCTGGGATTGACTTTGTTCTTTTGGAATGTCAATTCAAAATTTAGTAACCTTTCCATCAAAGCCTGGAACTTACTATGCCACTATCTTTCCTTTAATATCAAGCATTATAAACTAAATCTCATTAACAAATACCATCCTTTCATTTGAATGAGGGTATTTTAATAATTTGCTGCATTCTGGCATGACAGGTTTCCTTAAAACTGTAGAAAAGGGAACCACTAAACCCATGGTTGCTGGGAACAATTAAGAATACTAAGATTTAAGTAAGTTACTTTTTTTCTAGATATCACAGAGAAGAAACTGTAAAGAAAGAGAGCAATTATGAAAGCAGAGACAAAAGAGAATGGAGATGGGATTCCCAAGCAGGGAAAGGAAATGGATACAAAATAAACCATGAGGAGCTATTACTGTTCACTCAGTGCAGCAAAATGCATCTTCTTAAAGCAATTATTTTTTTTAAACTCTTGTGTTGGATCATATCATTTGATAACAAAACAGCAGCTTCTATATTATCCTGTTACACCAAAGAACTGAATTGCAGGTACTCAAAACACTGAACAGGGAGAAATCAAAGCTCAGACGTGATTTCAAAAATGATGCAGCTCACTACTACCAAATAATTATTTGGAGAAAGGTAGTTAGGTAACAAGCCAGTAGAAGATTACTACAGTACAGTTGTCTGGATGAACATGACAAGCTATTCTGGGCTGCCCCAGCAGGTGGAGCAGGGAATGTTAACAGCACCTTCTGCCTCCCTTAGATTCCCTTTGCTTTTCTTACACTGCTGCTTTTTCTATCCTTTTTTTTCCTTCTTTAAAAAAAAAAAAAAAAAAAAGAAGTGCACCATCCTGTCTCCCACATACCATTGTAGCTTGCTAGTTGCTGTTTTGCAACTTGTTGCATGGGTTCACCTGCCTGAGTTCGCCATCCATTAAGTGTAGGTCTTAATTAAAGTTCCCTACTTCATCATACTCACAAGTCACTTTAAGTGTCCATTTAGAAGCCATGGAGATTGAGATGTTGGAAGGTCCGTATTCATCCAAGTTTATGTGAGCAGTAGCAAGTGGTGTGAGACAATAGGGATGGATATTGAAATGGTGCTAAAGACCTGATGTCCACTCTATCCATATATTTTTTTTTTCTCCTGTCTTCACTTTGCTTTCTGGTCCAATGGATTGAATACTCACCAGCAGAACAGACTAGATGTCCTTCTGTACTGCAAAGGTTTACATACACATAAAATAAAAAAATGCACTTTGTGAAGTCCAAGCCTGCCTCACCAAATACAAACCAGAGAGGGGACATCTGGAGGGTTTGCTTTGCACTCCTGATCCAAACTAAAATGCTAAAATATGAATGCCCGAGTTTATTTCTACAAACATATGTAAGACCTTTCCTCTTTTTACTCACATATCCAAGTAAGGTACTATTGCATGTGTCTTGCTGGACATCTAAATATCACGATTGTCAGGGAAAAGATAAAAAGCTGGCCAAGCAAGTCAAAACAAAGGCTCTAAATCAGCAAAGAGGCTCAACCTCCAACAAGAAAGCACCAAACCCTTTCACAGATACCTTGGCTGTTGGTTTAGCAGACACCTTTAATGAAGACCGAAGGACAATAAAAGAGAAGGGTTGGTTTGCTGTTCTCCCCTCCAAGGCAGCCATCTAGAAGATATCAATCTGGTTTTAGCTTTAACAGACTGGAAGATAGCTATGAGGCTTTGGTGACATAATAGGGTAAGGCAGAGTCAGGCTGGCCAGTTTGTAAAGGACTGGGCGGGCATGTATGAAAATATTAAAAATAACCAGTGACACCAATACTTATTCTGTGCAAAGGGTGGCATCTTCAGAATCGCTCTGCTGTTTACAGCTATTTGCATCTCCTCTGTGCAAGTGCCGGTATCCCCCTTGTCCTGCAGCCTGGGTTTGTGCCAGTTCAGCAAACCTCACATCAGGTTGCTGAGAGGTTGGCTACGCACTCCTTTTGCTCCTGAAGCCATCACCCTGTGCAGTGGCATCCTCCATTGCTGCAGCATGGAAGGAAATCAAAAGGTCCACCAACTTACTGGCAGGATCTAAGGGGAGAAAGAGGCCATCAGGGAACAAGTAGTTGGAAACCATCAGTGAGTTCCCCTTGATGGTGATTTCAGTGGCTGTTATGGCCACTTTGGATTTGGAGAAGTCTCCAGAAGTTTGGCAGAAATGGAAAAGCTGGATTAACAATGCCAGCTGGAAAGGATCCTCAGCCTGGAAATGTTGTGGGCTGCCTGGTGGGCAGAGAGAAGTTATCATCACAGCTTTCCTCAGACAGGTTCTCTCTTGTTTCAGGATCCTCTACCACCTTTCCTTTGGATCTATATATGAACACAGGGATTGTTCTCTGAGAGAATCCTTGGGGGATTGCTGCTAGCCTGTTGCCTAGGTATGGGAAATGTTGCCTAGAACAGTTGTACATAAACGTGTCTTTTAATGTCAATCCAAGCTTTGTCGGGCTGTGCAAAATGCAAAGAACTAGATGAAGTGTGGAGCACACCACTATGTGACTGAGCCACATTTTACTCTTCCATGGGAAAACACACATTTTTCTACTACAAGAATTACTTTAATATTATATTTTCCCCATCTCTATGTGCTGCTTTTTATATTACAGTATTTATTGGAGGGTACAAGTGAAGAAGATTGAGTGCCTTTCTATACTGCAGCAGAAATCTGCCAGTCATAGCTTCAGTCCTTTTCTGTGATTCTGTGATATTTTCCTCTTCATGACCATATTTCTATGCAGCCAAAGCTTTTTGCTCTTTTTTTTTTTTTTTTTTNTTTTTTGGCTAAAGGGAGCTGTAGCAGTGAACAATATCTTCACTGTGCAGAAAAAAGAAAAAATGAACCATGGTGTTGTAACAGACATAATATGAAAGCAACTTCAAAGTGTGAGGCTGCTCAACTGTCCAGATTAGATTAAAAAGAGATGAATATGGGACTACATAAACAAGCTGTCCAAAGCACAACCCACTAGCTTTACACGTGAATCAACCTTCTGGCCTGAGAAAATTGAATTGCAACTGAATGCAGATGGCTAATTTGAGAAACTATCTATCTGTTCTTATATTTAACAAGTAATTCTGATTTTCCATTACCAGAATTACTGTAATATTGCATTTTATCCATTTCTTTTTATATGTTTTTACATTATTTTTAACTTAAAAAGGCAAAGACCAGAGATCTACCTCTTATGGCTTTGCTTTGCAGATGAAAAGACTTAAACCACAAATAGAAAGACAAAAATGAAAAAAAAAAGAAATGCACAAAAAGAACTTGGTAATGTAGGAAGAAAAAACTGATGGATGAGGGATGACAGGTAGGTGTTGCAGAGAACAGGAGCAGAGGAAGATAAAGACAAAACATAAGGTAAAAGACAGAAGCCTTGAAACAGCTGGCAAGTTTACAAATGGGAACAAATGATTGTTTTTCTTAACAAATTGACAAATATCAGTGCCCCTGTAGCCACATGACTCCAGACTCTGATCTCATAAGTTAAACAGGTTTGGTGTAGTCAGAAGCGCGGTGGCAGTCTTCCAAAAAAAGCCACTCCTGAGCTATGGGAAGCATTTGACTTGCTGAGTCAGTGCGAGGCAGCTCCCCAGAAAGGCGAGGGCGCCGTGCCAACGCCAGTACGTGCCTTTGGATGAGCCGCCTTCTGGTCCCTCACGGCAATTTAAGTTCCCACGACAGTCTCCCCCAAAACTTTCAGGCTGGGCTAAAGACTTCCAGTGGTAACAGACATGAAAGGGAAAGTCTAATTATAACTGCTCAGCAGTGGCAATTTGTGACTGAGGAACGATCTGGCATGGAGGGCAAGGAGGCTCAACTGCAAGAAGGGGTTAAACTGGCTGGAAGCAGAAATGCCAGAGACAGAACAGACTCCTTTCGAGGGAGTGAAGTTTCCCTTGTCGATGAGATAAGAAACAGCCTCAGCATTGTCTTGTAGCCATCCTGGAATGGGAGCCCTCAAGGACCTAAGCTCAGGGGCCGCCTTTGGGCAGCAGAGTTGGGCTGGGGCATGGACCCATGGCCCGGCTGAGGTGTCCCATGCCACCGCTCTGAGGATTGATGCCAGCGCAAGTGTATATAAGATGCTTGTGACACATCTTTGCAGACTCCATGTAGAACCGCGTATTCTGGCGGGACTCTGCCCAATGCATAGTTCATTAACTTTTTCTTCTATATTTAAGTGCAAAGGTGTGTTTAATTCGCCTGGAGGGGTACCATAAAAATTCTCCAACAGATGCCACTGGTGAGCCTGGTTAAAGTGGTTGACGTTGCTGTGAGCCCCGGCTCTCTTTCGCCTCTTCTGCCAGAGGTTACAGCCCCAGTAGCCAGAGCAGGGCAAGAGAGGCACTCACCTCTGTCCCACCACCCCAGCCCACGGGCTGGTGTCTGCTCAAATTTATCCTCAGTGGTGTTTTAAGACAAAGTGCCAGGCTCCCATCGAGGCATCAGAGCTCACATTTCCTCATACCACTCTTGCCGCAAGCACTTGTGCCCTGTCTTCACAAAGTGCGAAGGAGAGGTGGCCGGGGTGTCCTCCTCCAGCGTACTGTTTCCCTCATGACCTCAGTGGAGCTTCTTGGGCAGTGGCACTCACGCCCATCTAAATTCCTGCTGCATTTTCAGTTTCAGCTGGCTCCAGTGTACCACTGCAACCCAGTAAAGGCAGAACACAGAGGTATGCTCCGACAGGCTATTTTATTTATACATTTTGAGGGCAGAGGGATGTGTCTGTAGTCATCTAGTCTGGTTTCGTACTTCGTCTAGACCACAGAATGTCACCTAAATCAGAGACCATAACCTCAGCCTGAACCAGACCGCATCTAACATGAATGTATAAAATGTTGATTTAGAGACACTGGGAGAACAGAAAAAACACATTAAATCCCTGGGGAAGCAGTTAAACAGTAAAAAATACCATTACTGTGAATATATGCCTTATTTCTACTATGCCTACCTTCAGGTTTTAGCCTTTACAACACGAAAACAAAGAATACAGATTTTTAAACATTGAAATGTGTACATCAGCGATAGGAAAGAGCTGTTCAGGCTATTTAAGTCCTTTTGAGCCAAGTCCCACTTGTGGATTAGGCACAGGAAGAGCACACTCACCCCTCCTGCCTGCCCACGTAGAGCTCCAATCCACCCCTTCCTTGGCTCTCTTTCCTGTCCCCTCTCTCCTAGGACTGAATCAGGGTTGTGCATGAAGGAGCCTGTTGTCTGCAGGACCTCTGCTTCATCTCTTGTAAGGGTTGGAAGGTGTCTAATGAATGGGGAGGGGAGAGGAACATCTTACTGCTCACGCCCGGGACCAGAAGGCTGCAGAGTTGGATGCTGATCCCACCTCTGCCGCAGAGCTCTCCTGCAGTGACAAACAAGTCCTCTCGCCAGGCCCTCCACAAGTGGTTCCTGTGTTTTCCTTATTTTCCAGTTGCCCCACAGAGTCCCTAGAGTCTAATTTGCAGAAGTGTTGGGCGCACGCAACCGCGAGCGAAGTCAGGAAGGTGGTGATTTAACAAAAAAACTTCTGTATTCTCACAAACATGAGACACAAGTTCGTAGAACTGAGAGCTCAAAATAATGCATTATGAGCATACTCAACTTAAGTGACTGAATTCCCTGTCTGTATCCTGGGAATTATGATAGAAAATTAGTAATTGTTTGCACAGCACTCGGACACTCAAGTGTTACTTAGAAAAGACGGTGACAGCATTAGCATTTCCATCTTTAGAGTGGAGTTTGAATAGCAGACAGGAAATCAGGCATGAAACTGCCAAGTGAACAGGGGAAAACTACACACTCACTGAGCACCATCCACCCTGTGGGCTGAGGAGGGGACAATGAAAGTAATATGCTAGATTGCCCTTAAAAGACAGGATCAAACATATATGAACAAAGAAAAAGAAAAAGAAAAAGAAAAAGAAAAAGAAAAAGAAAAAGAAAAAGAAAAAGAAAAAGAAAAAGGAAAAGGAAAAGAAAAACTGACCCAGGCAATTTTGATTCCAGCAGTTTCTAATGCTAAGTACCTTACTGGGGCGAAGATCCTGTAATGCAATTTCTTCTGTATAACAGGGTTTTATGCTGAAATTCTTGTTTCTCTATGCAAACTCCAAATATTCTTGTTTACAAAGTCTAGAGGTGTACCGGCACAGCTCAGCGCAATGCAGCACAGTTACTTAAGCTGGGCTGGGGCGGATTTGTTCTAGAAATACAAACAACGTGTCAGGACTCTCCCTGCACCTGGCTTAGAGCAGGACCCATTAACTCCCTCATAACTACCTCAGGTACAGAACCGCTTTAATATGATTACTCTACTTCCAGTACTGACAGGGTGCTATCTTGTACAGTTTGTACATGTTTTGAGTGACCATTAATAATGGCTCATTGTTGAATGGGTGGAAAGTTTCCTAACAAACAAACCCACAACTTGTTTCCAGCTTCAAAGGACAAATGTGAATTTTTGGGTAACAACCCTGTATTATTTTATTATGATTTTTGCAACAGCTGAGACTCATACCGATCAGTAGGTGGCTTCTATTATTCTTTGGAAGTTGGCACAGGACTAGCAAAAAAAAAAATCCCAAACAGTATACTGACAATGGAAAATTACCACACTATTGCCCATGGGTGTCTTAATTTCAACAAGCAAAATCTGATAACTTGGCCATTCATTCCACCTCTCTCAAACAATAGATAATATTTTTGCAAATACCTCAGGAACTAATCAAGAGCCATTTATTTGGGTGATTCACCTCTGACTCCTTAGAGCTCTCCAGTCTTGGTGGAGTTCTTAGAAAGATACAGCCAGGCCCTTCTGCTGCCCCCCTCCAAGCTCTGGGGCACAGAAGTATCTCCATTGCCCCAGGTCCTCAGTTCATGTCCCAGAGCAACTGAGGTGTGTGCCATCCCCTTCCAAGCTTCAGTTTCCCCAGGAAGGAAACAAGACTTGAACAGTATCTGGAACTGCCTTTGGTCTGCGTGTTTGAAGGATGAGGACCCTGAGACATGTTAAATCGAACTGGCTGCACAGATTAGACATAGCTATTTTCCAGCAACTATCTTTCTGTTTTACTATGTTTTTTTTTCCTGTATTTAAATGAACAATAATTTTGAGAAAGCTTTTCAGTACAACAAAGTTAATCTTTCTCTGTGCAAAGACTATTCTTAAGCAAGAAGAAGCAGCCTCATATCGCTCTTCAAAATCTTTATTGAAATTGTGTTTCATGATATGTTTGGAGATGAAGATGATGAGATTCACTTTTGTTACTAAGGTGGATGTCCCCCAGGTGGATGTGGTGCCAGAGCTACTGCCTGTAACCTGGACTTTCCTTGTTCTTAGACTGGTAATAGTACACACAGAGTATGCCTAACAAGTAATAGACTGCGTGGAGCCAAGTGTTTGGGCTAGGACACCATCATAAAGAAAATAAAAGCCCATTAAAGTCTCATGGGTAAAACGGGGAAGTGTGCATTGACACTGCAGGTCTGACATCCACCGAGAAAGGATGCTACCTTTTCAGCAGGCTGTCTCGAAAGACTGTAAAATAGCAAATAACAACCTAGCTCTCCCAAGAAAAGGGCAGTGTCTTCGCAACGAGAGGGGCACTCAACGTCAAAACAAAGGAAAATATTTCCCTTCAGCTGTCAGCACCGGTGCCCAGCAGAATAGCACCACCTGGACAACAGTCAATCGCACACCGGCAATTTCCATCCTATGTGGACACTACAGCGGTCTTGATTCTCCAGGGTGGGTATGGGGCTTCACTGCACTGAGCTCGTTGCAGGATGAAGAGTTACACCCTCATTCTGTGATATGCAAAGTTCTACACCTTTCACTGCGTTTCTGTTAAAAATCATTTTTGGCTATGCAGAAAATTTAACACTACAAAAGCAGTAATCACCTGCTGTTATTAAACCAGAGCCAGATTCCCTCCCTTCCTCCTGGCCCAGAAGGCACCTAACACAGGATTTTGTGAACCCTAAGCCCACAATTGCACTTCATATACATTTAATGATCTGTAGTTGCATGACTCAGTAGCTGATAGTTCAGTTGGTGGCAAGCAGAAAGTTGCCAGGCTTGGCTCATTGTCGGATATAGAAAGAGTAGCCTTCTGAGCAGCTGGAGGGTGGCTCTACCTCTGCAGTCAGCACTGCTGTGGCCGCTACCCCAATCCCATGTCCCCCTGTGGTGCTCACCAAAGATGCCAGCAACTGGAGAGGATCAAGAAACTTATGAGGACTGGAAAATACACACTGCGACAAAAATCTCTGTTGAGCTTAACTAGGGTTATAATTGCACAGGCAGCTCCAATGATGAAACAGCCTGTTAGTGCCAGAAGGAAGGGGATCACCCTTCCCTCTCATTCCCGTTTCTCCTTCCTCCTCCTCCTTTCTCCTGTTTCCAGCCCCACCCTCCCTTCCCCTGCTCTGGCTGGAGCTGGTGCTTGTGAGATCCTTTCCTTGCTGGCTTGGCTCACTAACCCAAGCAGAAAAAAAATCATGGGTTTTTGTGGATTTCATTTCTGCTGGAGCAGCGAGTTAAACTGTCCCATGGAGGAGCGGGACGAGTGCTGGGACTGGCTGAGGACAGGAGAAAGAGGCTGGAGGTGGGAGCAGACCTCCTTCCTCGGTGCTGGCGAACTGATAAACTCCTTTACTGCATGCTCTGGTTTCTTAGCTGACAGGAAGCTTTAGGGCGCCCAGCACATTTAATTATCTATATGACGAGCAAGGTTTGACAACAGGCAAAGGCGGCAGCAAAGAATCCTAGCGCAGAAGGATTTTTAAGGACTGAAAATTGACGCTAGAGAAGTTCGTGCTATAAACAAGGCAAATGTGGAATAATGATGGTAATTGAAAGCCTCTTTCCGAGCTCGTTCTGGGGTTTCCCTGTCGCCGGTAGACTTTACGCTGCGCTTTCTCCAGGGGAGCATCTCTGGGAGACATGCTCTGCGTTGGATACGTACCAGTGGCAGAAGGCCCATGCAGGTGCTGGACCATGGGCCAGGTGATGCGGTCACCCCAGCGTGTCGCAGCTCACCGACACCTGCCCGGGACACACACAAACCGAAGCTGGTACAAGGCCATCAGCAGAGCGTGCTTTATTACCGGGGGGGGGGGGGGGGGAAAACGAAGAGAAAATNCAAGGTGACAGCTGTGAGCCAGGAAAGGCCAAACGAATGACGCCAAGGCGGTACAAAGATGAAGAAAGCCAGCGGCGAGTAATGCATGTGGCCCGGGGGAAGCCCTGACCGAGCTGGGCCGCCGCCCGCCTTCCCGCCGCACAGCCCCCGGCGGAGAGTCCCACTCCCACTCCCAATCCCACTCCCAATCCCACTCCCAATCCCAATCCCAATCCCAATCCCACTCCCACTCCCACTCCCAATCCCAGTCCTCGCCCCAGTCCCAGTCCCAGTCCCAGTCTTGGCCCCGGCCCCACGGAGCCCTCTCCTTCCCCCTCCCCGCCCGCCGGGCCCGGTCCGGCCCACTCCCGCCGCCGCCGCCGCCGGAGCATGCGCGGGGCAGGGCCAGTTCCGCCGCCGCCCCCTCTCCCCTCATAGCGGCGTTGACCGGGACTTACGGGAGCCGCCGCTGCCCCTCTCCGCGCTGAGGACCCCGACGAACGGCAGCCGCCGCCTGGGCCGCAGGTAAAGGCGGGTGGGTGGGCCCGGGACCCTCCTCCCGCCGCCCTTTGTGTGCGGGGCGGCGGCCCGTCCTCGGCGGAGGGAGGGGAAGGAGAAGAAGGGGGGGGTGGGCTGTGAGCGCGGCGGGCCGGGTATGGCGGAGCGGGGGAGGCCGGTGCCGAGGCGGCGGGGAGAGCCTGGGGGAAGGGGCGGCTTGGCTGTGCCCCCTTGCTAGGGCGGTGTTTGTCCCCGCCGCCGGGGAGCCACGTCGTGCTCCTGCGGGGAGGCGCTGCCGGCCGGCTCGGGAGGTGCATCGCGGGGCCGCCGCTCCCTGGAGCCGGCCGAGGGGGTGGGGGCGGGAAAGGGGGGGGTGAGGCCCTGAGGGGGCCCCTCCGTCCGCCACCGGAGAAGGCAGCGAGTAAATAGACGGCTGTGTGTCTGGTCGGTCGGTCTGTCTGTGTCCGCCTCCTCCCGTGGTCGTGGGTTCGGGGGTGTCTTACTGTGGAGTGGGTGCGATGTGCCTTTTCGGGCGAGCGGGCCCTGCTGCGGGTCGGAAACGGAGGCAGCCGATTTCGGAACGAAGTGCGTAACGAGGGCGATTGCTCAGAGGTTAATTAAGTGGGTATCAGAAGGGAAGCACCGAGTTATTAGCGGAGGACGCCTCTTGCAAAACAGCTGCTCGGTTCCTGATGTCTCAGCCTGACCTCCTGGAGGTCTGCTTTAAAGGTGAACTTTTGGGTTCATGAGCTTCTGACTTCTGGCAGTGGAACCCCCACGTTGCAGTGTAGGTGCCGGCTTTGTGGCCTGCTGCAATCTCTCCACGGCCCACAGGCAGAAGACACTTGTGGGTGGCGGTTTTTTGGTGTTTTTTTTTCCCCCTCCCCCAGTATAGGCTGCTGGTGCTTTCGGAGACAGCAGTCTCAGGGGTTCATCTGGATCCCGCACTGCCTTCAGCTCCGTGCTTTCAGTCCTGGAGAGTGAGTCAGGAATCCCGTCTCCTCCCAGCCGTGCCACCCAGGGCAGGTCGGGATCACTCCCACCCGTGACAGGTCCTGCTGGCAGCCCCAGGGTGTCACGAGTGCTGCCTTTCCATGGGTCTCCGGTCACTGGCCCGACATTTCCCTTCGGCAGGCAGGATCTGCTGGCGGGTGCCGGGCCACTGGTGGCCCGACTTCCCAGCCAAGGGTGCTGAGAAACGGGGAGAGGTCTTCACCACCCAGTTCTGTGGGTCGCTGGTGGAGTTACGGTTGTCCCTCCTGCCCCACCGCTCTTCCTTTGGTTTCCGCTTTTGCTTTGCCAAACACTTGTCTTCCTCACAAGACACAGGAATATGGAAATGATCAAGGAGATTATTCTGTTGGTGGTGTAGAGTTTTAAGGGAGAAAAGGAGGTTATAGTGACTCACATTTTGCGGTGGCCACTCCCCAGCTCCTAAAGCCGTTACAGCGCCTGCTGAAACTCTTGTTTATACTGTGGATAACGTTGCACAGAAGTCATGGACAAGTTCTTCCTGTGATTACTGGTGGTCCCTGACAGTGTCAATTGTTATTAAAAATCGTATTTTAAAATAAATACAATATTTTTTTTGGCTTTCATGTTACCAAACAAGGGGTATTTGTGTTATAACTGTCTTTACAAATACCATATGCAAAGTTACAAGCTCATTGAATGCAGTTACAGTGGTGACAGTTATTCTGGCTGTTTAGTTGGAAAACCAAAAATAGTAACCAGTGCGATTATGACAAGGGAGCTAACCGGGCAGCTCCTTGGTGGTGGTGACAAACGCTTGGGTTTGTGAGCCCTTGGCTGGGGAGGGGAGGTGGCCGGTGGGTTTGTAAAGTGGCAGGACAAGCCACTTATGTGTGGCTTATGTGTGTCACAAGTCTTATGTGATCTGAGAACTAATACATGTCCATATTTGCTAATACTTTTCTACAGAAAGCACCATGCTCTTCTTTGTAAACTAGAGTAAGGTTGAGGTTGCCTGTTGAACGTGTGCCAGTGCTTGGACCGGCACCTGAACGTCCTCGGGCAGCTGGAGCATAGAGGTACATGGCGAGTCTCATGCTGTGTGTGACTTGCCTGGTGTTGGCAGCAGAATGCAGTGTCTGGGCACCGCTTTTACCTGAGCCAGGGGTTTGCCAGGCTTGGGCTTGTGCTTGCTATTGCCTGTTTTAGATGAGCAAAAGCACTTACTTGACTGTTTCGGGTCAATGCTGGATTAAAAACAGAACTTTAAACTGGTTTTAAATGTGTATGTTTGATTTATAAGCTTCCAGGCTTCAACTGTGTTTGGTTTACTTGCAACAATTAGACAAAAATGTCAGCGGCAATTAATTATTACAACATAACTGGCCACGCGTTCACATTTTAGATCTCTGTCACATTTAGGGCACGCTTTTTTGAAGTTTTGATTGTAGTTTAACATGATACTGGAGCTGCTGGGCACTCTGCTGAACAAGTAGAAAAGCTGTAGATGAGCTTAGTGTAATACGAAGAGATGTCTATTGTGTTACTGCAGTATCACATTAGGCATCAGTGTGTGTGTGTTTTTTTTTTTTAAATAGCTTAATATCTGCACTTAGAGAAGCAGTAGCTCAAGGATTTATGCAGTGGTCACTTTTAGTCTGGAGTTTTTTTCTGCTCTGCTACACAAATAAGGACCTCTGTTCTTTAGATGAGAAAAGGAATCCCTAGACGAAAAGCTTTTAATAGAGCTGCCTCATTAACTGTGTTCTCAGTGCCTTGTATAACTTGCAAAACTATATCACATTTTGTTGTCTTCTGTTTCTGTCCCTCTCACCTCTCATTAAAATGTTCCCATATGTTGGTGTTAAATGTTTAATTATGGTTTTGGAAAGTTCATCTGACCTCACTGAGAATGTGAGTGAAGGAGCTCTGTAAAAAAGGGATTTCCTGAAGCCTCATGTGCCCCACTCCAGCAGAGCTGGATGTCAGTGTGGTGCTTTAGAGGATCATGTGAAGTGGGTTTTTTGTTTTTTGCTTGTTTTCTTTTCCTTTTTTTTTTCTTTTCTCTTTTATTACTTCCTGATAAGTTGTCACAGGGCTCTCCCAACATCACATGAGAGCCAGCCTGAAGCTTTCCTGTGTTTTGAAACTCGCCACTGACTGAATCTGGCTGCTTTATGGGCTCTTGCTGGAATTAATGTGTTGCAAATGGACATGGGAAGCCAGTTCTCTTTAGTGGCGTCTTACTGGAACATCAGAACTGATTAAAGTGTTTGGATACTTTGGATAACAAAGTGAAAGCTTCCACAGTTATACATAAAATACTGTCCCAGTTGTGAGGAGAAGTGGGAGGAGGGCGATTAGATTTTTCCTCTTAAACTTCATCATCATTGTGTCCTGGCCTCCTAAAGTCTCTCTTTGCAATACTTCATGTGAAAAGGTTTTCTCTGTATAAGCTTTCTCATCGTTGAGACCTAAACTTTGACGACACTAAGTATATTAAATAAAGCCTATTACACAAAGGCTATTATTGATAATAGATTAAATGGGTAGTCTTAATGGAATTTATCTGCAGTGCTAAGACTTGCAGGACACAGATGAACTGACATGCAGGTCACAGATCGCTTATTTAACACTTTATGTCTGCTTTTTCGTTTTTGCTTTTTTAAGTTGTAAAGCTAAATAAATATCTCTGACTAACCCTGTTATTTGTTCCCCCTCCCTCCCCGCCCCTTTCTTTTTGGTCTTCCTTCTACCCAGTGAGACTTCATCAAAATGTCTCTCTATCCTTCCCTGGAAGATCTGAAGGTGGACAAAGTTATTCAGGTATGGTGGGCTTTAATAAGATGAGTTTTGATGACAGTAATAGATGTAATGATTTTTAGTCTAGGGGAGGGGAGACTTCTATTGCAGGTGTGAGTTTGTGTTTTACTTCATACTCTAAAAGGAGAAAAACCATTTACTTTGTAGCTTGATATAATATGATTGATGTTTATTTTACCACTGTTGGGTATATTTATTTTGTTTTATATATTAATTTATAGTCATTTGTCTTTAATGTGTTGATATGTTTGGTTTTTTTGAAGTATAGATATTGGGTCTTAAGTAGACAAACATAGTCGTTCTCTTCCCATACTTCAGCTCTGACGTGGTGAATAGGTATTGACTGAACTAATAAACCTGCTGCATCTCATTCCTTGTGTCCAAACCTGTGGCAGAAAGTTTTCATGGTCAGTTGGGTACAAAACAGATCACTGACTGTCTAACGTCGTCTGGAATCACAGACTTGTCCTCTGGCTATTTCATGGTGGTGACCAGTTCTCTCAATACTTCCAAGATTATCACATTTGTTTAAAATCCTTTATGTGTAAGAATATTCATACCTTTATTATTAGACAGGACGAGGATGAGGGAAAAAAAAATCTGTGAAACAAAATAATGAAAAACACTTTAATGGATAAAACTCCATGTGAAATTTGACATGAATGTATTTTACAAGGAGTTCCCTTTCTTTCTTCAACATTTTACTTAGCTTCCATTTTTCTTTCCTAAACCTAAACTGGGTTCCCTCCCAGTTTAAACAGCAGCAATGTGTTATACTGCATTTTAAGGTGACTGCTGCTTCTGTCCTTGTCCTCACTGGAAAGCAATCAAGCTAACTGCACAGAACAGCTTATTAACTCCCCTGTGCTGTCCCACAGTGGACTGCCTCCCTCTCACCGGTGTTTGTATGTGTGGGGTGGGCATCTGTTGTGGGCACTGTGTTGGGATTTTTCTTTGCTGTGTCTGCCCACTCCACCCTGCTGCATTCTTCTTATCTTACCAGAGTCCTTTATGTACAGTCAGGTAATGCTGAACTGAAAAAGAAACACCTAGCCTGGAGCCAAGAATGTGCTCCTTCAGCCTTTTACCAACCAGCTGCTAGAGTTTATATATTGCAATTAAAAATATTAAATGTGGTCTTTCTACTACTTAAGTTTTGTGACCACTGAATGAAGCAGTGAGGAAAAATTGGGTATTTCTATGCTGAGTCTGTAAACCTTGAACCGTAGATACGTGTTCTGTCATTTTATAGAGCAGGGACTCTTCTTATATGTTGTCCTGCCCATATGCTCAGAAGGGCTTATGAACTTGGGCAGAAGTGCCTTGTTCGTGCGACTACGCCTGTAGTCTATTGTGGTGTTTCGCAGACAAATAACAGTAAACCCTATAGAGGTTTCTATAGGGAGCATAACAAATTGTTCTGTTAAACTAGTTTAGTCCTTTGTGACACTGTAATCTCAAAGGTCCATTTTCCAGGAATCGGTTCATGCGGGACAGATGCTTGCTGTCGTACTTACAGATGAGTGTCCACTCAAAATTTAAATTAGGCTTTCACAAAGTTCTACCACTTGATAAGTGGGATGTCAAGCAAGACAGCCTGTGAGAAAACTCGTGTGGGGGTGGGAGAGAAGGGAGGTAGAGCCAAGAGCATTCGGTTACAGATCCCCAGTGGAGAGGCTTGGGTGTTCTTGTTGCCATTGTCAATGGGGACGATTGCCCTTCAGCTGTTAGGTGACAGCATCTCGCTCCTACCGATCGACCGTAGTAGGAACTATGGGGGTAATGGGCTGTCTACTGAGTGTAGCTGTGAGAGAGGGGAAGTAAATACTGTTGTTGCTAAATACCATGATTTCAAGAGTGAGCCATTCAGTTTCCATTGATATTTTTGGTAGCAAAGGCTAAATTATTTGCCTCTCCCAATGACAGCATTATAAAAATGCTGTCTTTTTAAATACGTCTGAGAGCACTCTTAGGAGAAAAGGGGACAGAGTACTGAAAGACAAAGTCTTTACCCACAACTAGCAAACGAGATTAAAATGACTGCTGGTTGAAATAAACGGACTTCTTACATTAAATATTCTCACCTGTTCTTTTTGTCCAGCATTTGAGTTGGAGGCTATTCTTCTAAATACATCTGATATTGGAAAAATAATGAGTCATTCTTGCTCAAACTTTTTTCCGAAAACAACTTCCTGGAGAGTACAGGACTATGAAGTTTTCTATTTTTAAACATGATTTCCTTAAAAACACTAAGTAATTTGACCGTCATCTTGTGTTAGATGATTTACGTGTCCTGTTCAGCATAATATTTCATTATGCATTTAGTAATTTCCCCTCCACCTTTGACGTTCCACCTCAGGAAAGCTGTGGGGATAGCTATTTCCATCACACTTAACAGGCCTCTGTAAGGCAGTGTTTTTTACTGCTCATGATTACACAAGGCCAAAAAAGTAGTAGCTGAGGTAGTGAGAAGGAAGGAAACTGGCTTACTTTAATACAGTCTCTTATGGTTGTTTGTCAGTAAGCAATTTAGAAATTAAGCTTAGTGTGTTTGTTATAGTGGCATCTTCTGTAGAAAAATCATCTTAGAAGATCCATTTCTTTTAGAAGGTATTAAACTAGTAGCACTGGATTGTGTGGAACTTGCAACCTGTAAGGGACTATGGTAGAACTCATGAATAACGTCTGTAAATGGTGAAGAGATAAAAATGGCTGCTATCCAGCTGAAAAAAGTAATTACTCTGCCAAAGGTCATACTTTAAAACTTAAATTTATAAAGGTTTGTCAGCCAAATTTAACGTGTCTTTTAAGGTTCTTTAACTTGCTTGATGACAAAACCAGAACAAGTTGACAGTAAAGCCTTTCTGCATTACTACTCTAGCCTTGTCTCTGAGCAAGATACAAGTTGATCTACCAAAGTAGTTTGATACTACTACAGCATATTGTATTGAAGTTATTTATTTCAAAGAAAAAGATTGACTTCAGGACTTCAAGATGAATAGCATGTACAAGAAAAACCAAAATATTTAGCGTCCTGCCTACATAATAAAGATTTCATAGATTTTTTTTTTCTTGTACGAGGTAATGTATGTGAGTCTCTTTGCTTTCAGGCTCAGACTGCATTTTCTTCAAATCCAGCTAATCCAGCAATCTTGTCTGAAGCTTCTGCTCCTATTTCTCATGATGGAGGTAAGCTTGTGTACTTTATAGTATCCTAATGTTGTGGGAAGCAGTTATGAAATCACAGAGTTAACAGTACAGTCAAAAATACCTATAAATATGTAACCCTATTTACAAAGGGTGAGACCATGCCTTTTTGGAAATGCCAACACCCACCTTGGCAAAGTGCTATAGGAGTCAAAAAACAGTGTTTGCTTATAAAAGGAAGTTGCAGCAAACACTCACCCTTCTCTTAACTTTTCAAAACCTTTTCCAAGTGAGCCTACGGTAACAAAATTTGCTGTTGGTACCATTTAAACTCTTCTTAAGTCTTCCCTCAAACACTTAGTTGTCCTTATTTATCACACGCATATTTGTAAGCTTTGGAGGCCAGCATGATTCTGACTGTCTTTCCTCTTCATATGAGCTTGCTTAGGAACAGACAAACATGAATCTCTGTGAACAGAGAAGTGCCCAGGAAAGTGGAACTTAATCTTGTCATGCTATCAACATAAAGCTTCCAGCAGATTTTGGGGTCAAATGGCTAGTGGGAAATCCATCAGACCTAAAGCTGAATGACTTGTACCTGTTTCTGTTCCTTTTCTCCCATGCACATGTACATCCCCAAAGGTGAATGGGTATGTTTGAGAGCAGAGCTCTGGGTTAGTAAGTAACGCTTGGTCTAAAAGGCCTAAAGCCTCTAACCAGCATGACTAGTAGCAGTGCTGGAACAACTGTCAAAAGTGCTAGTGGATCAGAGATGAAAGCTTGGTGGATGTAACTTTGTCTCCGGTTCTCTTCTTGGTGCTGGTGTGTTTAAGATGACTTTAGGGCAGGAGTTTGTATGGCTCACCAGAGAGCTGCCTCTTGTAGATCCTTTCTGGAATAGATACTTACCTGCCATAACCTCACCAGACCACAATTGAGTTTGCTTCAGCAGTCTCTTCTTGGCAGCATTCTTTCTGCTGTCCAGAGGTTGAATTCTGCAGTTTTTGTGCCTGCTGGCCAAATGACAATTTTGACATCAGCTTGTGTGTGAATTGCTCAGGAGCTGTGTATGGCTGAAGAGTGATTAATCACTCAATATATCCCAAAAGAAGGGAGGCTTACAGCGTCTATAGGATGTGCCAAACCTGATGGAAATACCTCTGGAAGAGGCAGGAGAATATACAACATCAAGAATTTTTGGATGTTTTCTGCTATTTGGAGGTGTCTCTGTTTTGAATGAGAATGTAATACAGCCAGCAAAGATGCATCCTGTGCTGTGGTCTTTGATGAAGTACAAAAGAGAAAAATCAAGTAGCTGCAGAAGTCTTGTGCAACAATATTCGTGTGTCATCTTAGGGGCTTGAAAACATAAGCAAAAGACAGCCATAGAAGAAATATTAATTAAAAACTTGATTAATCAATGTTGGTGAAGCTACAAACTGATAGATCAGTCTGGAAATAAGATCAGACAGGACAGCTCTCATGTGAAACTGTGCAAACATGACCACTGAAAGTATTAAGGAGCAAAAAAGTCTCTCAGTTATACTGGAATTCATGTTGCCATGACCTTTGTGTTCCTTCCCAGAAAAGTTACTTTCCATTTCTGGTCAAATGTGGATTCTTATAATAGCTGGTTTTATGCACGTAACCATAAATGAACACTAGAAACCTAAGCTTTGTGAACTGGGGAGTCTGCTTGCTTCCAAGGCCATCCCTTTTCACTACCTCGCTTTCCAAGCAGCCTTTTCTGTCGCAATTGATTTGGTGAGAACAGCGGGTGGACTCTTAAGAGTTCTCATAACTGCCACTTGTTAAATCCTACCAGTTTTTAATTCCTATCTGTGGAATGTCAAGAGTGATATCAAACTTATTTCCAGAGTGGTTCAACTTGAGGTCTGACAAGTGTGTCAGTTTAACTTCCTTTCCTCCTGCTCCTCTTGGGCTTAAAGGAGTCTCCTGCTGGATATTTTAAGGATTGTGGTGGTTGTGTCTTGTTGAGAAGTATGTCTAAAACGACTTCATTTTGAAGCTGTGAGAAAATGACAACTACTTGCTTATGAAGACTATTAAAGCAGACTGCGCTGTGGACCTTACAGCCAAGAGGCTGTCTCCTGCAAAAACTTTACCATGCCTGGGATCTGGACGGTCCTTGGCATGGATGCCTTTTGCGAGCACTGTCTTGCACTTGGTGGAAGATGACTCTGTGTGTGTGTGTTCTCCAGCATACCTGGTCTGGGGGTGGATGGGAAAGTAGTTCCTCACTAATGGCCTGAAGGCTTTGGAGCAAGAGCATGTCTTCATGGAGTGCAGCACGATGTTGTTTTTGGAGCTTATCACCATGTGTCTAATGTCATTTGTGCTGTAAAGGATGAATGGAGTAACCGAGTCTAAAAGTTCTCTGTAAGCTCTTTATCTCAAAAGTGCTGCTCCTCAGGTTACTTTTCTAAGCTGGGCTAGAATAACAGTCCTGATTCAAGTGCATCTTCCATCGTAATTTTCAAGTTATATACATTACAGTAGCACAAGATTTGGTGAAGTAATTGTAGGTGTGAAAGCAGTAACTGTTCTGTTAAACCAACAAATGTATTGATGCGGTTTTTCTGTTTTCTTTTTCTCCTATAGGCTTATACCCCAGACTGTATCCAGAACTTTCTCAGTATATGGGCCTGAGCCTCAATGAGGAAGAGGTGCAGAGAAACTTGCCCGTGGCAGCAGCTGCTCAGCCACAGGGTGTAGGTACCAGTCAAGCATGTTTTAGAAAGCAAAAGTATAAAGACTAAATGTATATCTAGAATTCTAGACAGTAGACTACTATTTGTCTTAAGTACCGTACTTGACTGATAAATGAATTGTTTTAAGTAACAGTGCCCATTTTTCTCTGGTCTTAAACTGAGCAGTCTATTTCCAATTTTGGGGGGTGGGGAAGAGCTGGTGTTGTAACTTGGGTGTTGTGGTTTTTGGTGTTTTGTGTGTGTTTGGTTTTTTGTTTGTTTTCTTTAGTATCACTTCATATAAACTGATATATAGCTATTTAAAAAAGTTGAAACTAAGTTGTCTGGCTGTTTTGTTTTAATCAGCAACTGGTAACACGACCTTCTACTAATTACATGGTAGCTCCAGTGACTGGAAATGATATTGGAATTCGCAGAGCAGAAATTAAGCAAGGCATCCGCGAAGCAATTTTATGTAAAGATCAAGATGGCAAAATTGGACTTCGCCTTAAGTCTGTTGACAATGTAAGTACAGAAGCTTGCTTTTGCCTATAGAGATCTTACTGCTGGATTAAATTAGTAGAGAAGTTGGTGTATGGTCACAAAATTGTCTTCTGTATAATGCTTGCTTATCCATTATCAGAATTTTAAAGTCCTTCATTACATCAGCAACTAGATTTCCAGCTGTCCGGACTAGGATCTAAATTTACAGCGGCAATTTACTGTCATGTGTTTTGTAACACCTGAAAAATACTTGTAACTTTTTTCTACTTTAGAGCATGACATTGTCCTTGCAGAGCTGTTCTGATACTTGTTAGCAGTTCAAGACTTTTATCTCTGTCTTTGTGGAAACACGGGGCAGTGCTTGAAGTTCAACACTATGCAGAGAACTGCCCATGGCTTAGAAGTAGCTCCTCTCTTACAGATCCTTGCAGTGTGTTGCTGGTGAGAAAAGTAAGGATAGTGAGGATGTCATCCTGCATATATGTTGAGTAATTTCAGAGTAGGCTTTTTTGAGTTTCTCTTGACATGAACATAGCTGCAAGAAGATCCCTAAACCTGCTCTCAAGCTTCTCTGTTTCAGTATCTTTTGATTCTCAACATGGAAAATGCTACTCTTTGTTCTTTCTTTTTTTTTGTTTTTTCCTTGGCAAGGCCTTTTAATTTGAACATTTTTAAAAAAATATTAGACTCAAGATTTTATATAGGGTTAAAGTGCTTTTTGTAGTTCTCCTAACCCAGGCAATACTGAAGTCTTCTTAGAGTAGCAAGTTTTGCTTTGGTTTTATGTGTGTGTGTGGGGGGGGGTTGGTGTATGTTGGGTTTTGTTTTTTTTTTTTTTTTTGTTTTTTGGGGGGGGGGTTGGTGTATGTTGGGTTTTGGTTTTTTTTTTTTTTGTACTTTTAAATCCCTGCCTCCCCTGTCCTTCTGAAGGCACTTCCTACAATTTGCCTTGATAAGCTTTACTCTTTTTTCAGGGTTACTTCGACTAGAAATAGTTTTTTAACACCTTGGTTTTTTTACCTGAGGTGTTAGCAAGTCATAATTGATAAAAAGTTGAAAACTAATGGAGTTGTGAAAGAAGGAGAAACCTGCCATTGAGTTCCTAGCATTGCTGATCTATTTCTTCAGCTATATATAGACTCTTGTCTGGCAAAGGAATTAATTAAATGCACAAGGACATACACAAATTCACACTAGTCTGTCTTGACCCAGTTGCTCAGATTTCTTGTTAAAACACAGTAGTATTTACCCCTTCGAGTAAGGCTTTAATGTTATGCTCTTTTTTTTTTTTAAGTCTAGAGATCTAGACAGAATGGATTTGTCCATTTCCAAACTTTATTCTAGCATTAATTATCTGTCAGTCTCTTAAAGACATCTAGAAAAAGACTGAAATTTCAAAAATGCCTCTTCAGGAGAGATAATTAGCAAGTCTGTTTGGTTGGTATTACATAGAGAATGGGAAACTTTAAAGGGCTGTGTGTTCTGTCGCTGGGTCTTCATCTTCCTCCCCCCTGCCTTTTTTTTTTTTTTTTTTTTTGTGGTTTTTTTCTCCTGTTTTTTCGTGNGATAATTAGCAAGTCTGTTTGGTTGGTATTACATAGAGAATGGGAAGCTTTAAAGGGCTGTGTGTTCTGTTGCTGGGTCTTCATCTTCCTCCCCCCGCCTTTTTTTTTTTCCTCTTTTGTAGGGTATATTTGTCCAGTTAGTTCAGGCCAACTCTCCAGCATCTCTCGCTGGTCTGCGGTTTGGGGACCAAGTTCTGCAGATCAATGGTGAAAACTGTGCAGGATGGAGTTCTGATAAAGCGCATAAAGTTCTGAAACAGGCTTCTGGAGAAAGGATTTCGATGATCATTCGCGACAGGTAAAGCCAACTGCGGATATGGGTTGTCATTATCCATCTCAGAGTAATTCGGTGGGGTCTGGGTCTTCCCCTTGCTTGAGCAGGGCTGCAGGCATAACAAAATCTGTTTGTTCGTGTATTTCGATAGTAAAGATCCTCAGAAATGTTCCCTTTTGTGGGCAACTGTCAAAATAGTTGTTAACTTGTAAACTTCCAGTGCAGACTTGCCTGGGCATGATGAGGCATAACACTTTTCAAGGTAAACTAATGAGCAGTAGCACAAGTCAAATTTAAACTCTGAATTCAAGAGTTCTGTGCTTTTCTCAGACACAACTTGACTTTTGCTTATACTAGTTGAAAAAGCAATAAAAGGTGGTACCAAAATACTCACTGTATTAATGAATACAGTTGCATTTTTATTTAGCATGATAGTTTTCTTGTGAACTTCATTGCTTACGTATGAAATAATGCCAGTTTTGCTAAAAGTATGCTTGATGAACCAATACAGACTTTTTAATTGTTTTAAATAATGAGCTCGTAGCTAGTTGTATGTAGTAATAATAGGTCAGATTCAACATAAGGTCTGTAGGCTATGAAAAGACAGATGATACGTGATATGACGAGCTATACATATCAAGGCTTTTTCAATGTTCATTCTTGTTTAAGAACCAATTTGACACAGTGGAGGGCACGCTACTTCTATCGTGTATTGAATCAAAAATACTGCGGTAGTAGATTCCCTGCTCTGTCTACAACTTCTGTGCCCAACTCCCCACCCCCTTCCTGAATTTACTAGCTTTTTAAGACACAATTTAAAGGTTTGTCTGTGAAGCAGTAGAAATGTTGTTGGGGAAGGCTTGTACTCCAGAATCTTGTGGCCTACCTACTGCTGTTAAAACTGCCTGTGCTATTTTATCTGCTCTGTAAAGTTTGTAGAGAAAACTTAATTTTTAATGGGCATTTGTGTTTGGTTGGTTGTTGTGGTGGGTGGGTGGATGTTGTGTGGGATTTTGTTATTATGATTAATCCAGATGGTGAAATGTCTATAGAACAGGGAAAACGTATAAGGTTTATAAACAAGTATATATTAGTATAACAATATTAACAAAGTGAAGTTATATGTCAGCTACAATGAAAAGTAGTTGGGTTTGAGTCATTTTAGAGTACAATTACTTTTTCCAAGTCAAAGATGCTGAAATAGCGTGTGGTTCTTTCTGTGGTTTAATAGACTGAAAACATGGGTTTGCATTTTAAATGTCTTACAGGCCTTTTGAACGTATTATTACTATGCATAAGGACAGCACAGGGCATGTTGGTTTCATATTCAAGAATGGAAAAATAACCTCAATAGTGAAAGACAGTTCTGCTGCAAGAAATGGACTGCTTACAGAGCACAACATCTGTGAAATTAATGGCCAGAATGTAATTGGATTGAAGGTAAAATAAGTAGTATGTGGTGGGTGTGGATAGCTGTGAGCTTTTTGTGTACGTATAGTAATTGTGTTTTGGACAGGGAAAAGGATTGTAATATATTGTTTAATATTCATTAAGTAAGTAAATCATGAGAGGTAACTTAACTTGACTGGACAGACATGTATGTTTTGAGGCATCTTTGCAGTTCTGTTTCTGTAGGCGGGGAACCTCATTCTCTTTCTCTCTGCCTCTACCTGGCTGGGCTGACCCTCAGTTTTTATCTTTAGTTTAACTTTTCTGGCAAAACAAAGAATAAGCTTCCTCCTGCCAGCCTGTGTCAAATTCTAGTAGGAATTTTGTGTATAACGTCTGTGTCCTTCTCTAGTCAGTTCGTGCAAGATACTGGTAACCAAACAGCTATGAAGTGGTATTGCAGGCTCGGTGATTTGTCCTGAAGGTTAAATACTCCAAGCAAGGAGTTGTGGGTCTCTTAAGCTGCATGAAACGTGTCTAGAAAAAGCTCCTGAACTGCTGCTTTATTAGTCAGCTTGAGTAATGTTGCTCATATGACTCCTTGTTTATATACTAGGACCCCCAGATTGCAGACATCTTGGCAACAGCTGGAAACGTAGTGACCATTACTGTCATGCCTTCCAGCATTTATGAGTATATAATAAAGAGGTAAGTAATAAACAAATCAGCCATGGTGTTAATTATAATGAAGTTGACAGCGACTATTTTTTGTAGGTTAAATAAAATGTACTCATGATAAGACCTAATTACAAACTTCACATGAAGGCTGGAGGGGGTGTGAGGGGGAGTCTGAAAACTGGCTTAATCTGATGTTTTAGTCAAACTGGTGTATTTTGGTTCTGTTTTTAAACTATTCCTATTTTAGTGGTTCTCCTTTGCCTTTTATCTTGGAAAAAACCCTTTTCTAAACATACTTTGACTAAACTTGAGTTTCTGAGAACTTTGAAGTAGGTGTATAACAGAAGTATTTGTTACCTGGTAACTAAAACATGTTTTTTAGTGCAACTAATTCTGGTGATGTAAACGTGATTCTTGGCAGGATATAGCTGGTCTTTTCTAATCCTTTGGCAGCCGTGGGTTTCTACAGCTAAATCTCTCCATGTTTTTGAAGTTGCTAGAAATTAATAATGCTTCAGGTATAATTGAGTCTGTCTTTTTTTTTTTTTTTTCCCCCCTCCACTTGGTATGTTCTTCCTACAAAACAGTTTTCCATCTAACAGCCACCTTTCCCCCTGCCTTCTTTCCCTCATACTTGTAATGCTGCTCTACCTGCACACGTACCCACGTTCTGAAAGATGTTGATAACACAGCCCAGTTACTAATAATAAATGTTGTGTATCTTGAGCTTCTCTTCTGTGTGTGCAGCTTTCTGTAGCAGCGTACTTGTTGTCAAAAATAGTGGAGTAAAAGGCCAACTTCTCGATCGTATTAAAGGGCTAGCAAAGGCAAGGATACCACGATCAGAAGCTTTTGTGGTCTTTTAGAGCTGTCATGCAAAACTGAACGCCTTTTCCTTTTCTTTAGGATGGCAACTAGCATTATGAAAAGCCTGATGGATCACTCTGTTCCTGAAGTCTAAACTTGCATCATGTACGTGTGTGCACATCTATATATAATGATGATTCCACTAAACTTGGGCTATTATACTCAGTGATTTCTTTCTTCTGCACATGAGCCTTTCTGGAGGCTAAGAGAAGATATGCTGCATCAAGCATTTGCATCTATAATGGCTGGGAATGTTACAGTTCAACATATCTCGTTTATTCACAAACTGTAAAACTTGTAGCCTTATATGCTTGACAAATGTGAAATTCCAATTGTGTTATGACTTCTTTTCGTAGGTCTTTTATTTACTCTACTACTATAAGCCATCGCAACTAAAGGAACCAGATATCACTTGCAAAGTTACGTGTTGTTACCTAGGACAATGCTGTGCTTTGTATGTTTAAGACAAATGAGTATTTTTACTGCTTTCTGTTTGCAAAAGTAGAGTTGAAATAGCATATTAGTAGTATGGCTAGTACTAGTTAATTTTTTGTTCTAGTAAATACTGTTTACACGAGAATGCCAGCTAAGATGAATATAGCTAAGGCATCATTCAGTAAGTATGCATATTAAAGTAGTGTACAGATACTCAAATCTTTTTATTACTTGTTATACAAATTGTAACTAATATGCTTATCTCTCGCCTTAACCATGTTCTTAAGAATTCAGAAATAACCAAATAAATGACTGAAACTTTAGCTGCTCTGTGTGTGTGCATACTTCTTAAGATGAGCTAAGACAGGCTTGTTTTGTTGAAATCAGTTTCAACCAACAACAAAGACAAGATAGATAGGAAATGCAGGTTAAAATAGCTTTCTAAATGAGCTCCCTGCCTACAATGTTGCAGTGTTTTGAAAGGGTAGGGCTGGGATACTTTAGACAAGATATGCTTAACTTCTACCTTCAGCTTAACATGTGGAATAGCAGCCCAGCTGTTCTACAAAACATGCTAATGGTTGAGTTGCAATTTCATTTTAAAGCAAGCTGTTTGCAGCTTGCTGAGCATACTGGGTCTGGCTGGCATGGAGTTAACTTCTGTCATTGCAGCTGCTATGGTGCTGTCTCTGATGCTTGGGATTAAAACAGTGTTGATAATAACACACCAATGTTTTTGCTATTACTGAGCTGCACTTGCACTATGTTAAGGCCTTTTCTGCTTCTCACCCTGTCCTCTGCCCCCAGGAGTAGGCTGGGGGTGGCCAAGAGGCTGAGAGGGAGCACAGCTGGGACTGCTGACCCAAACTGACCAAAGAAAAATTTGACATCATGCTCAGCAATAATTTGGGGGAAGTCTTTCCAAAGTAACTGTTGCTTGGAGACTGCTGCTGGTGGGAAGTGGCGAGTTACTGCCTTTGCATAACTTTTTTTTTTCTCCCCCTTCCTCTTCATTTAAAAACCTATCCTTTATCTCGACGTACAAATTTTCCTAGCTTTTGCCCTTTGATTCTCTTATGTATCCTGCTGTGGAGCACATGAGTGAGAAACTCAGTGGGGGCTCAGCTGCTGGCTGGGGCCAACCCAGCAGACTGGGTCAGAGGCATGTTCAACTGAGACTTTAAGAAGTTAAGTGATCTGAAGTTAAATACCAGTTTTGGTGAGTGATTTTCTTTTTTAATGCTCTGTTCCAGGTTTCAGCTGTGCAATCTAGGATTACTGAACTTCAGAGTACTATTAAGGTACCAGTATAAGCTCAGCTGTGCCTGTCAAGAGTCTGTCTTGTGGCTTCCGGTTTCTCAAATGAATTTTTCAGTTATGGTAACTGAGGGAAAACCATTACACTCCTTCAGGCTGTAGTGGTGATCAAATTCCTCCTGGGAGCCATTTTAATTGGATTGTTTGGTTACTAAATGATATGTCCCTGGAACCACTGTGGCAAGCACTTACTGGCAATAATTGCTGACTGCATGTAGCCTTAGTATGAATCAGCCTTATGGGCATAGGACTTGTGGCCTGTAGCAGTTCAGTTCCTTGGCAAGCTAGTTTGCTTGGCTATGAAATCCCTGGAGCCCAAACCAATGTATTACTGAAATACTGATCTTTGTATCTAACCACTTTTTTACTTAGGAGCAGATGATTTGCCAGGGGCCAGTTCTATACCTATTCAAGCTTTAAAACTTCTCATTTAAGCAAACCTATTACCATATTACAGCTTGACCAGTGGGGTTTGGCCACCTAAACCCACAGAGAAAGAATACTACAACCTTTTTGTTACCAAACAGACAGCTGTAACTTCCAATGGCTCTCCCCTGTAATAATATAGAGGTAGTACTTCAGTACAAGTATTTAAGTGTTTTCCTTCCAGCTGTAGCATGTAGCAACCAAAAGGGAAACAATCAAAAAACCTCCTTGCACTGTAGAGTAAGCTATGCTTAAATGTGAGAATACAGATAAACTTTGAGTTCAGCTGCAAGAAAATATTGTGTGCGAGGAAATTACATCCAGAACATCTGATTGATTAAAAAGAAAACCCAACATGCTGATGCTATAACTTAGTAACAGGGTTAACTTGACACACCTCCCCCTAGCCCCTGAGGCTGCTTTAGGCAATGAAACAGCTGCCTGAGGTCTCCGTTTTGTGAGCATGCTCTACAGCAGAAAGCAAACCTCAGATATACTTGAGAGCTATGCACTGTATGTATCCATATTTAACCAAAAGTAAGTAAGGATGTTTTCTCTCTGAGGTAGCGTAAATCAAAATGCAGGGGTCACAAACTTTGGGGTCACTTTCCTCTGGTTTAGATCAGTAGAAGGCCACCCAGTGACACAGGAGCACAGATGTCCCCAAAATTTGGGTAAAGCAGCATCAAGAAGCCAGGTGTGAAGTGTGTAGTTTACTATTGCTCAAGTAGTTCCTTTGTAATTTTCAAGCACACTGGAATGTAACTTGAGTGGCAGAATTGCACGTTAGCTGGAACAGAATACAAAAATAGGATGTGCTAAAATGTAAAACAAGTTACAGTGTGATTTTTAAACTCAGGCTGGTACAGTAATGTAGAAAACTTAAACCTTGTGGGCCACAGACAAAGTACAATAGGGTGGAGGTAAACAAGCAACACCACCACATAAAAAGCCTTTAACACAATCCAGAAATCACCTAGAACATTTCCAGGCAAGTGCAGAATATGATTTTTGGGAAATAAATATAATGAGAGGTGAAGGAACAGGGCCCACACCAAACATTCTGCTGCAAGATTAAGACTGGTAACAGCAGGCATGCATGATATGGCTTAAGCTTTTGCCACTGGTGCCTTCACCACATACTCACCGATTACATAAAGATTCAGTGATTAGCTAAGCCAGCTGAAATACCAGTTTGCTTTAACATTAAGCCATTACCTTATTGAAAAATAAAGTCCAGCATAATAAAAAATTAGGGGAATGAAAGACAGCCCCTAACTGTAAAACAACTGTAAAGCCCCTAAAAACACAACTGTGCCCTGAAATAGGTGTTGGACACGCTAACAGGGCATCTTTATACCAGCCATAGAGAATACCATCAGAGAAAAAAATACTGATCTTGGGGTACACCGGGGCAACATCACAACTGCAGCTGCTCATTGCTGTAATAAGCCATTTAAAGACTACTTCAAGTCATTCTTTAACTTCTTTACAGCTCCTTGCAGGAAATCATATTCTTAAGTCCTACAGAGAAAGTAAGCCTAGTGCAACGCTGCTTTGTCACTGGGTTAAACCAACAAGGGATTGGATAAACAGAGCTACAGCTGCTGGGTTTAAAAGCTGTATTTAAATTCTATCTCAAAGATGATTTGAGTTGAAAGAGGCTGAGAACACCAAACAAAACATGAAGACACTGAAGATTATTAAGGTAAGGATAGTAATAGAAGTGAAAGGCAGTAGTAATAGAGCATAAGACTAACTTCAGGCACACAGTTAAGGGAAGACATATCAATACATTTGATGGGGGTGTAACTGTTCTCTGTTAGGGGATCAGTTTTGTGTTTGGCATTAGTGCTGTTTTTCAATAGGAAAAAGTAATACAGAATATGTTCTTATTCTTCTTTATGCCTTTGACAATAGCCATGTTTGGAGACTAGATAGCAGACTAGCCTGACCGCTGCTCAGAACAGCAGCTGCCTTAGCATTCAAAGTATGCATCTTCACTAGGAAGAAGGGCTGATTACACAAGAGGTACATACATTATGTCACAAGACATGGCACTAAGCTGCAAGCATCCTTAAAGACATCTTAAGTTAAGAATGCAAATGCTTCTTTGAAACCAGTTCAAACAGCAAGCTATGATATGTTCTATGTAAATCATACAATGACTGCAAGTTGAGAGTTCTTTAATTACAGAAAAATAGGTCTTTAATTTCATCTCAGATATTATTTAAGACAAGCATTTTTAGTATGATAGTCCATGAAAAACAAATGCATACGCTATGGAAGTTAAGAGCTCTCAGTGAAGCCACCATAATATAGAAAGTTGTAGTTGAACAAAGCTTCCTATCTGGTTGAACTTCTGCAGCCATCATTGCACACAGTTAAGTTCCTTTAAAAGGTTTGGTTTAAAATAAGAGTTCATTTAAATGTCTGGAGGGAAAGGCACTTAGTATTGCAGTTTCCAGAACATGATTTGTTTGTCTTCCCCTCCTGTAATAACACTGTTGCACTGTTCATTCATCCACATGGACATTACAGCACCTGGGAAAAGAAAAACCCAGTTAAATCCAAATAAAAATAAAAGCAGTACTCAGGATGATGGATCTTTTTAAGAGAGTTTAGGATCATCTGATCATTAGTTTGGATTACACTGACACCACATATGCTAAGAAGAATTTTAGGAGGCTTCTAGGTGGCTGCTCTTACTCACTGTAATGACCTTAGGCTACATTGCCTCAACAGACTTTGGGTACTAAAGGGACAACATCAGTTACAGTGTAGAATGCAGATGGCAGGCTGGCAAAAGGGGAGGAGGTTGCTGTAGAAAGTGAGATTTTCCACTCTGCCATCTGGACTTCTCATATTCACATCTTCTAGCGTGGGCCTCAGCCCACTTCTAAAGATTCCCCTAGCTGCAGAATGGTCTCTATACAGGCCAAGTTCCAGAGTACAAGCTTATAGTAGGGAAGGTTGAAACAACTGTTTGTGAAGGCAGCCTTAAAAAACAAACTGAATAAAACTGAGATAGTTTTTCTCCTTCACACATCCCGGCTGCTAATGTACTGAAGACTATACAGGTACATTTAAGCAGCCTATAAAGCCCCATCCAGAACAATTTTCCAGTGAACTTTACTTATTTGTTGTTAGACTCACAGTCTGGGCAGACTTTGACAAAGCATACAGTGCAGTCTATACTAGACTTTATTAGGGCTATGAGGTAGAAAGATGTTGACTTTTGTGATGTTGTGTGAATTAGAAAAATCCCCAGTAATTTAGCTTAGTTCAGTCTTGTAAACAGCAATATTCCTCCATTGTTATTAAATTTCCTAGGAGGCTTATGTGGACCTGCTTTTAGTTCTGGTGTTCCAGATAACACTAACAGCAAGATAACACTGGCTGAGCAGATGACTCTCAAACTTCTCAATACTAACAGAGCTGGAAAATAGGAATCTTCCATTCAATTTGAGAATACGAATAGTTCAGTCATACCTGTATGTCCTTTGATTCTTTCAATAACTTTTCCTCCAAGAAGGTCCCAAATCAGTAATTCACCAGATTGACTTCCCGATAAGATGGTATTTCCATCCCATTTGAAGCATCTGCAAGTACATTTCCCAACTGACTAAGTCAAAAAATTTAAAATTGAGGTACAAAACTAAAGAAAAGTCTACCCTTTAACACAGTCTTTCTGGAAAGGTTATTCCCAAATTATTTTAGAGGGTCACGACCCAGACTTGCTTCTCTGACTGCCCTAGACCCAGCCAGACCTTCCCCTGGCAGAAGGATGAAATGTGAATACATTTCATAACAGAAGAGGACCCAGTCAGCTGTACATGTGTATGGTACCCAGGTGCTCTCATGAGCCACCACTTCCACTTCTCTCACTTCATGTTCCTGAAACAGTCACCTGAAGTGCAAAGAGGACTTTCAGGGAAATAACTGAATTAAAAAACATAAATGTATACACATGCATATGCATAGTTATATATATACACATACAAAACACTAACAAGTGTGCTCCATCCATGGCTGCTATATTTTTACTCCAGTAACTAAATAAGCATTCCACCTGTTTACCTGATAAACCCTATAGAACTGTATGCATCTTGGTTTGTGAAAAAAAGTGATTGCTCTTTAATTATAATAGCCAATCTTTTGTTAGATTACTGAAACAAAGAGGAAGCATTGCAAAAAAAAAAAAAAAANTATTGACAGAGATGATTCAAGTAAGAGAACTGTCTACTTGTTAGAAATTTCAGTAGCTCAGCTGCTGGAAGAGCTGCTTCGCTACAGATCTCATAATCTTTTATGGAAGTTAAAGTTGTTGAAAAAATGTGAGTTATTTACTTAGATACCTGTTTGGTTTTGTCCCAGTTTGTATGCATTATGATCAAGCTTTCCAACATGCTAGAGCATCAGCCTTTGCATTTTGAAAAGTAATTCAACAAAACAAAGTTGTTGGTATTACTGCTCTTTCTATTCTGCTACCGTCAAGCATTTCAACAGTTAACTCAGTTGGCCACGCAGCTTCATAGTCTGTATGGTCTCAGAATTACCTCTGTGGCTCACCAGCGGTTACAGAAGATATAAGCATTCCAGTTTGTACATCTATTACTTTAAAACAACAGTCCTCTCCTGCGCTGAGTAGATGTCTGCTGTCTGTAAAAAAGAAAAAAGCAAACAAAAGAAACAACAACAAAAAAGCATGTTTAGACATTCAGTTCTAGTTACCAAAGCAGTCTGCCATACAGCATGTTAGACTGCCTGACCTACTTATTTATATATCATGTACTGTAAATTAAGTCTCCAAGCAAGCAACGATAAACAAAATTGGTTTAGAGTCTAGACCACTGGTTTACAGTCTAGTATGGCCATGTATACAATGAATAAATTCTTTACAATTGAGACATATCAGTCCAAAACACTTCACCATCCCCCTTAAAGTTAGTAATTTCAATAACAAGGGTATATGACATGAAATCATGAGTAAGATTCCCTTTGAAACTCCCAACAGCACATATTAAAAACTGAAATCCAACATACCAGGACTAAAAGCAGCATCAAACACAGTCCCAGAATGACATGGCAACTGGTGCAACACTGTTGCTGTAGTAACATCCCAAACACTAATGGTTCCCTCTTTGGTTCCAGATGCTAATATAGTATTTGCAGCATTAAGGTCGATTGCATTTACCTAGGAAGTTAAACATCCCGTGATTTTCCTATCCTTTCACATAAGCTATCTCAAGACAGGTTTTAAACACACACAAAGCAAGTCCATAAGAAGATATTATTTTACAAAAAAATTTACATGTAATTCTGCAACATCCTTAATTAAGTACAATTATTAAAAATCCTGCCTATAAAAAGTAAAAGATAGGTCCCTGTGATGATATTTTAAAATGCTTTTTCTTTGCAAATTCAGAAATACAGAATGGTATTTCAGACTACTTTTAGTACCCATGCTCTCCACCGAAATGCAAGACTTTATCCTTAAGGGTAAAAATCTTCTTTACTTTTAAAGAACTTTCTAGTCATCAGTTGTTTCTAATTCTCTTGGGTACAGTTCTTAAATATTAGACATTTACTGAAACAGTTCTGATATGTTGTGACCTGTAAAAAAAACTATTAAGAAGGTTTAAAACACNTCAGAACTGTTTCAGTAAATGTCTATGTTGTGACCTGTAAAAAAAAACTATTAAGAAGGTTTAAAACACAGTAATTCTAAATAGCCTACTCGAGTGACATTAGAGGCTATAAATAAGAGTGTGCGGTTACACATTTGTGATTTAGTGTACACAATGCGTTTATATATTTACAGTGAAATTCAGTAATATATTTTATTGTATGGTAAATAACCTGGACAAATTCTTTTTCATTTGCTTGCCTTTGGCAAAGGTACATTAAGTATTTTCATGGTTACAGCTTCTTCTTAAAAACATTAGTCTGTTTTCAAAACCAAAGAAGCTAACAAAAAAACCCCAAGTTCTCCCTGGTACTTTATGCATACAAACTGAGCAAGAGAAATT
Source organism: Anarhynchus alexandrinus (assembly GCA_008711295.1). Classification (NCBI taxonomy): domain Eukaryota; kingdom Metazoa; phylum Chordata; class Aves; order Charadriiformes; family Charadriidae; genus Anarhynchus; species Anarhynchus alexandrinus. The sequence goes on from VUYV01000158.1 coordinate 1,795,449, forward strand.
AAGAAACCTCTGTTCATACTGTTGCTTCAGTCCCCCAGTTGAAAGATCCACTCCTGGGAAGCAGGTGACAGTGGTGCAGGACATATCTCAGACAAACAAACCAAAATGAAACCAACCCTGCCTACACACACACTTCCCAAAACAACACACCCCCTCAGCCCCCTAACCCAATCCTTGTGCTTTACTACTAGATCTTGACTTTGACTTTAATGAGCAATTAATCTTCATATTCTGAGATACCTTATCCCTATCCACATACTTACGCTAACATCATGTTCCAACTCTGCAAGCAGTTCAAAGTGGTGTTTTTTATTGCTCAAGGTCTCTCCAGGAACACAGTGCCACACCTGCAACACAGATATTTAAGTTTGCTCAAGGAAGCATTAGTATAACTCTGGATGAGTTTCTTCAGCAGTGAATTCTCACATTACAAGAAGGGCTGCTTCTGTTAACTGTGGGCCTTGCCTACGTGGCAGAACACAGCAACAACAAATGGCACCTGAACTCATTTACCCCAAGCTGAGCCACATATTAAACATGGCTACGCTGATTCCAGACAGGTTACAGCAGCCTAAATAAGTAGGGGTGTATCACTGCACTGAATGTATACTTACCAAACAGCCATACACAGAAGGCTTTGGGAAATTCTTTCCTGTCTCTAACTTCCCAATTATCTTTCCCCCTAACTGTATGCATGCTCTTTAGATTAACAAGTTCCTGGTCCGCTTAGCTGAATAACACAAGCTACAAAAAACTATTAAACTTAAGCATTTTAGAAACCTATTCCACTCAGCAAACAGAATCACCAGTGAAGGTCACAAAACTTTCCAGTTCCTCCAACAACTAGTTTGCCTCCAAAATCCCCACATTTACAGTAAGTTAGAATGAATGAAGTTTCTTAAAGTAACACTTCAGCTTTGAAACAGAGTTGAGATAAAGCCAAATGAAGAAAATATTCTCGAAATACTTCCACTCCAAAGCATTTGGCTGGCTGAATATGAAAAAGTACTAGCTACAAATAGTTATTGAAGTACAACAAACCCATACACAAACCTTCACAGTGGAATCCCAGGATGCAGAATATAAACGCCCATCACGCCAACAGATCTTACTAACTGCATCATCATGTCCCATTAAGGTGTCTTGCTGTCTTCCAAATGCAATTGAATAAAAATATCTAGAAGGAAGAGATTATAAAAGAATGACACCTTCAGAAAACTTAAATGTTTTTTTCTAAATAGATTAAAGTAACTTTGCTTCTACAGTTTTTAACAGAAATTGACTGAAAAAAGAAGCAGAAATAGAGACACTGCATTTTAACAATTAATTTCTATATTATCTAAAACCATAAACATAATGACCAAGGCACTCAATGTAATTCAATAAAGTTAATAGGAAGTAAATACACACATATGATTGTCCCATGAAGAACTTATGACAGTGGTATCTCCTGGTAAGATTAGACAAGATGACAAAGCCTGTAAGAAAAAAAAAATAATAAATAGTAGCATTCAATTTCTTACCCCAAATCAAATAGAGGTACATTAACATGGTTTTGGAGAACAAGAAGCATTTTAATCTTCTAACACACAACATATAGGTGTTATATGAACACTAATCAAGAAAAACCTTATAGTTTGGACACTGAACAGCAAGAATACTTAATCCCTGGTAAATATAAAGGTAGCACTGAAGTTCAGAAACACATGCAAAACTGATGGATCTGCTTTTTCAAAATGCTGGTATTTCAAGGACATGGTATGCAATTCCTTGCTCAGAAGAAACTGGGTCAGCTCTTCATCTTGTAAGCTACTGTCAGTTCCAGATGCAAACAGCTAACAGAAACTAAAAATCAAGGCTTCCTTTGATGTTTGTTCTCCATGGCAGCTACTTATCAGCCCAGCTTCAAACAGCAAACGTACCTACCTAATTCCTACTATTCTCAACAAGAAACATTCTTTACAGACAGCTGCTCAGTTACATTACCATCACTGGAAGCAGCAAGAAAAAAAAAATTAAAAAAAAATCAGCCAAGTACTTCTACTGGTTATGTTTTAGATCTGTTCTAAAAATCAGTAAGCTGATGGACTGTAAAAAGACTATTGTTTCTAGCACTGCTGCAACAGATCAGCACTAAAACTACAGAGAGAATAATAATTATATAAAAAAAAAAAAGGTATACAAGGCCTGCTCGTGAAAAACTGACTTTTGGCCTAGGAGTCAGCAAAGAGCTCCCTTTTTACAGTGCCAAGAAGCAACATTCCTAAGTTTGCCTTGGCTAAAGCATTAGGCATCGCTGTACCTGGATTCACCTTCTAGTGTGTGCCACGGCAGGCCCTAGCCCTGCCACTTACTTGGCAACCAGTTAAAGCATGCTATGGCTTCTCTCTGGGCAACCTATCTGCCTTTTTTATTCCCCCGAGAGACTAGGGTACAGAGAAGGCTGATATATCCTCGTGTCTTCTCTCAATAAAGGACTCTGAACATGACAATTGGGAGTGAATCTCTGTGACCCAGGTCTGTCCACAGTGCTCGAACACAAAAAAAAAAATCAAATATAGAATCTCTTTCCAAGTTCTGTTTTAGAAGCAGGGGAAAAATGTTGTTCAGAGGTTGCTGAGATCACTGCTCATTGCGGAAGGATGGCTCAAATTCACCCAGCACAGATTCTACTCCCTGTGCTTGGTTCTCCTCTGCCAGCTGACTCACAGCCTTCAAACACTTGAGAACAGTAAGGCAATGCTGGATGTGAGCACATGGAGGGAATTTAAGCTTTGTGATTCTGGTCCCAAGGGCAGTTCAAGGTCGTTCAGGAAGACTCCTCTGCCTATGCCAGACTATCTTTATCACAAGCCCTTCCATGGATAGTAGGGCAACTCGAAACAGAGCTAGCACAAAAGTAAAGTGCAACCATTTAATGCTCCCTTCCTGTGTTCGCAAAACATGCTCTGCCTCCCTGAAGGTCTGACATTGTCTCACTTCACTCCACTAAATTATTCACACACAATACAATTGAGTAGGCAGGGGAAGAAAAGAGGCATTGATGTATGGTAAGAGCCATTTCGCCAAGTAGCTTTCAGAAGATTCCCAATGATCTCATTTTTATTTTGACAGCAACTTACCATGTTTGAAAAGGACACACTTCTCTGGATTGTTTTTGATTCTTTGGAAAACATCTTCAAAGTTGAATCTGAGGGTAATAGACAAAATAGAAGATAAAAGGACTGTTTTATATTATAGAACCTAGTAATTCTGCTCCTGTTTGAATATTCAAATATCTTACTATGAAAAGCAGGTATAGGTTTCTCACAGTCTTTAAGAAACCCTTTATAAAGCTTGTGACTTGAGCTTGGAACTAGCCTGTTTTGCACCAGTTACAGATGGACTTCCCCATGCCCAAACTCTAAGAGAACTCTGGTATCTAAAGCGAGAAATTACCACCTTCCCAAGCCCAGATATAGATAATACTTAAATCCTTGAGTCAAAGTGATCTAAAACTTAACAAATTCACGGACTTCAGCTATTTTATTACAGGAAATATAAATTTAAGTTAATTTCTACAATATCTGACTTTCAAATGTGACAATCCAAAAGTCAAGCAGAAGTAGCCTTCACATACACATTCTGAAAGTCCCTCAAACAGTAAGAAGGAATTGAGCATGAAGTGAAAACAAGAATCTTGCATTTGGCAGAAGATTAGGGCCGCTCCTCTCATGACTGTAAAAAATACACAACTCAGTGATTCCAGAAATATTCCATTTAATGTTGTCTTCATTTTGCTCTCAGTGACGATATTCACGGGGCTAAATCGTAACTACATTTCAGAGTTTCATGCCATTTTGTTCACAAATTATTAACCTGCATTTACACTGCATGTTCTAGTAAATACCTCTGCAGTAATACTTACCCTGGGATGTAGTGAAAACAGAAGACCCATTGCAAGTGACTGCTATTCCAGTAATTGCCCTGTTTAATACAAGTAAGCTTATAGGTGATTTCATAGGCTTTGAAACTTAACCACCATACTGTAAATTGACTACAGTTGAAATTTATTATTTGATCTCTGTAAGAGCTAAGACATTCAAGGAGATTAAAAGCACTACAGTGGTGTGTTATAGGCCTAGAGACAAAAATATAACTTCATATAATACGTGAAAGTCCGGTACAGGTTCCCCATATTGTTCTGCAAAAACTTTGTCCTCATCAGAAAGGACATGACCATGTGAGAGGATAAATAAATAACTTCACATTCAGTATTTCCACTTTAGGATTAGCTACAAGAGTCAGAAACCTGCCTACAAGCAGATACTGAATACTTCAAGTGTCAGGAATCAGAACTTGCATGTCTTTTCTCCTCAAATTTGATATTGGCAAAGTCACTACAGTCTAGAAATTTAGACATATAGCTTATGTCAGGGAGTGAGTTGTTAGGAAGCACTGAGTATTCTGCACAGACAAAATTCTGTTATACAGACCTGTTTCTATTTTTTTTTTCCTCAGCAGTCTTCAGAAAAAAAAAAATTCAAAAGCTGAAATTCAAGTCTGTTTTCAGAATCAGGACTTCACTAACCCTAATAATCTGGTAACACAAGCCCCTTCTCACTAGAAATATTACCTTGTTTTCTGGACAAGAGAATGTTTCTTTTCTAGGTTGGGTTACAGTCACCAAGAAAGTAGCTGCACTCAAGGCAGTAAGAAATCCTCGTACTAGTCCAGCCACTAGGACAAGGGATAGGGCCAAAGGAAAATCTGTTCTTTAAAATATAGTTGCTGTTGTTCATTGTTAGGTATTTTCAAAGTTCACCTGAAATGCCCCTGCTGACTCATGGCTCCCTTGGAATCCATCAGAACAGTAGTTTGGTACCTGGATTAACTGAAAACCTATAGCTGGAGACTTTGCAAACTGCTTATACAGCAGCAGCTTGAGGTGTACAGTACTTGAACTTAGTGGTTTAACCTTTCAAATCAAACAGGATGAAGCAGCTATGTCTTCCTGGGGTTATAAATAAATAAATAAATTGAGGTCTTTATGAAGCTGCTGCTATCACAGTTTTAGAGAACGTAATCAATATCTGCTTCAGGTACTAAAATGATAATGAACTTAATTAGCTCTAGGTCCGTATAAGGAAAAAAAAAGAAAAAAATCAAGGCGACAAATACCTTTTCTGGATTGATAACCCATCATAAACTCATCTTGCATAATCAAATCAATGAGCTGTCTCAAAGGAAAATATTTACCTTAAACCCTAACCCATCATTCAAACTGACATGCAAATACCCCTACCCCCCCAATTAAATGGAACAATTTTGACTGTAAGAAGAGGAGAATACTACCTACTCTTTGTGAATTTTATATCGCTCATCCAATTTTAGTTTGGCAATATTGTTCCAAGCAAGTGTTATACTTTCTTCTGTCAAATCTTCAAATGATTCTTCATTTGGAGAAACTGCAATAAAATGCCACAATAAAGTTTTGTCACAAACAGAAAATAAAAAGACAGATTTCAAATAACTAGGTAGCTGAGGTTGCAAACATAAATACGAAAGTATGGAAATCATGCAGAGCTCCAGGAATAAGAACTTTTAGCTAATGCAGAGAGCAACAAGATCACTAACTTTTTTTTTCAAATTTCTTCCTGAATGCATAGGCTTACACAGTCAAAAATATGGTTTTTCTCCCAAAACCAGGGCTTTTAAACTGGAGACTCAACAGAATACATTTCCAAAATGAAAAAAAAAAAACAAACCAAAAAACCAAAACAACAGAAACCCAAAAACTTTTCTGCGGAGATGTTTTGGTGTTCCATGGTGATGTCAAGAGCTTTCCCAATGGAAAAGTACCAAGAAAGCCATCTACTGCTACAATACAGCATGTGATTTTATTATGTCACAACTTCATTTCACTGCACTGTTGAAAAAGTTAAGGGATAAAAGAAAGCAACAAAATTGAGAAAATTAGATGTGAATTGCTGTAAAAGGCCAAACCCAACAGGAAATGTTGATCTANCCCAAAAACATTTCTGCAGAGATGTTTTGGTGTTCCATGGTGATGCCAAGAGCTTTCCAAATGGAAACATACTAGGAAAGCCATCTACTGCTACAATACAGCATGTGATTTTATTATGTCACAACCTCATTTCACTGCACTGTTGAAAAAGTTAAGGGATAAAAAAAAGCAACAAAATTGAGAAAATTAGATGTCAATTGCTGTAAAAAGGCCAAACCCAACAGGAAATGTTGATATGAGTTAATGACTTAGGCAGCATACCGCCATATCCATTTAGCACATACGAACATTATTATCACCATATAGAACTTTCAAAGCCACTCTTGCCATTTGGATGCTACAGGTTGCCACGCTAAGTAGCGCTCATCTTCACTTCTCTGCTTAAAAATGAAAGCCATCAAAAGATAAGTGAATTGAAGACAACCAACTAAGAAAAACCTTTCTATTTGATACTAGTCCAATTTATAGCAGACCATTATACATATGATGAGGACCACAGCATCTGAGTTTCAGAAAAATGGTCTAAGTTCCTCATTGAACAGAAGCCTGTGATGGCACTACATACCCTTTCCTTGAAGAAAGTTATTCAATCAACATTGTCCCAACAGTACATAGGGAAAACGAAGTAATTTCTTTACAGATTTTCATTCAAGTCATGGGAAAGGAAGAAAATTCAGATGCTTAATTTAAGTTCTCAGGGTTTATTTAGACGAAGCCAATTGATCACCCCAAAGACATCCCAGTTCAAAAACCAAACAAATCTTTACATCATTTAGAATGCCTGCAGATATGGTCATTGAAGCTGCTGTCATACCAGCTTGATTTTGAAGTGTCATGAAAGGCCAGGGATGATAGACCTCCCACAGCTTCAAAAGCAGAGATTGAACAGTCCCAGATGAGACCACTCGAACAGAAGGTAAAAATACAAGACAACACCTGTATTTTTAAATTTGAAACTGGTCTTTCCAGTTTTTCTTTAACAGTTCGTTCATGGATTTATTCTGAGTTGGCTTACAGGGAAAGTGGCCAAGAGACTTGTATAATGAGATCCTATGGGAGAAAGATACAGAACTTCTCAAAATTACAAATCCGTTACATCCTCAGCTTATCTGTTATACATTTACCTGGAGACTCAGTTATGGAAACACTGTGACTAGATGTTCGAGACAAGCTTTTCAACTTCGGTATTATCCTTCGGGGATGAGGAATTGTAAACAACTGTTTTGGCGTCTGTCCAAACTCCAAGATTTGTGTCAGCAGAGCTACTTTTTCATTGGGGTCCATAATACTTCACAAAAACAAGATATTTAATTTAGCCAAGTAGGTGAGTACTTTTTTCTTTTCCTCCCCTCCCCTGAAAGCATGGGCCTGCCTGTGCAGTTACTGCAGTGCTATAGGCCATCACAAATTCTTACAGAACTGATTTACCACAGATGTGACAGTCATTTGGCAGCTTCGTAATTTTGTTTATGTATGATGACAGTATGCTCGTCAATTAAAAAAAATTAAGCAATTTCACAAAAGCCAGACTGAAGAAATATTCAAGTAACAATCTTTCCAGGCATGCTAAAAATGACAACCTGATGCTGGTTCTCTGCATATTTAGGAGTATAAAATGGAAGAGCTACACCATTCATGTACAGAGTACTTTTACAGTCAGCAGTGAACCTGGAGGCATGCTGAGAAATTTAGCTAACTGCTTTAACAAAAACATTCTGATTCTCGTTAATTACCTGTTTAAATCCACTCCTCCTTCATAAGTTAAAGGGTGAAACACTGGAAAAAAGTAAGTTTGTTTGTACAATGTAGATATACAAGGCTCATTGTCTTGCATATCTACTATAAAAAAAGTTGTATCTTTTACTCAACTTGGTTATATTTAAGAAACTAAGCTATTTCAGCAGGCTAGAGAGTTTGAGATCTTGTGTTTTAATCCTGTGCTTCTTACTTGAAGAAATTTTAGGATTTCTAAGAGACTCAAGAGAAAGTTTCAGAAGAAATCAGTCCTTTCATAAAGGAAAGATGACTTATTTAAGCTTCATTAAATACACCCCCCCAATGAAGACAGAAAAAAAAAAAAGCACATTTGCATGATCAGGCACTACAGATATGCTGTTATTTACCATCCCTGTCTGACTAAAGCATCCTTTTTTTTTTTGCTATTTCTATAAAGTGTGTATTTACCATTGTGAGCTGCAACTGCTTCACTTCCTTTCTGCTTGTAGCCAAATATTATGTCAATCCATTCATGAAGATGTTCCGACACATACTGACTTTCTAAAGCCTCCTGGCTCTTCTGAAGAAAGTCATCAGGACCTGGCAAGAGAAAGGATAATTAAAGCAGAAGATATCCCATTCAGTATTGGTATCCATCTCTGTTCCTCTTCCTTCTTGAAAAAGCAACCAAACAAAAAATCCCCAACCCCCCACACCAAACCTCAAATTTTCTGTAAAAATTAAACTACTGATTATGTCAATGTTTTAAAGCAAAAATTCCTTCAGAAGAAAGTCGAATGGGCATTTTTGAGAGAAGAATCAGCATCCTAGGAACCTAGATAATCCTGAATTAATTCATAAAACAAGAAGTTTGACTATTATTACCTGATGCCCAAGGGGGAAGTTCTACATCTTCAACCATCTTTCCACCCTGCCTTTTTCCCAAGTCCAATTTCAAGGTGTTTACTAGAAAACTAGAATCATTTTCATAAAATTCTGGAATCAACTGGAAAGGAAAAAAACAACCAAAAAGCAAGTTTTGAGATTAGCTTAGCTTTGATTACTTAAGTAGAATACAGTCAGTAAAAACTGGAAGTTATCAAAGTTCATATGTCAAGCCATAACATCGGGTAGTAATTTTTCCAGGCTTTCTTCTCTGTCAGTAAAGAAGCACTGGAAACTTCCTCCCATTATGCTTCCAAGTACTTTTAGGCCTCTTGACTACCTACAAGGCAATTAGATTGGCATAGCTATTTTAACATGTAATGTGTGACATAAGAATCCATAATACCTAAGAGTATCTTCAGAGCACTAATTGCATAGCTACCTTCTAATTTGTAAGACATCAGATAAGAGTCAAGACAAAAACCTAGAATAAAACTAGAATGATGACAAAAGTTTCAGAGGTTAAGTCTATTACTTAAAGACCACCATAGCTAACCAACCTTAATTCCACTACCATTAACTATAGCCTGTTTTTTATATCACTCCTTTATCAAAGAAACATTATTTAACAGCACCCACTATTTGACAGTTAATCATTCTCAACATATTCTACAAGTTATGGTTTCTATAAGGCTCAAAAAGTAAGATAAATCTTCTATAGTTTAACCTCTTCAGCTGTACTGTTGTAATACAGCCAAATCCTTACGAGATTCCAGCAGATGATACATTAAATTGCATCTTTTCAGCCATAATCCACTCTGATAATTCCCACTTATTTCAATAACATATTCACAATGACACTTCCATTAAACTAAAAGCCAGAGATAAACAATCATGGGATTAGAGAAGGAAGAAGTTAAAAACACTGAAGGATTCATAAAACGCAGTGAACAACCTTAAAAACCCACACACAACTAAGACCCACAAACAACAAAACAAAAACCCAACCAAACACACCCCACCCCCACCCCAAAACTCTCAAATCAACGGGAGACATCTGAGAACAGAAAGCTTAGCACAGATACCAAGGAGTTGAATAATTTTCCAGCCATTTACCTCTTTGAAATCTGTTGCACCATCCAAACAGTTTTTCCAGGTTTCTGCAAGACTATAACACACATATTAATCACACATTTGTTAAAAAAATATTTTTTTTAAGGCTTTGCACTCCCTTGATGCATGTTTGAAAACAAAATCAACCTAGTTATAGACAAAATGTAAACAAACCTGTTGAACATTCTGTCAGCATGATCAAACTTTCCATTCTGCAGACAGAGCATGTATTCTGGAGCTAAGAAGAAAGAAGAAGTCATCAGCTTACGCCAAACCTTGTCCACTTTGGAGGTAACTGTCTGCTCAGAGAGCATGCAAAAGTTGTCTTACCAACTCTAACGAGATAAAACAAAACATAACCCGGAGATGAATAATGGCTCCCATACATGAATTTAGGCTCTGGCATTTCCTGATAACGTGTCTGCAACACATGAAGAAGAAAGAGAGGTCTGTTTAAAATCAGCACTCCTGCTTTCCTTCAATATTGAACAAATACACACTTTTTTTTTCTTTTTAAAAGACGCAGATTAGGACCACCCTCAATTTTTTTTTCCTAACAATAAAACAAACTAAGTTCTAATAACCACACAGATTTAATCAGATCAGTAAATCAATAAGGCAAAGTTGTTGTTATAACTTATCATCCAGAACTATCAGGTTTTCAGGTTTTTTTTTTCCTCTCGCTGTCACACGTAACTGCAGCGACTCAACTTCAAAGGAGTGCAAACAAATACTTCCTTTTCATCTTTCACATGAAATTTAATGAGAATATGGAAGAACATATTGACTTAATTCAACCTGGAAGATTCCCTTCTGTCTGAAGCTCCTCTGCATTTATCCCTAAAAGTTATCATAATCTAAATAAAATTACTTTTACTGTAGAAAGTATAAGGCACTTAACAGTTTGAGGAAACAGTCAGATCTTACAAAGAAAACTTTATTTACTGTTATTGAAAACATAATATTGATCATGTTCTTACCCTCCACAACCTTAGGGAGCTTTATGATTTTGAAATATTTAATCTTTTTTGTCAATATAATGCAGTTAGTCTAACAATATTTTTTTTCCTAATGCTTAAGAACTAATAAAGGTTCCAAAATATTAAATATAGTTGTGTTCTGCAAACGATTTTGGAATAAATAACTTATCATAGGAGACAATGATTTTAGACAAAGAATTAAAACCCAAGAAACTGAGGACCTTGTAAGCCTATAATTATGTGTTTGACTGCTTATGAAAGGAAAGCCTGACTACTTTGAGAAATGGAAAAAGTTTCTGCACTATTATCTGCATGTGGAAATTTCAAGTTGGTGCTCTGATCTCCATGGATCCAGATTTCCTTCTTTTGAAGTACTCTCCCTCAAATTCAGTATTTTTCTTAAAATGGAAGTACTTAAGATTTCTGCTACTTTGTCTTGTTTAATTCATACATGTATTTCACATTGTGCATTTAAATCCATTGGTCTTGAAGTTTATATTTCCATATACGTTTACAGCATCTCAGTGCCTGCCATACAAATGCAGTTACAATAGTTAAATGGATTTGGGGATTTTATTTTAAAACTGATGTAAAATATTTAAAAGCATATATGTATGAAATGGTAGTAAGAGAGAGGAAACAGATCCAAATCACTTTAAATTTGTGCTGACAAAATGAGTACTGATTAAATCAGGCTGAAAATAAATGTGGTATGTTTATAGGTAAGTTTGCTTCTGATAAGGTTTATAGTTTGTTTCAGATAACTACATAATTCTGAAAGCCTGCTTGACAAAGCTGCTTTTATTGCCAATATGTACAAGGCCCAAAACGTGCAGCAGATAAAAGCCAAGATATACATACCAATAATCTATCCAGCCTTTCCTTATTCAGGGCACCAATTGGTTTACTAAGGTCACGGAATGTTTCGGGCTTTGTCAGATCTAAAAAAACCCCATAGTTAAATGCATTGTTTCTACAGACAGGAATAGATTCTAATCAGTATTTGAAAACAAACAAAAACCCCCAAACAACAAACCAAACAAAAAACCAACACAGAACTCCTCCAGCAGTTTTCTCTGTTCCCTAACTACAAAAGAATTAAAGTCTTGCTGTAAATGGCTACTCATCTTCCAAGTAGGCTTAACCTCAAGCCTCTGGCTTAAGAACTAGTAGTTACATACTTGTGATAGCTACTGCAACTAGTATCACCTAGTCAATACAGATTCTGCTACCTGAGGCAGAAAAGCAGCTGGTGTCTTCTTTCTATTCATTAACTATTCTGCCAGGCTACAGTTAAGCCCCACCAAACAATCAGATTGGAGTGTTTGAGCCAGTGCTGATGAAAACCATGACATTCCCCTACTCCGCTGCTTGTAGAGGGACGGAATCCTCAAAAGGAGAAGCTTCCAACACATATTGCACAAAGACCCTTGATTTAGGCACAAGCCTTGTTAGCCTGTTCCTTCCTACTTGCAATGCTAAGAACTGTAAAAGAACACCTGGATTCTATACATTTCAATGCATCCAGCTTGCCATAAAAGGCCTTTTTACTGTTTCTTTTGCATTTACTGAAATCACAGAAAGCATTTGAATACTCAGGACCACAGATTTTCAAAGTGACCAAGCAGATGCTTGGTACATACTCTGTATGCGATGAGTAAAATGTTTAACAGGAAAAAGTGAGGTATCCTGTTCTCTACACTCCAGAGTAAGGGTAAGTGCATAAGCAAACACTCAAGATCGCTAACGCCAGGTGCATTTTGACGTACCATGAACTTTACACAGTGTAAACCTGCCCCCGAGATATTTCCGGTTGGACACGATACACTAACATGCCTTTTTGCATACACATACCTAATACTGAACTAGAGTAGTCTGCTATGATCCATGGAAACACAGGATACTGGGAGAGATCGTTGCAGCTCCTATCAGCCAGATTGTTGAGATGAAGAAGATACTGGTAGTTTGATATATGTCCTCGCTGCCATTGCAACATGTAACTTTCAGCTGTATGCTCTGTTATATGATTTTCTAAAATAAAACAAAACATTCGGAGTTTTGAAGTTTGGAGTTCCACCCCCAAACTATACAGTGATTAACATTATGCAAGGTACTATAAAATAATTAAGGGCAAAGCTGTTTAAAAAAGAACAAGTCAGAATTAAATGGTAACTTTATGTTCCAATAGCTACCATACTTTATAAGTTTTGCAAGTTCTGTTCAAACAAGCCTAAATCGCATTCAACAAAAAATCATGCAAAAGGAGTGTTGAAACCAAACATGGAAACAATGGATGGGAAAGAACGTGAAGATTTATGGAGGTACAGAAAAATATTTGCAGACCATGAACAGCTCTCTTTGAAATCAGGCAACCTTTAAGATTTCAAATTTCTAGAAATAATTCTGCTACAGTCAAGAAAAAAATTAAATATATGCTCCTACTGGACAACTAAGGATGCCCATTTGTACGTAAGCAGGATCCATTTTCAGAACCACTGAAAGAGAGAGACTAGAGGAAGATAAAACTTGACCACTGCTCAAGGAAGTAGGAAGTCTGCTCTTGGAGCTTCTGTTTGAAGCATTAGGCAGGGGCTCAACAAATTCAGAACTACACTACACTCTACTCAATAGCTATAATATAAAGGGATGCTGCTGGACAATAAATTGACCTGGGAATATTGATTTCATTCTGTATCTCCATTTTAAAATGAAATTGAAGAGGTATCACCATTATTTTTATCTGTCCTGTGAGTGGCAGGTTTATTAAGAGAAATTAGGGGGTGGAGGAGTGGGTTTGCACAGAGGGGTGTTTTATTGTTTGGGTTTTTTTGGTTGGCTGGGGTTTTTTGGTTTGTTTGTTTTGGGGGTTTTTTTTGTTTGTTTGTTTTTTCTTTGGTATTTTTTGGTATTTTTTGTTGGTCCCCCCCCAAATTGTTCCTTGCATTGATCCAGTTTACAGCACCTTGGCAATTGCCTGAAATAGCAGAATTGAAGGACTGCAATCATGGCACAATGGCTAGAAACCATCCAGTCAGGCTCCTCATGAAGTAATCACAGTGAAACAACATCCTTGCCATACAAAGCATTATACAGCACTCTTCAGCACACTTGTTTTACTGCATCAGTGTTACAGGCTGCTCTTCCTTCTACTTAAGTCTTTAAATACCATCTACTACCATTTGCTACTGAAGGCTACAATACAAAGCTAAAGAATTCTGATTTCTATGGAACATCAAATTAGTCAAATATTATCACTACAATTATTAACTAGAAGAAAAGGAATTCACATTAGGATGCGGTATGCCTCTATTTTAGCTCAGCTTGGGCTGGAAAAATATATTCCACCCTCCCTTCACCTTAGTGCTTTAAATTCTACAAGTAAAAGGTGTTAGCACCTTCAAAGAGAGGATCTTCTCCTGTCAGAGACACCTACTGAGGGGCTACAAAAACCTTTAGAGAAAGGGCTCACCCTTTTTTTACTTCTAAGCTCCAGCAACATCATCATCATCATCTTCATCTGCACCTTGAAATTTCATCTTTGAAAGTTATCCAAAAAACAAAGTCTGAAGCAGGGTAACAGCATGCAGTTATTTCAGTAACAGAGAAAATGTCAGAATCTATTTCTTCTAAATCTAAAGACTAAAACGATTCTCAGGGGAAGTGATCACTCCTTTGTGGCCTTCCATTTTGCTCTGTGAGGTGGCGAAAACGTCAACTGATATTCAGGCAAATTCATTAAAACAGAACTAGAGCTCTGGTACAAAAACAAAACAGTACAAAATTTACATAACCACTTTCAGTATTGGCAGTAAACATGACTTTCTATGTTTCAGTTGTAGCAGCATTACAGAAAAACTACTAGCTTTTTCTCCTTGTTTTTCAAGGGCACACACTAGCCTTTTAGAAAGTTCTGTTCATGATCTGCAAAAGATAAGTATCACCTTCCAGGAATTAATGCGTACAAGATTTAATAGACATGAGATTTTAACTGTTTCAGAATAGTTACTTCCATCAACCACTACTGAGACTGAGGAAAGTTCAGGTATTTGTGTGCACACTGGATATCCATCCATTACAGGAACCTTCTCAAAAGGATTTTTACTTGAACTTAACCGGCAGCCAGGGGGATCCACCCACAAGTCAGTCTATATTCCTTCAGCAAAACACAATTTAGCTGAGTGGATCTTATGTACCCCTTGCTTTGAAGATAAAGTGTTTTGTGGGGTTTTTTGTTTGTTTAATTTGTTTGGGGTTTTTTTTTTGGGGGGGGGGGGAAGGTTGTTTGGTTGTTTTTTTAAACAACAGTGCATATCAAGTTGCAAATCAAAAGAATTAGTTTCACCTTAATAATGCTATCTCAGCTTTCATACTCAGCTCTTCAAACACAAACAGAATACATGCAACTTCACAACATTCATTCTGAACTTTGCTTACTTCTATAAAAAAAATTTTAGGGCAAATACATATGTTTATTCTTCTCATTCTTTCCACAAATCAACAGAGCAAAACCCAGATAAATTTCCCCTCACAAGGTACTATGGACTACATTAATAAATGAATACTGCAAACCTATATATGTTGCAATAAGGAAATAGAGCTCATCTCGATCTTGACAGTTGTAGAATTTCAAGTAGATGTCAGAACATAGATCATTTTCTGTGCAAAATACTTCAAGTCCCTTAGAAGTTAAAGAGGAAAGGAAAGAAAATGAGAGCAATTACTGACAAGTTGTAATATTCATGTTTTGTTTTTTTTTAAACAGAATATTCTAATATCTAAAACTTAGGACTCTAAACTGGGTAGCAGTTTTGCCCACAAAGTCTAACAGTTTGATCTTTCTATTTTCCAATCATAAAAGCATTCAGTTTACACCCAACTGAGCAAATACAGATTTACAGCTGTCCATAGATTGGCTCTGTCTGGATTGATTAAGCACAGATAATATACTTTTTTGTCCTAAGTGAATGGAGCGAGGCAAAGAGTTAAATGGCTATTTAGTTCAAATGCGTTTTGAGACAAAAATTTTGTTCAGGACTGAAATTTCAGTGCAAACACCGAAAGCATACAGGTGAGGTTCCACTGCAGCACTCTCATCATTCCTCAGTCATGTACAGCAGGACTCATCACTCCACATTAGTCTCAACCTGAACCAGTGATCAAGCTCCCTCCATGAATCAATCCAGAGAGAAAATACACCACGAGAGAGCACTTCATTCTATCCCAAGACAGGTGTTTGAGATAAATGGAATGACTTGCTCCCTGGAGGTACTCCCTTCTCCCTTCCCCTACACTGACTGCTTATGAAAGAAATTTTTCATCCTTGACAGGGTTCACTCTTCCTGTTTTCATCTTTTTGACAACACAGGGAACTAAAACACTTTAAAACCAGACAGGATCTTTGAGTGCTGTTCACTACTCGATCCAGAGTTTTCAAAAACATGTAGCTTTTACCTAATGATGCACATAGTTTCAGCTGGTCGTTTTAAGAAACAATATATACAGCAAGACATTAAAAAAAAAAATATTCGAGCTTACCAGCGGCATAAGGCCATGTCTTCTTTTATAGATGCGACGCACATTTTGCAGTGTTATTTGTACTACTGGTTTCTGTGGGGGGAGAGGGAGGGGGAAGAAAAGATGGAGATATTCCAGAAGGTATATGTTCTTCTACATTAACCTCTCCAGTCAATCTGAAGTTTTTCTTGACTAGAGATACTATCAATAATAAAACAATATCCATCCATGTCATTTTAGCAGTGGAACAGTGGTGCAAAGCAGATATGTTAAAAAGAGGAAGCTTGTCCTTGCAGCAAAGCAGTTTAAGAATAAAGAATAGTGTACTATCACCCCAGTCTGTTGTCGGTAGTGATAATCATGCAAGAGAGGAGCAGAACACAATAAACGTTACTAAAAGCCATTGGGCTGCTGGGCAAACTGTTGGTCAATGGTGCCACCCGGTGGACGGAAATTGAATAGCATTTTGTCATCAGCTGTTAAACTCATTTTCATCGTCTGGACATGCTCTTAGTGTATTAGCAGGCTGCTAAGGCTATCGCTGCTATTTCTGTGACAAAGTTCCAAAGCAGTAATCCGCCTGTGACATGCACTCAGTTTTCCTCTAGAGAAAGAAATGATCAGTCTAATAGAAAACCTAGCTAAGATCTTCCAATATAAGCTAAATGTATATAAAGCACTCACTAGGTAGGAACAGCAAAGGACATTTTGTGCATTGTCAGTAGGAGGTCAACTTCAAGCAAGTTAGCACAGAATAAAGCCTCAGAAGTAGAGATACACTGAATGCAACAGAGCAACATAGATCAAAGGAAAACTATGGAGCTTCCGATTACTCTGTTGAAAATAGAGTCTTCTTGGAGATGTGCTCCATGTGCATTTAAGAGGAGTAATACAGAAAATGAAAACTGTCCACTAGAGGGGCAGCGTGCTCACATCATATGCAAGACCATCTATGAGGCACTTACAGGATATCCATTAAGAGGCTGGAAGTACAAGTTAGCATCAGTAACACACACATGCCCTGGATTAGTCACCAGTGGTGTCACCATTTCTGCTTTACATTCCATATGCAGCGTTTCAGAAATGCTTTGAAATCTACAAGTGAAGAAAGGGAGTAAGTTCACCTCCAGTTCTTACTTAGGTAGAGCTACCCTTAAATTCTTTAGAAAGGTTGTAGGTTAGCTTATAACCTTGCAACATCAGAACGGGGACTTCACTAAGCCTATTTTAGACACGAAGAAAGTTATTTGTTAAGACCTCTACTTTAACAGGCTCTCCAGAAAGGAAAGTTGCTACGTTCTGCACCAGTCTCAGAGCAGTAAGCCAGTTGACTTTTCTATACAGAGCTTTATTTGGCATATACTGATGCCCAATTTGCGACAAATTCACAGATAAATGGAACAGTTTGAAAAGATAAAAAAAGTAACATGTTCGTCCTCACAACACAGAATTTCCCCTTCTCCATTCCAGATGGTTCAGAATACTAAGAAGGTAACTCTCTGAATTAGAGAGCTTATGCTGCCCCAAAGAAGCACCTATTAAGTACTGATGCAGTAATCAACCAACAAGCTGAAAATCATTTCTCAGTAGAAAGTGATTAGAAAGATACCTGTTTTTATCAAATGAAGTTCTAGCCAAGCGCGATTGCAATATAGCAGTTATCTAATGTGGAGGGGGGAAAAAAAAGTTAGTTAGGTACATGATTCAAATGCAATTAGAATTTTATTATTTAACAGCAATATCAGAATTTCATTATTAAACAGGGATATCAGAAATAATCAGATACTTACCATGGCAGCTTGATCTCCCATCTTATCCAGACAAGAAGCCCTGTAAAGCTAAAGAACAATGAGCTTTAAGTGAAACAGCACAGAGATCTCCCACACAGCTCAGAAGTCAGTAGAAACTGGGGGAGCTTTAGCATTCTTGGTGACAGAGTACTAAAAGAGCTATTATTATTTCTTTTTAAAGTAGGACATGTTTGTTCATTGCTACTGTCAAGTTATGACTTTGTCTATATACTACCACCCTGCATAGGAAAAGCTAATATTGGGTAGCTTTCAACAGCTGTCAGAACTAGATGCTGTGTTCACCTGCTACATTTTAAAAATAGGTACTCCAAGAATTTCACCTTGAGAATAAATATTGAAAGAAATCCCTCCATTAAATATCAAAAAAGATGCCGTGATGAAGTGTGTAGTGATATCAATAACCACATACCTGATGTAGAGTTTGCACAACATCTCCTACTTTCCCAGCAACATCCAGTTGGAATAAGTGTTCTGTTCTACCCTAAAACCAAAAGTACATTTACTAGAAATGAGTTTAAAATAAAGCTCACTGAAAAAAAAGTTAAAACTGAAATCAAAATACTCTAAAACCTGGTCAAAGTATGCTATCAAATGTTTCAGTATACCTTAAACATGCCAAAGGCAGATGCTAAATCTGAATTATTTTTTTTCTTTACAAATATATCTTTCCTGTGGTAAGCTCTTTGTGCAGAATTTAGTTCGTTATTTAATACAATGCAACATAACAACTTAGAAGTCAACAAATTAATATAGTGTAAACATCAGTAAATGTAGAACTAGTACCTGCTCTGTCTATTTTAATATCAGGTAAACAAATGTAAACATGGAACTAATAAATGACATGTTACATTTGAACAGCCACTGTATATCTGTTAGACAAAAGATACCAGCCCACCAAATCTTTAAAGACTAGGCTATAAGTTAGTATTCTCCTCTACACAAATAGTTTTGAGCTGAAAAGATCCAAATCCAACCACAACCTGTTTTGACTAGTCATTTATAAAAACCTCACTAACCCATCACCCAGCATATGTGGCATACTCATTTTTTCCTCTACAAGGTTTTCCCAGATTTCTTAAGTGTCTTTTCATAGTACATATTTCTGGTTTTGACTTAACTATATTAAAAGCATGTGCATGGATCAACTGGTATTAACTCTTACACATAACTCATATTTAGCCATCCCTCGATGACCCCTGTAGTAGAAAACTGTATCTATATGCTTCTGTGGGGTTTTGTAATTTCTCTGGCTAGATTTTAAGAAAAAAAGTGATCAGTAAGACTACGTCAAGACATTGATCAGTGGATACAATTGAATTAACTTAAAATTGAAGGAAAGAAGACATGGAAATCTAGGTGATCTTCAGTATAATGTATGTCATCTGAGCTGAACTGACAGCAATCCAAGAGGAAAGCATGCTTCAGGAAGCAAATGGAGCCGGAGTAAAGGGAGACAAGAAATTCAGTAGCAATTTAGATAAAAGCTTTGTAATGTTTCACCCAGGGCAGCATTTTCCTTCAACAGGGAAAGTATGGCTCTCAGAAATCCTAGTGGATGCTCTACAAGGATTGCTTACAGCCAACAATGTAAAAGCTTTAATGAGCGGTTCTCTCTGTAGCTCTCCAGCTGTATGCAAAGACAATAGCTCAGTCTTTTTGTAATTGATCCGAAGAATCAATGTAAGACATGGAAGATAAAATGTACTACCAAATTCCAGCATTCAGTGACGCATCTGGAACTGGCAGCAATTCAAGTAGAAGATATTTAGCAGCAACAGAAAAAATTCTGAAGTGATTGAAGGCAACCTAGATTTCTTGTTTTAATATACAGAAACATAGCTGCACTTTTGTGAAGTAAATTGTAATGGTTAACTGTCAGGAATGTTTTAGGTATGAATGAAAATAAAGAGGAAAAAAGGAGAAAATAAAGTGAAAAGCCTTCCAAACAGCCCTTTTTATTCTTTTCTTTTTCACTGTGTGGGCAATGTGATAAGATATTCGTATGATACTTAATAGACCTTGCACATGGAGGCAAAACAGAAAATATAAGGACTAAAAGAGCAAAGAGGTTCAACACATGACGAATTAATGGCGTAAAGCAAGCGAACAAAGAAAATAAAAAAAAATTCCTAGTTTAGAGACACACCTAATCACAAAACCAACACAAAGCAGTTGCTGAGAGAACAGAAATCATGCCTTGCCTCTCTGCTGTTCATTACAGTAACACAAATTTGTAGACTCCATTCTTGAAATTTCTTACTTGAACAAATATGTTGAGAAATATAATTCTGTCCATTTCAATTCTTGGGTGAATATCGTGTTTAATGACTCTGCATTTTCATTTTGTGTTTGAGTCTTAACCCATCTTGAATTCCAGATGAAAACCCCTTACTTCTATGTCTTGAAGCCTCCAGGCTCAGAATCAGAGCAGACCCAACCCATCAGCAGAAAGCAACCAGAAGTAGGGTCCAATTTCTGCTGTGAGCAGCCTTATCTGCCATTTCTTTGAACCGTGAAGTGCTCAGCTGGAAAATATCAATTAGCAACCTCTCATCTCAGGTGTGAGCAGAATTGAGGAGAAGCCACTTAGCCAGGACGCAGTGTCCACTGAATACTAGCAGCCAGCTGACAGCTCTGACTGTTGAGCCCACAGAGCTGCACATCAAGGCAAATAGCAAGTGTCAAGTCTGCAGTATGTCCTCCAAGAAATATCACAAACCCACTATGGAAGAATGCAGATACTTGTTTTATCAATATGCACAATTACTCTTTTTTTTTTTAAAAAAAAACACTTTGTTGTCATATTCCTCAAATGATAATTACCTTACTCTTTCAGAAATGAGAACATAAATCCTTGCAAAACACTAGTTTGCTAAGAAGAGCAAAAAAATATATACTTACTCTTACTGTTTTATAGGGTGCAATAATGTTTCTTTCTTTAATGAGAAAAACCTGAAAGAATAAGAGATGTTACAGTTTCAGTCCTTAAGAAATAATAAAATAAATCAGAAGTACTGATAAAGGCAAAGCTAAGAACACTGTTTAAGCAAGCAAAACACTGGGTTGCAATATCCCACTTTAGCTGCCCCAGATAAACTGCAGAAAAACAATGACCTTTTATAGCAGCTAACTGCAAGAAGGGCAAGTGTCCAATTTAGTTCAGAAGCTTACTTACTTATGTAGTTTATTAGTGGGTTTTTATTCTAATCATATGACCTTCAAGGAGTTGCAAGATTAAAGCCAATAAGCACAGCCATCAGTCTAATCCCACTCAATTGGAGGATCCTCCCCCGCTTTTCTTCTGGCAGCTCATGCTCTTAAGATTCTGACCCGATGGGAATTACCCCACAGGGGTAAACTACTGTGCTAACCTTGTCAAATGAACCCCTTCTTCCATTGCCAAACATTTCGCTTCCAGTTCCAACTGCCACAAACACCAGATTTCCTCTCTCATGCAACAGCATGTTTTTGAACAGTTTTGTTCCTCTGATGCTATTTTCACATCTGAGAGGATCTTCACTCCCCAAAACCCACATGAAACCACTCTCCTTCTTCAGAACGTTCTCTCAAGTCCTATAGAAAGGCTCGACCGCTAGCACATTGCTTTGTAGATACTGCCTTACTATCTGCTGTCTGAAAGAAGACAAGCCAGAAGCAAGTCATGGTTTTGCTCTGTTTGTAGGGAAGGCTCAAACTTGCTAAATTTCAGGCCTGAGTATAGGAGTCAGGATTGGTTCTGAACTGCACAAAACACACTGGACTGTACTACCAGCTGTCTTCTACTCCATGGCCCAAGAGACTTGGCCAATCAAAGGGCCTTTTCCAACGCCTCGGTTTACTTCCTACAGCTAGCACAACGCCTGTGGTTCTACACTCCAAAGCATTGTGGCAGCAGCCTCAAACCAAGAGCAAATATTAAACTTTTAAAAGAACAGATGCTGTACCATTCTCTAGCCAGAAGCCTCTGTCTGGCACGTACAGCCTTCCCACTGGCTGACAACGGAGCCAACCTTCACCACACGACCATTCACAACACTATCCAGACAGAAGAGTGAGTGGTATGCTTAGAAGCTTATAAGCTCAGCATGCCTCTCTAAGTGCTACATTAAAAAATAAAGGCAATTCGTGCCTTTCATCTGACATCAGCATGTTCGGATCTGAATCAGGCCATAGGAGAATAAGAATCAGAGACACCTGCTTGATACTCAGATTGCTCTTCTGCAGGATAATTAAACATATTTCTACACTGAGAGCCCCAAATTACGTGAAAAAGTAGACAATACAAGTAAAAAAAAAAAAACAAAACAAAAAAAAACCAACACGTAAGCAGAGCAAAAACTTTAGCATACTGTATTCACTTCCTATTTTGGAGGATTTTTCCCCAATTTTCTCTTGAGAAAAAATACTGAAATAATCTCAAATTATTATTTTCATTTGCTGTATTTTGTACCCATTAGTTTTTAAGTTGTCTGTTATGTAAAGCAAAACTTCTTATCCAACTATGCATTAACAATTTTTTTGAGTGTGAAAAGGTGAAGATGTTTAAGATGTTCCAATTATTTGCTACGTGCAGTTTCCTACAAGGCAGACATTCTACTTAGAAAAAATATTTATAATTAGATCATGATTTGTCATAAGTACAACTAGCGAGTACTTCATGCTCGAAAGTCCCTATGCCTTTTATACAAAATACCAGCATTTATCATGACACTCAATTTTTTCAGAACATTTCCCCAGAGACAGGAGAATGACTGGCAAGCTACATACAGGAAGGGCAAGGAGTGGGGGTTGTTAACCACATTTGCCATTTTAGAAGTTAATTCTCCTTTCCTATAAGAAGATTCTATAGTCGTTTGTTCTTCAGAACATATACTAATTATGTATGGTGGAACAATTGCATGGAACAATTAGAAATACCTTTTCTAAAAACATTCAATACACAAAAAAAACTGCCAACACAAGAAACCTTGACTACACAATACTCTTCAGAGAGCCAGTTTCAAGATGAAATTAAATATACTGATTACTTTAACATAGTCCACAAACTTATCCAGCATAGACAATATTAAATGCTTGTGTTCATTTTTGACTGCAGCAGTACTTAATTGAGCAAGGCTATCAATTTTAGGTATTGGTAAAGACATGTTTTATAAAGATGCTAGAATGTTTAAAAGGTTATTTCCCACCTCATATCTGTTCCTTCCTGAAATGAAAACATTAACATTTTTTGGAAACTTTTACAGCTTTGGACCACCTATCAGCTGCAATTTATCAAAGCCTGAAGTATATTCCCTCAGTTAACATGAAATATGAACATATCCAAGTTAATCACAACTCATGATTGAAACTTGACCCCATATTTCAGGACAGTTACTGAAAATTATTTGGTGGACATACAGCAGAATCCAATGTTTTCACAAAGCTGAACTGCAAGGTCAAGATGGCTTTGCCGTTACCACTACATGCTACAGAAAGCAGGAGAAAGCAATATAGCAAGATCAAAACAAAGATGATTAATAACCAGTTTAATTTCAGTCTATTCTCCTTTTTCATTCAATTCTAAAATTGCCCTAAGCTCCATTATGAAATGTGCAGTGCAAAAAGTTCACTTTGTCAAATTAACGACTTCATTAAATCATTAACTGAAATTTCCAGCATCAACAGCTTCACATTAATGCTAAGTTTTTGACATAAATTAGTTTTGTTTCCAGTTAACCCCCCACCCTAAGACTCCAGCTCCAAGAAAGACACCATTAAAGAACATAACCTCACTCATTTGTACATCAAGAATCTGTTACATGCCAGTCTTACCTGATTACATACAACAGAAATCCCTCCAGATGTATCCCTAAAATGTATATAAGATATTTGATGAGATGGGCATGTCAGTTTAAAAAAAAAAAAAAAAAAAAGAAGAGTTAAATGCATATATACAGTAACTCAAATTCACGTACCGTGTGAAAGGGTTATTTGTTTCATTGTCTTCTGGGGCTTTTATACTAACGCAGTCTCTCAGTGGTATCTGCAGCAAGTTATAAAAATACATACTCTTTCTTAAAAGCTTCTTAAAGAGAATGTTAAGTTACCAATAAATTCTAAGATTGCACTGCTTACCTTGATAATGGGCTGGATATTGTCATCAGGTTCAAAAATTATTGACTTTGAACAGATTTTTAGGGAGCCTCTGAATTTTCTAAAAGGAACAATAAAAAAAAAAAGAAAAAGTTGTGTATGTGTTAGAGATAGATGAGATTAGAACAATTCCAGTAAATGAACATATGTAAAAGTACCTTTCATCTCTGCAACCTTTATTTATAATATGATTAGCTGTGTGCTGTTCAAAGTAATATTCTTCCAGGTTAAGAAGCAACAGTGAAAACCTACAAATAAATAAAAATTATTTATTCAAAAAGAAAACACCATAAAAGTTAGTATTCTTAATAAAATATATCAAGTGTTTTGGAAGCTTCACTGATTTCTGTGCCATGCCCCATATTCCAAGAATGAACTAATTTAAATTAACTTTTTAAAAGAACAAACCCATATGGAAAATTTCTGTACACATGAGAAGATCGATTGATGCTCTTCCAACATACATAAGGTTAGATGTTTGATTCTGTTCATATGTCTCAGGTGGAAACTATCCTAACATAGCCAGGCTTTTTCCCCATTAAACATTAGTTTAGCTCTGATCAGTGTATGCCAGTCAAAATACGCAATGACACAAAACAAGGGGCAGGAACTAATTGCTTGGACTGGAGGAGATTAGATCTTTCTGAAGCAAAGCCAAATTACATTGGTCTAAAGTGTTAAGTGAAAACACGGCTGAGTCACTCAATGCATACCCTCTGAGGAAGCATTACCTTCCTCTCCGACTACATTTCTGCACTTCCTCTGTACCAGCGCCTGTTCAACCCCACAGGAAGCCTGTTTATGGACTAATCCAATAAACAACAAACCTCAACAATAAATAAATAAAGAAATAATAAAAAAAAATTGAAGTCTTCTAAATTATTCAATTGCATAATCATAGTAATGCCAGTGCTGGTATGAGGTGAATGCAAATAGGCTAGATTAGAGAACGCAGTTTCATGTTATAGCTAATGACTTAAACTGCTGCAAGTGATTAAAAGTCACCAACTTGACTAACAGGGTGAACACAGTGTCACCTATGTGTTTCAGCTGTGGGCAATGACAGTGGGTATTGGCACAGCAAGAGACGCAGAAACATTTTATATCACTTCAGTTGGAAGTACAACAGCTTGCTTGTGTGCGGCGCTGGCCTGATCCGAAGTACTCAGTATTTATTCACATCCACGCTTTGAGCTTTTTGTACTGTGTTTGTGATGTGCTTCACGAGAAACGCCATGACAATGCTAACAAATGCCAAGTGTCCCCAGAGCAGTATTTAAATAGCAGTAAACGTGTCAAGAGTTCACAAAGTGAACTGGATGTACTGGATAGCCTGCTCGTTAAGAAAGCATATTTCACAACAGAAAAAACAGCTTTATTGGAAAATACATCTTGTTCACCTAAGAATTGTGTTGTGTCTGTTATATTAAACAGAACATAACAATAAAGGTTTACTGTAACTACAAGTAACAGTGGATCCATATACTCAAAACTGCTTGTGTGTCCAAAACACTTTGTCCTAATGCTTTACTGCTTTTTCAAAACAGCATTGTCTTTACCTCTCCTTTCTTGAAAAACAGATATTTTATGATGCCATTAAGAAACAACTGATGTTAAAACGTTAGAAAAACATACAGTTAGAACAGTATATGACATACAAAACTCCTTAAGAAAATTCAACACAAATCTCAAAGTCTCTTTAGCCTCTACACCAGTTGCTGTTATTGTTTGGTTCTTGAATATCCCCAGTTTCCAATGGGGTTTTAGGGGCTTTGCCGTCACATATCTTTTCTCAGAAGGCATAACTTCAGTTGCCTTCTCTTTCTTATAGAAGTCTGTTCTGCAAACTTACTGACACCTATGAAAGCATGGCCTATCAACAGGTGTAAACTGCATTTCCAAGTTTCTGAAGCCTTGGTGCTTTTAATCATTCTTTTCATATTTATTTTGAGCACTTGCCTTTAGGAAGCTAAAATAGAAGGTCCAGCTCTGTATTTTGAGGAAAAAAGCTTCACTAGGAAGAGCCTACAAGCCAAGGGGAAGAGGAGTATGAAACCATAGCAGCTTCCAAACAATTACCATTAAATCCCATTTTTCAACACATCATCCAGTTGAAATCATCTGGGACAAACTTAAAATTTCTGGGATTTTACAAACTCACATCTAGCAAGTCCTATCATATTTTGATTGAAAGCTTTTCAACAAAGCTACTTTAGGATATATAAAGAGCAATTCACCATCAGAATATTTTTCTTTCTACTATATATAAGCATACATATTGAGCTTATTATCCACAAGCCAAAATATTTAAATAAATAGTTAAGAGCAAGTGTAATACCCAGATTTGTTTGGGGAAAAAAATAAAATCATTTACTCCCTTTTGTCAGGGAACAGATACTATTGACATCGGGAACAATGAGCTTCATAGCAATGATGTTCATGGTCCCACAATTTTTCTTCCAAGAAAACTGGTAACACCTGGTCCATAGAACTAATTTCTGAAATTCTTCACTCTTGTGCTCCTTCCTTTGTCTCCACCTAGTCTTTTGACCAACTCCCCGCATTTTCATACTCTTTCCAAATTCACCTGTTGTCAGCACCGGTAATTACTAGACTTTCCTTTTAAGTTTTAGGTAAATGCAGGAATCCCTCAGATAAGCCGTATTTTTACATCAAAACATTAGCTCTGTTATTCACAGTAACTACAACATGCTTACATAACCCAAAATACATAAGCCAAGAGAGTTCTCTTTCAAACTTTTCAGGATAACCATCCCCTAAAAATTGCTGTATCTTTATTCTCAACCCCTTGTGCATCAATTCACCTTCCCAAAATCAGAAGCTGTGGGCTACTAGGTAGGATTTGAGGTATTTTTCCTGGCATGATCCTCACTCCTGCTGAATCAGATGATTTCATGGAAAAAAAATAAAATGCACAAGGTATGCACAAAAACTCAAGATAAACTCTTCATATAGGCTACCTAGGTACTGTGGGAAATTGTAGGTTTCTTCCTTTCAAAACACAGTATTTACTAGCAGCATGCAGCATACCCTTTTGCTATTAGTCTCTCTGTGTCTCTACACGACTACTCACTATCCAGTTTTACAGAGACAGCACCTTTGTAAAGCTCCTTGCTGGACACCAGGGATCTCCTATGCCATAACCTCATGCTCACTTTCTGATCTCAGCTGTGCTGTCTTGAAAAAGGGTTGTATTTCCAGCAGCTGTTAAAGCTTTTTTCTCCAAACACTGTATGTCAAGTGCGTTTTCCGCATTTTTTCTTTCGCCCTCCACACTCTCCACAAAGTCTTCCAAGCGGTTCTGCAGTCTCTTCCAAGCATTTCTATGTTTGTTGCTACTCTCCTACTTGCACATTTTCCTATATTTTCAGGCTGCTAGGAGTCACTTCTGCAGGCAGAGCCAGACATCAAATCTCCACAAATACAGTCACCGTTCTCTACTCTTCTAAATTACCCATTGCAATTGGGATGAACTTTCAACCTGTCCAAAGATTCTGTCACAAAAACTGCACCTTTCAAAATTGCACCTTTTGTGGCTATAAAGTATCCTTCAAACCACGTTATTTCACTGTCTGCTTCTTCACCAGAACCAAAGAACATATGATTAAAGACATCATTAGGTAAGAAGAAATATGGCTATTCTTTTTCCTGTGGTCCAACTGCTTGCGTACACACATCAAGTCTATCTTTAACTTTTTTCTCTTCATGATACTGCCAGTGTGTTCCAGTTCTCTGGAGCTTTTCATGTCTCCTTTTCTCTTGCTGTTCTCTTTCAATCACTCCTGACCTTACCTTCCCTCTTACCTTCCTTTCTACAAATATGTTTTCAAGTTCTAGTTATGATACTGTAAGTTGAACCAACATTTTCAGAATTGGACCTCAACTACTGGCAAACAAATCTAGACCAGTTCAAGTTATGCTAATTATGAACTTTGGAGATTATGAAGCACTATCTCTGGAATAACCTTCTGGAATTTCTCAACTCATCTCAGTCCTTACAGCTTAAATATTTAAATGTCAGTTGTTTGTGTTAATGAACCACAGGGTTGTCAAAAAAAAGGAAAAGTTTCATTAGATGTTACTAAAGTACAGAGCTTTTTATCTTCACAGAACAGACTTCTTCCACATAAATAAGTAGAGCCACTAATAGTTATTGTATCAACAGGGTCCCTCTTGAGAACCACCACTTCACAGGATGATACTTCAGGCTTGCCAGGAGGTTTAACAAGTATTTACAGACAGCAAAGGAACAGATCAGCCTCTGGTCTGTTGCATAAGTAGGCAAACACAGTGTTGTGAAGGCCTGAAAAAAAATAGGAAATCAATCACAATAGCTATATGATTAAATCAACAGGGATCTTCAACACGCAACTAAGCAGCTGGACTTTAGGATGACTGTCTTCCAAAGAGATAAAGAAGGTATTCCAAAGACACATGTGATATCAAGATGACTGACATACAAAATTCATATACTATCAAATGCTATGTAGTCCTACGATAGGAATTTGCATGCACACTTAGTATAGATCTAAAATAGTAATTTAATTCTTCTGCACATGACAGGAGGAAAAAAACACAACCGAAAACCCAATAAATAACAGTAGGAAGAGAATGCATGATACCCTGTATAAGAAACTGATTAAGTCTGTAACAGTTGAGAACTGTATTTTGGTCTTCAGTCACTGAGCAGCTGCACTATTCCCTGCGCTGAGTAATTAACAGCACACTCAGTAAGCCTATGACTTAACACACTGCCCTGGAAGAACAGCCTGGATCACAAAGCCAATGTCAAGTCAAGTAAGACTAAGCAAGCCTGTTTTCCCTTGCCTTCAAGTCTGATTCCAAGACATTAAAAAAACCCTCAACCTCAGCAACTAGTCAGGCAAACTGGTCTTCCAGTGAGAAGGACTGGACAACTTCAATAACGCAATTTGTTCCTTCCCCCAAAATAAACAAACCTATTACAAACAAAAAAAAATCCTCCCCCAAAAAGCAAACCACAAGTATTAACTGGGAAACGTACAAAAATACTATCATATCTAAAATGAAAAAGATATTTTTTTTGTCCTTTTAAATTATCAGCAAGAGCTAGTATCTGAAAAAACAGTTCTGGTTCTCACACAAACAGTTGTGGTTTTCAATTAACAAGCAAAAGGATCTTCTACATGTTCCTGCTGCTCTCAAACTCTGTATTTCTGTAATACAGTAATAATAAAATACCAGAAACTCTTCTGTTTCAGGCAAACAGAGAAGGATCAAGTTTAACATATTTTTCTTAGCATCAGCAAGTGGTTCATTTTAATTCATTTTCAAAATGTAATACCCAATTGTTACTTGAAACTTCTCAAGTATAAGTGATTTAATCAGCATTTATTAAAAGTCTACTTGGAGAAGGGTAATGCTACATCTTCTCTTGGAAAGCAACTCAAACGTGTTGACGTAAAACCCTTTGAAATTAAGTAATAAAACTCACACCTTGAAGTGTATTACAGGCTATTTTTATGCTGGCTTCCTAATAAAGACACATTTCACAGGTTTATGTTCACAAATTTTGTGGTCACCATGCCATTCAATAGCTCACAAAAGACCTATGAAGTTAGTAAGCCACAGTCATGTCTTCAGGGATCATTTACCATTTTCTCTTGTATATTGAACTTGACACACTAGACTATTTAAAAAAAAACAACAACACAACAATATATTATTTTGAAAAAGTCAGAGAGAGACAAATTAAACAAGATTTTCAAAGAAAGACCAAACCCCATGGAAGTACCTCTAAGGGGTGAGAGTTCAAAAGATGTATAGCTTCTTAACAGTCTGATCTTTATCCTCACAGCCTCATCAGTAGCAAACAAGCTTTCAGAAAACTTCTGAGATTATATTTTCTTAATACATGTGATTATTTGAAAATTGGAACTTAAGGGAAAAAAAAAAAGCTTCAGTAGCTTCACTGGTCCAGCTTAGCCTACCAACTTGTAATGCCTCAAAAACTATTTACAGTTGTGAAGACAATCCACTTCCGACTGAAGAAGCTATCATATTAGCAGATAGATCAGACCACAAGCTTCCGTTCAGAGCTGTGGAGGTCCCCCAGGACAGGTTTAGTAACCTTAATCAGTCCATGGAAGGCAACACGAACTACCAGAGACGGTGCAACAAGGAGAGGTCGGGGGCAAGAACAAGGGGGCCAAATACGAGAGCTCACCCCTTGGAGGGCAGCAAGCCTGCGCAGCAGCTCTGCTGTCAGGGAGGCTGAGAAAGGGGCAGTTTCACTTTCGAGGATGAAATGAATTGGTAGCACCACTGCCACCAGGGCAAAGCCTTGAGCTTTAAGGTGAGTGGAGGGACACTTAAGTTGTTTCAGCTCAGATTTAATGCAAACCATGTACCTGAAATCAACAGCAGGAGAAGCTGGGTGGGGGTGAGAAGGGGGAGAAGAACAACTAAACAACTAACATCACTGGAAAAAAAAATAAATATCAGACAACTGTAAAGAACACAAGGATTTTCCTACGTCTGAAAGAGAAGGAAGACTATTCAGCCACAGTTGTGTTGTCTGTATGGGGGTGCATGTTGGGGGGGGAGAGGCTGTGAATAATCAGTATAATGTAGTCACAGCACCACCCTCTGATAAATGTAATAAAGGGCCTAAAAGCTTCTGTATTGCAACATCTTCAGTTCCCACACAGTGTTAGACATATACAGAACCTGGTGGAGAAAGGAATTAATCTTTTAATAGTGTATGACGGAACTGTTTGAGCTTAAAAGGTAAGCATCTACACTTAAGGGGAGAGGTAAATTAAACCATGCTAATATAATTTTGCTTGAAGACTTATTTCAAATTCTTGTCTTTGCATTGTCCCAGAAAAATTATATTAAGAATATCTGAAAAATTAATATGGAAGTGATGTGGAAGGTATTTTCTTGTGAAGGGAAACAGTATAGGTTTAAGAAGCAGCATCAGGGAAAAAAAACCAAACAAACTCAAAACAAAACACAACAACAAAAAAAACCCAACCCAAACAAACCCAAAAACTTGGGCACCTTGCCAAGAAAAACAGAAGTTAATATACAGCAGCAGAAAGACATAGTTACCACAGGTAAGCTGGTAAATGAACAAAGCGGTGAAGAACTTTGGTTGCTCTTTTCTAAATATAAAGTTGAAAGTGTCTTGTTTATTTTTGCCTTTTTCAAAAAGCTCTCATTTGATTGCCACTCAGAAAAGGGCTGAGGAATATGAGTCAAGAACACACCCAAGATGCATAGGAAAAGTAGGCACGATTTTAAGTAGCAGAAAAACACTTGCAAAATTTCACATCATATGATGTCATTCCCTATACACAAGGTTTGGAAACCCAAATGGCACATAAACATTCCTAGCACTGTTCAGGGTATGCAACAAAGAAGCAAATTACACTTTACAAACTACAACCTGGGGTTTATAAGTCCTGCCAAGATGGTATTACAATATCCTCCAAATAAAGAGTGTGTTGTATCTGGCTTAGTCTACTTGAGAATTTTACTATTACTTTGCTTGATGTGCATGTCTCTCTACACTTCAGACTAAAAAGATCTCAGCTGAGATCCAAAAACACGGGGGGGGGGGAACACGACACATGACAAAACTCCAACAAACACACAGTTTATTTTGCCAGTGTCTTGGCAAAATCCCACTTATGCCATCCAGAGGAGAAGGCACCCCATTGATCCTGCTTTAAATCTGTGATTGAATTTTTACTATTTCCATCACTTCATCAGAAAAATACATGCTGGAAATCTACTGGGACACAAGGGTTTGGTGGATGAAAAGGACATGAGCCAGCAACGTGCACTCACAGCCCAGAAGGCCAACAGCATCCTGGGCTGCATCAAAAGAAGCATGGCCAGCAGGGCGAGGGAGGTGATTCTGCCCCTCTACTCTGCTCTGGTGAGACCCCACCTGGAGTACTGTCTCCAGCTCTGGAGCCCTCAGCACAGGAAAGACACGGGCCTGCTGGAGCAGGTCCAGAGGAGGGCCACAAAAATGATCAAAGGGATAGAACACCTCTCCTATTCCTATGAAGACAGGCTGAGAGAGCTGGTGTTGTTCAGCCTGAAGAAGAGAAGGCTCCAGGGAGACCTCATTGCGGCCTTTCAATACCTAAAGGGGGCTTATAAGAAAGATGGGGACAGACTTTTTAGCAAGGCCTGTTGCAAAAGTACAAGGGGTAATANAAGGGGTAATGGTTTTAAACTAAAAGAGAGTAGATTTAGACTAGATAGAAGGAGAAATTTTTTTTTACAATGAAGGTGGTGAAACACTGCAACGGGTTGCCCAAAGAGGTGGTAGATGCCCCATCCCTGGAAACATTCAAGATGAGGTTGGATGGGGCTCTGAGCAACCTGATCTAGTCGTAGATGTCCTTGCTCACTAGATGACCTTTAAAGGTCCTTTCCAACCCAAACTATTCTATGATTCCGAGTGGTTGATCCAACACACCTTGAACAATCACTTGGCCCGATACTGAAAGTACAATCCTGATAACAGAAGGATATTGCCAGGGATGAAAAAGCAGGCCAGCCCAAGTCATCAGCAGCCCACAGCTATGTAAAATCAGTCCCTTATTAATTAAAAATTAAAATTAACCCTCCTCCCAACAAGAGCGAAGT
Organism: Anarhynchus alexandrinus; assembly: GCA_008711295.1. Classification (NCBI taxonomy): domain Eukaryota; kingdom Metazoa; phylum Chordata; class Aves; order Charadriiformes; family Charadriidae; genus Anarhynchus; species Anarhynchus alexandrinus. Next base: position 1,828,277 of record VUYV01000158.1, read on the forward strand.
ATCTATAAGGCCAGCTGCGGGACTCATTTGCTGATGTTTGAATAAAAGCCTTCATTATGTATATTTTGTTCCAATGGAGTAAGATAAGGCTACAGATTTTAAAAAAATACAAATATCCAAATGCCCAAGCAACCATCACACAAAAGATGCACCCGCAGGACCTACGTGCTGCCAGCAGGTTGCTTCGCATGAGTGACGTTCCCAGCAGAAGAGATGAACCCCACCAACAGGAAGCCGAGCTGCATGCAAGACAAACCAGCAGAACTATTTTATAAAGAGCCTCTGTACCAAGTGTTAGACTTGCCCGCATTGGGGCACACCGCCAACAGAACTAAGAACTCAATTTATAAAGAGAGCAACAACCTGAGCCAAGCACCACACCACTTAATTTGAAGTTTTGCAACTAAAATTGTTTGTAAAAAAGGATTCCTGTTCATGAATGCTGACTATTTTAGGGATTAAATAAATTGGGTAAGCATGCACACAACACTAATTAAGAAGGGACGTAATATCTTAGCTTTCTTTACTTTGAACACCAGGGCAAAGTGAAAACAGAGGTGAACACAGATAAAATAGAGATACAATACAAATTAATTTGAAAGGAAAATTCCTGCCATTATGAATCCTGCTCAGTAGGGACATGGATTTGTTTAATCAAATGTAAAATAAAACCTGCTCCTTGTTCTCATTGTGCGCACACAGGAGATGTCAGTATTTTCTTGTTTTCTTCTAGAAAACTGCATACAGTCAGAAAACATAGGTTTATGTAACCAGATATTAAAGCAGTCCAACTAATTAGTTAAGAGGAAATAATTTTTTCAGATCACTTTAAACTAATCTGATCTTCCTTCCCCCCCAAAGCAGCTGCATAAGAAGATTAACTTTTCACCTACTAAGTTTCCCAGTACTCTTAAACAGAACTTCTATAACTTTTATTTCTGTAGAAAGCAACATAGGAATAACAACAACAACAAACCCAAACAAACAAAAAACCAAACCACACATGAAATGTAGTTGCCACAGAGTTTCAAAAAGTCCTGGTCATCTCACTAGGAAATATCGACACCAAGATTACGTAAATCAAGCAAAGCTTTGAAACTGGAGTAGGTGTCTCTAACAATTAGCAAGGAGGCAAAAAGAAAAGCTCTGGGAGGCTATCCCTTCAATTAAGTCATAAAAAGCTGGGTTTTTTGCAGCTGTTTTAAGGCAGGACTATAAGGAAAACAGGAGACAAAACGTGATGTTTCTCATTTGATATTTCAGAGCCCAAAATCTTTTAAATCACTTCAATGTTTTTAAGATTTCCAAATTTAGAAAAGCACAGGAAGAGAGGGAGGGGAAAAGACCTAATATAGGGTACGAAATATATACAACTTCACTTTTATTTTATGCAAATATCAATTGTCAGGCAAGGGGAAGAAACAGAGAAATGAGTTTGCAGATACTTAGACAGGAAAAGCTACCAGTGCAAATGAGAACAAGACTCATCTTTCATGAAGTGCTCAAATGACAAACTCAAATAATAAGATCCTAAAATGCTTCCAAATATGAGCAACGAAAAATATTTCTCATTAGAGACTTTCAATAACTGCAGATCAGTAATGCTGACAGACATTGATATGCTCAGTTTGTTTTTGGGGCTTTTTAAAAGAGATTTAGATCCCACTTGGGTTCTTTAGGACAAGTCTGATATCAGAGTTTTGGCCTTTTCCTCAGCTTCTCAAAAAAAAGGTGGCTATTTACATGAAATCCGTAATAGAACTAATATAGTCATTCTTCTAGCTTTTCCTATACTTAGATGTTTTACTTCAAAATTAAAAAATCCTTCTCTTTTTCGTCTACACAGGAAGTTTGACCATTCTCCTTGCAGCCCCTCATATACAGCTGAAACCGCAGCAGCCCCTAGAAGCAACAAGAAGGTATATGAGAAGACAAGAAGTGATTCAGAATACTTCTGTACTTTGAAAACACTTCAAAAGCTGTAGTAGCTTTACAGGCTGAATAGCTATGAATCAGAATTTATATGGACAAAGTGAGACAAGCTCTTCATCATGTGGTTTTCTCACCAACAATAAACAGTGCTGCGTAACCAGCAGCATCAGGCGCACCAGGAATTTGCAGAGGGCTCGCACGGGACCAGCCTGCTGTCCAGCCTCTGTGCCTGCTGGCTCCTCGGTTCCTGCAGCAGGAGGCAAACGGGGAGCCCTTCCTCCCCCCGGAGAAGACACCCGTGTCCCTCCACTGCGTGACCCACGCTGGCCTGTTGCTCTCACCTTATAGAGACTTCCTACATGGCAAAGGGTTTTGAAACTTTGTGACAAGCCAGATGCAGATAAGCCACATAAAAGAAAGCGGGACAGTAGCTAAAAATAAGAGACTAAATTCAGGATATACTCAAGCACATGTGATGAGCCTTCCTGGTATGTTCAGTTAGCCACAGGAACACAAAACAGAGATCACAGTCAGAAAGCAGGAATGGGGAAATTAAATTTAACACTTTAAAGAGCTGTCACGGAGTCTGTAATTTAAGGGCTGACAGTACACCGATTATAATGTTCAGGAAAAAAAAAATAAACTCCATCTATAGTGAAGCAGAGCTGTAAGTCCATGCCACTAACGCAACTGAGAACAAACTAATAAATAAAAAAAATCAACAAACGCTATTTTCATGCAGTTTATGCAAGGCGAGCAGCATTCGTATTTTCTCCCAGGTCAGTTCTACAGCCTTTTCAGCCTTAACTCTCGGGAACCATTAGCCACCCGATTAAAATAGCAACAACTACGAGGGCGAAGGCCGGCACAGCAGCTATCCTCCGATCAAGGCGCTCCGCCGGGGCCGGCCGCCTCCCTGGAAGCGGCCCCGCCGCCCGCCGCGCTCCGCCGGGCCCTCCGCCTCCCCGCCCCGAGAGGGCCCCGCCGCCCCCGCCCCGGCGGTGGGGGCAGACCGGGGAGGAGGAGGGAGGGAAGGCGGAGGGGGGGAGGGTGTAGGCCGGGGCACCACGGCACCGGGTCCCTCTCGCCGGCGAGGGAGCGGGCGAGGCCGGCTCAGCCCCGCGGGAGGCGCCCCCACCACCACCGCCGCCGCCACCGCGGAGGCCGAGCGGGGGTAGCCGGGGCCGGCGGGGCAGAAGGCCGCTCACCTCTCCTTGGAGTACAGCTCCCGCTCCAGCCGCCGCTTGCGAATGAAAGCCATGGAGCCGCCCGGCCTAAGCGCCGCCACCGCCGCTGCCACGAGCAGGCCAGGCCGCGCCGCGCCTCAGGGAGGCGGGGAGAGCGGGCCGGCCCGCGGCCGCAGGCAGGCAGCCGGTCTGGCGGGCCCGGCCGGGGGCGCCCGCCCCGTTTATACTGCCGGAGAGGCGGGGGAAAGGTGGCACAAGCAGCCGGGGAAGGGAACGTCTCGGCACCGAGCGCTCTGCGCCCTCGCTCGGGCTGCGGCGTCTCTACGGCCCTTCAAGGCCCTGGGCTGGGCAGGGGCCGCCTCAGGGGAGTCTCGGGGTGGGGTAGGGGGACCCTCACCGCGGGAACGCAGCCGCCCATCTACACCACTCCCTCCCTTTCCTTAAGGCTTCTGCCGGGTTATTTTTATTGTTGCCGGCACGGCGGTGCCACCCGTGTCCCCGGCTGACGGCAGCGGGGGGCCGGGGTGTGGAAAGGCGGCCCCCGGGGGGCCCGGGGCGACGGTGGGCCCGGTCGCGTCCCGGGAGCGTCGTGGCGGGGCCGAAAATCGTCTTCGCGTGTGCAGGGAGAGAAGAGCAGGCTTTATGGCATAGCGAAGGAGTCTATTTACTTCCATTTACATAAAAATTGTAAATATAATGCCATTGCAGTGACATTCCTTCTGCCCATTAATGTGTGTGGCAGATGCTGCCCGAAGGTCTGCCGGGTGTTTAAAACCCGAAAAAGCCTCTATGGAAGGCGAAGGTAAATGGAATCCCTTAGTTCCTAAAAAAACGCTTTAGTTCATGTAATGTAACTGCCATTGTATCTGAACAATTTATAATGTGTTTACCGACACAATCTCTTGTGAGGTAGAAAAATACTGCTATTTGCATTTTTATAAGTAAAAGAAAAAACGGATTTACAGAGGGGATGTAATTTTTCACATAGGAATAAAAAGAATTATAGGCTCGTAGGCCTCAAGAGATTGTCTAATCTAATCTGTGTGCTGAGGCTGAATCAGGTATATGTTGATCAGTGTTACTCAAACATTTTCAATTTGTGGACCCATAAACATGAATCTGAGAAGTGTATATACTGAGAAGAGAGGTTTGCTTTTGCTCATTGTCTTTCAAGGACTTCTTAGGAGTAGTTCAGAGCATCTAAGGAGGCGACATCAGAGTTTGCAAACCAGTGATATCATCTGCAAGAACTTTTTGTCTAATAGATTTGTAAAAGCACGCATTTGAAGGAAATCTGCAATACTTGCAAGTAGCTTGTACAAATGTCTAACAGCATTTATAAATATATATTTGTCCAATATCCAACCTGAATTTTCTTTGCTGTTCCTTGTTGTCATATTCCCTGTGAAAATGGACAGTATTTGTTACATTGTTCGCATATGTTTTAATAACTATGTGTGTGTAAGTATATATATTTACTTATACAATTGTTTATGTGTGCAGATATGCATATCATCTCATAGACTAAACACTTTTGTTCCCTTTCCTCATAGACTGCACTCATAAATGATTTATTCTTCAGCTTTACTCTGGCTTCATTCCAGTATGACTTTTGTCTTTATCTTAAGTTATAAGGCCCCTTATAGCAGTCCAATTGAGGTATCAGCACTAAGTAGAATGCAGTAATTATGTCCCATGTATTACAGGAGAGGAACGTTTATAAATACATCCCAGAAATAACTTGCTTTTCTTCTTGGGACAGAAACTTACTTCTGCTCAGAACGTTTTCTAACATATTGCCACCTAGTTCTCTCCATTTTATTTTGTACGTTTGAGTTCTCAGGAGTAATATTTTGCCTTAGCCTTGATGATTTCATCCTGCTAACTTTAGACATTTATCCAAGTTGTGAAATTAGTTTTGAAATCTGATTCCATCTTCTAACTCCCAGGTTGGTGAAAAGCAAGATTTTTTAAAATATATCTGTATTCTCTTGCATCTTGCAGATCACTAATGAAATACTGAATCGAATTGAAATGGCAACAGATCCTTATGGGATCTCACTGCAAACGCTCTCCAAGTTTGATTTTTGCAAGCGGCATGCCATTTGGTCGGTGGTTTCATGAGAGCTGTATTTCCTTTGCTTTTTGTTTAAGAAAACTGTCACGAGATAGTGTCTAAATTATACTAAACTCAGGATCTATGATACTTACTGTTTCTCTTTTTCTATTGAATCAGTGAAATTGATTGTAAAAAAGGGCATTAGGTTAGTGTGAGAGTATCTGTTCCTGACAAACTTATGTTAACCTCTTCATCATGGAATTTATTCTAGAATATCCCTCAAATCAAAATTAATCTGGATAGCTTTGGATCTGCCTTCCTTAGGTAGACACATTTTATGCTTTTCAAGTCGCCTTGGATCTAAATAAGTCTTTTAGCAATTCAGAGATTATTTTTGCTATATTACTAAGTAAAATTCTTCAGGCCCTATTAACTCGAATTCATATAATCTGAATAGTTTTTAACCCATTCCTTCTCTAAATTCTAAGATAAATTTAACTAAGTATCTGGGCACTTCTAATATATTTCCAGAACATTTTCTTGTTGCCCTTTATATCCCTTTTTACCTGTCACTCATTCTGTACTGTAGGCTTTGTGATTTTATTCTTTTATTCATATTCTTTTATGTTACTCTTCAGTTATATCCCCCTATTGTGACTTTTTTTCCAAATCCTTGAAGAGCTCTTAATGTGATGTTAACACAGTCTACTTAAGCTTCCCCTGCTTCCTTTTGTTCACATCAAGATAGCTAGCTATTGTATGTTTAATTAAAAATGAGTCTATTGTTCTCTGTAGAAAATCTAGGTTAGCTTTAAATGACTGAGCTCAGGCCTAGACCATACAGAAAGGAGGTTAATTAACTCGTATAGAATGGCATGATGTTATGATGAGCCTGCTTTTAGTACCCAGACTAGCTTGATTAAAGCTAGTTTAACTATTTCTGCATAACAATGCAATCCATAGCTGGCAGTGCAGGCGTCCTTTCTATTCCTCTTTTTCTTAGCATAGGGAAGCCTATTTTGGTAAAATGTATCATGATCACTTTCACCCAGTTTACTTTCTGCCTTTAAAACCAAAATGAGCTCCTCCCTACTCGTCATGCAATTCGAGTTGGTAATGCCTCTAATAGCTTCCTCTGTCCTGGGAAGCAAAAGATCATCCCTAAAATATTACAAGAGCTTGGTGGACCTTTTATCACGGAATCACAGAATTTTCAGAGTTGGAAGGGTCCTCTAGAGATCATCTAGTCCAACTCCCCTGCCAAAGCAGGATTGCCTAGAGCACATTACTCAGGACTGCATCCAGGCGGGTCTTGAAAATCTCCAGAGAAGGGGACTCCACAACCTCCCTGGGCAGCCTGTTCCAGTGCTCTGGCACCCTCACCGTAAAGAAGTTTTTCCATGTATTTGAATGGAACTTCCTATGTTCCAACTTGTGCCTAAAATCCTGCCATATTATTTTTCTAACTGTTATTCAAGTAATTGAAATCCACTGTTATCTCATGGTTAAGCTTTTTTAATGCCTTTATTACATGGTCAGGGTAAGTCAGAAAAAAATATCAGCTTCCTCCCTTTGAATACAGCTATGGTCTATTATGAAAAATAGACCCCAATCATGACATACTTTTGCTTCCTTCTTTTCATTTTCACCAAGAACAGTATCTTTTGTCTCTTCCTGGATTCGATACAAAATTAATTATGCTCCCCTGATTTCCTGTGCCCATTTTCCTTAGCGTTCTTATATACAACTATCACTGAAGTGTGCATCTCTGGGATGCTACTAAAACCATATTTTTTCCATAGGTTCACTAGATCCATGGCATTTGACTTCAAATATCCCAAGATGTTTTTCATTATTTTCTTTTCTCTCTTAATGCCTACTTCTTTATTCTCTCTTCCTCTCTAAGATTCCTTATTTCTAGCTCTTTGTAACTGGCATCTTTCAAAGTCCCTTTCTAATGTTATTAAAAGATCACCTCCCCATGTCTGTGAGTCACTGTCCTCAAATGCTCTTTCCTATCCTTGTTGAATGGACATAATTTCTTCACAATAATGTTATGGAACAGTACCGCTACGGTCAAGTAGTTCAGACCCTCTGCCAAACCATCCACAAAACTATGCAGTCAACGCCAGCATTTGTCACAGAGTGGCCAAAACTCAGTCCTCCCCATACAGATATTAGTATTTCTTCTGTCAAAGTGCTGTTATAACACAGTCGGTCTCGCCAGTTTCCTCCATTCTAGATTTGTGCCAGCATCTTGCTAATGATGTCCTTGTCTTTGCTTGTATTTTCCAGGTAAACATGACTGCCTATTTTCCTTTTGCTGAAGAAATTGGTGGAAAGCAAATAATTGAAAGAATCAGAATGACAAGACCTAGAACCATCAGTTAACAGTTGGACTCAATAATCTTAAAGGTCTTTTCCAATCAAAACGATTCTATGAATCTATTCTATTTCCACACCTCTAGTGCCACCTTAAATAAATAAAGGGTTCAATTCAGGCAATGCCCACATATCAGCACAAGCTTAAAGATGTACCTGGATTTTTCTTTCAGGAATGGGGGAGTACATATGAATGTATATCGCCCAATATATACATTAACGTCATTGTGAATACAGGAGTCATGTCTCAGGTGTAGTACTATACTTACTGTGCCAACAGTTTTATTAGGGAAGATTTTTGCAGTAGTGGGTTTCTGGCAGATATTCTTCAGGGTATTTATCCAGTAAAGCTTTGTCTTTCAGGTACCTAAAGAGCTTCACGAAATACAATGCTCAAGTGTTCCATGTCAATCTGTTCTATTATATTGAGAACTTTTAGACATGTTCAGAATAGGCTTAACCTCAACTGTTGAAGTCAGTGAAGTTCCCACAGAATTGTTTGGAGCATAAAAGACCCCTGAGTGTATTTCAAGGATTCATCCAATAATATATTTATTCTGCAACGTATGCAATTGTGAACCCATGACACATTAACCAAAAGCAAAGCTAGTAAAGAATACTTTAGCTTATTGTTATTAGAGCTAGTCAGAAAACAGAAAACAGAAGCACATTTTTTTCATGCAAGATAACATAGCCACCTCTCACTGTTTTTCAATGGCATTTAAACTATTTAAAATAAGTTTGCAGTTTTGTAAAGTTAGCATTTTTAAAAAGATACAAATGAATAGTTTTGCTTTCAGCAAAATTTAGGATGCTAGCTCTTAAGTTCTTTGTGGTGTACGCTGTTTTTTCATTGTATGTGTACTCACAGCCTAGGATAATAGATCCTTAACAGGTACATCTTGCTTCTACCACAGTAACAACAATAATAGAATCAACATCAGCAACGACAATAATTAGATGCGCTGTGGCTTACCTGTTGCCCTGATCTGATTGATGACTTGGAGGTACATGCAGAAATACCACTAATTTAAAAATAATCCTATAAAGTTTACCCTGATCATACCACTGCAAACTCTGGTGTGAACACATTTAAACTAGTTTGTAATCAGCTTATTCGTACTAAATTCTGCTAAGGTTTTTTGAGCTAGTTGCAAATCAATTTATACATGTACACAAAGAAGTTTGTAAGTATTTAACTGATTTAAAATCAATTTTAATTAAACCAATTTTTGTCAATAAACAAATGCATAATTTATCATTTTACCTGGAGCAAAACAATCCTATAGGCAGATTTGCAGTGCCAGCATTTAAAACTGTTCTGTAAGTAAAACCATGAAGGCAAGGAAGAGAGAATTTTGTACAAGTATTTACTCAGTAATTTAAATTGACCATTTTATGTAAAAGTAATGTTTCTGGTGAAATCCCTCTGAACTACACCCATGATTAAATGGAGTACTTGACTATAGATTGTTTTGATTTTAGTACTCATTGAAGGATTAGGTAGTTAATACATCTCCTTTAGGTCTATATTCCTTCGCTAACATTACTAACAGCTCTTTTTCATAGGCTAATCCATGTAGAATTTGAGGGCTGGATTCTCAGCCTCTGGTTTGGCATACACTGCTCAGACAGATCCCTGCACTTCATTATAGAAGTGTCCTGAAGGGGACTCGTAAAATAGTGCAGGGTATGTGGTAATCCAGAAATAATCCGGTACACTTTGATATATCCACACTACTGGGGAATACTACCTTAGTCTCCTTAAGGGCATGTAAGATTTAAAGATCAGAGACAAAATTTTAAGAGAAGAGAGTATATTTACTTTATTAAAACTGGTTTAGAACCCATGCTAACTATACTGGAAAAAACGTCTGATTATGTTCATCGAGTATGATCCCTCCTCACACCTTTGGTGTCCCAGCTACTCTATGAAGCTGATGACTTGGCTCCCCTCCAACACCCAGACATGCTTCACGTCCTTAGATGCAATAAGAGTCTCTCTGCTCTGCTGTTTAACTACTAAGTATGGTACCACAAATGTTAATTTGAAAAGTGGATGAGCGGTTGAATCATTTCTCTGTACAGACAGTGTTGTAAGGAAAGGCCTTTTAGTAAACTTGTTACCTATAGTCCACAGGGCAGTGGAGCTGTATTTCATACAATAGTAATTAAAATAAATATGGATAGTGATGATGAGAGAAAACCCAAAACATTTCAGGGAGGGAGGGAGCATCTGTTGAGGACAGATACATTGTGCAAGAGTAGTATACAAATACAGCCTTACAGATTAAACTCTGATTTCCATTTTATCCACAACCATAATGTATCACTTAAAAGTAAATTTAAAAAGTAACTTGTAGTGTCATTGGGTTTTCCCTATTTTCATATGGGCAGAGTTGATTTGTTGGCAGAATGTTAGTTTCCAGATTCATACATTTTTTTATTTCTTTCCTTGTGAGCAAGTGCATGTGACTATATGTTTAAGACTATATATGTATAAAACTCTATGACAAAGGGAAGTTTAAATCCCGCTCTGTAAATGGTAAAATCAGAAGTCTCCCTTTTTTGGTCAATAGGTTCAGTGTTCTGCAAGGAAGTACCTTCCCTGGCAGGGGGTGGTTTGCTTAGATGTGGGGGAGGTAAAAGGAAGCAAAAGAAGAACTGAGATCTGGGACTAAACTGTTCCATTTGCTTAGGTAGGTTGCCTTTAAACTTTTTAAAAAGTTTTTAAATGCCTGTATTTTTTCCATACGTAATAGTCCCAGGTATGTTAGGCCATTTATTTATTAAATACTTCTACTCTCTATCCCAACAGCATTCTTGCTGCAAAGAACTGTGATAGAATAGTATTCACACTTCTATTTTAGTTCAGTAAAACAAATCCATAATTTAGAATAATTTTCAGACATACATGCAAGCGTGTAATATTTCTTTGATACATATTCTGAATTATTGTTTGACTGTATCCTGCTTTCCATAAATCAGGATCCAGTTCAGCAAAGATAAAGAGGAAACCTATGATAACGTAAGTTCTGTATAAAAGCTAATATTGTGTGATGAACTGGGGAGATACAAGATCAGCTCAGCCAAAGCCTGAATAAACAAATTAGACTGCTTACCCTACATTGAAGGACACACAACAAATGTATAAAGGCCCTTCCTTCTTCATTCCTATCTATAAAACTTGGACACATCTTGTATGATGTTTAATGCGGGTGTCCTATGAATATATTTTTGAATGCAAGACTAGATTTTTTCTTAACTGGAAAATACTGTCTCCTCTGTCACCAGTCAATAGAATTATATTTTATTTCAGAGCAGCTGGAGAAGTGACAAATGGATACAAACAATTCTTCTATTCAGAGTGATTGTTTAGAACCGAATTTCTTCAGGAAATAGTTGTACTTGAAGCACTAAGGATGGATTCTTCTCACCTAAATTTAGCCAAATATATAAGTTAAGCCTCTAGTCTGAGATAGTCTTCCGTATTTCTACTGTACATCACAGAGAATGGTGGTTGATTCACCATTCTTACCTCAGACGTCACACCTAAGGAGAATGAATTGCTTCCTGTAGAATCTCTGTTTGCTATGAAGACAGAGAGTCTAGACAGCTGTCTTAAATTAGACATTTAATTTTAAAGTAACTACAGCTGGGTAAAATGAGCCGTGTGCCAGGAGGTTCTTTTCAAAGAAAAATCATGGATTAAGTTACATTATTTATTAACAGCAACCCCGAAATTGCCCCAAAGATTAAACTCACCTGTTGCCGTATCACACACGAGCAGGAATAACTTCTAGCACACTTTAAGCATGTAAAAATCTCAGTGTCCATGCTGATCTCATGAGTTACAATGACCAGGCGTGCCTGGCCAGGCTGTCCGCCAGGCAGCACTGTGGAGGGAAAGCTCACTGGCCATAAAGCACACTGCTTTTATAGCTGCTTTGTAAATTGTGCTTTTAATTGTGGTGGAAACATAGCCACTATCAGCTGACTGGTTAGAAGGAGAGAGGAAAAGCAGTCTTTTGCATTTTAAGAGGACTGCTTTTAATTCAGGAGCAGAGGTGAAATTGTACGTTCTTGTGTGTTCTGAAAAATTTCCAAAACCAAGCTAGCGCTTCTGCTCTGTACTCATAAGCATATGGTAATTTTTACAGTATCACGTATAGAGTTCCCACTTGGTATGTTATGAAAGAGAAAAAAATCAGTATTTGATATTGCTGCCTCATTATAATAGCCTGACTTCAATAGCCTTCTGTTCAAAGAATTGGAACAGAATAGGGTGTGAGAAACTACTTAGAACTACATCACTCAGCAATATGCAGAAAATAAATTGAACAGCTCCTCATGATATGCCTTCCAATATTTAAACATTTTTTAAAAATTTCTAAAGGGAAAGACCATTAATGGAAGAACTTCAAGGTGCCTGATCACTTCTTTCAAAAGGATATTGGAAAGATTGCGTAGACACTGAAGCAGTATTTGGCTTGTCATTCTTGGGTGGTGAATATTAAAGAGTTCATATGCTGCAATGGCACACTTTAAGTAACTCAGAGTTTTTAAAAGTCTAAAGCAAAAGGCATCTACTCTTCTGTGGTTTTGAACCTGAAATCCATTGCTTCAAAGGAGTCTGTGTGCTCAGCATCTCTAATGGTCCGGCATTAAAGGATGCAGCACTTTGGTTGACAACTTAAGCAATGAGCCTTGGTGGTTTGGGAAGAAGGGAGAACAAGAACAAAAATCCAAGAATATGGTTTATCATCACTACATAGATCACTACATCTGTGTCCAACAAGTGGGATGCATTCTTCTAGCCAGAGGTACCTGTGAGCTGGATGGTTTTACGCTGGTTATTTTCCTTCTTCTGCCTGTAACGATTTGTTACCTCTGTATGTAAGTAAACAGTAAATTCTTTGGGAAAGAGAGCATGTTTTGGTTGCATTTGTATAATATGTGACAGGATATTGTGGTCCATGACACTAAATCAATTACAACAATAGAGCTACTTTAGTTGTTGATGATGATGGCAACTGGACCATAAGGAAGTCAAGGAAACCAGCAAGACCCCAGAAGTCTAAATTAAGTTATGAGACCACAAGCAGATGCCATTAGCAAAAAGAAATGTTACGATGGAAAAGGTAGAATTCTACCTGTAAATTATTGACAACATTTGGTTGACATTCAAGTTTTCCTCTGACCACTGCTTCTTAGTCAATCCCTAGAGCAGTATCCACGCCCTTCCAGAATTTGAAACCTTGTAATTTAGGGGTTTAAGTTTAAGTAAGGTTTAAGTGAATTTTCTCTTCAAAAATATTTTTTTTCAGTTTTTGCCAGCAAATGCATATCTCTTTGCAACTGGTACAGAGGTTTCTCTGGCTGATCTCAGCTGCTAGCTGTGCTCTTGTCACTGTCGCATGTCTCAAAATATGTAACAGCTCTTTTCTCCACAACCTTTTTCTAGAGAGATTTAGAAACTTTATTAAGAAGCAAATAGTTTTTAAATTAAAAAATTTTTATAACTTCAAAGCAGGAGGAAGTATAATGAAAAGACAGGAAGTTATCACATTTAAATATGCATTTAAAATGTAGATAGTGTCTAAATGTATGAATAGCAATTACACAGCTCCCAGTGCACTTACGACACTCCCAGCCAACACATGAAACCACTTTAAAAGCTAGGGCGTATGTGCAGAGCTTTCAGTTCTTGCCAGCTTCTCACAAAATAGGTCCAACTGTAACCACAGGCTATTGTGAAACAGCAACACCACAAAGGTTTGTTCTTCCCTATATTTCATCAGAAGGTATAACCACAAGTGCTAACTGTCTACACACAATATAGGAATTAATTTGTAAGGTGAGAGATATGGTGAACTATCAAGAAAAGACTTTCACAAAGACACGTATGATATTATTTCTGGTTTTGGGACTACCAGGTAACAAACATGATCTGTAGTTATACTCCACCCTGCTCTCGACCACAGCAAGCCCTGGCAGACCAGTGTTCTTGAAGCTTGCTTGTTACTCACCAAGGCATGACCTGGGATTTTGAAAATGCTTGTATTTAGTGTCCTGTCCGTCGATGCTCAGCTCTGCCAACTTCTCCCTTCCTTCTCAAGTGTGTTTTGTAGTGTTTGCATTGCTTTTCTGCCAGTTCTAGGACTTGCGTTTACCTGGTGGCCAATAAACAGCTCTGTCTGCTGGTGGAAAATCAGTACGACAGACTCAGGAGAAAATGCGGTCACTCCATCTCAGCGAATGACACTTCTGAGATTGGTTCCACCCTAACAAATCAGAAACTTAATTTGTATTTAGCTACTACATCAATGGGTGTTTTGAAATTAATTTACATCTATTTTAGATAGATAAAATCTGGAAAAATAATTTGTAGAAATATTTTCTTAGAAGTTTACATTACTTATGCTTGTTTATGCAATGTTTGGTCATATAATAAGTGGACATACTAAAACCTAAACGTTTTCCTTGATGTATCCATTTCAGTTCACTTAGGATGCTTCTGACAGAGCTAGCTTCTGCATTTCAGAAAACAAAATAAGGATTTATACACCCAGTTTATGATGTCCTTCATTAAAAAATCCTCTGTCAGAGCCTTGGGATGCCACCCCGCAATAAAATGTGTTATGAGTCTTCACCTAGATGAGACCTCCTATTGAATGCTACACAGTGAAGATTTCAGCCAGAGTTCTGAGTGAAGTTCTTCAAACCTTATAAATTAGGAAAACCGAGGAGGCCTTGATTTATCAGTGTATGCAAGAAATTTTGAAGCTAACTTTGGGATTCTTATTCGAAATACCCTAGAAGCAGACCATCAGAAGCCTGTGAAGCTATTTCCCTGTACTTACATCAGAAGGATAACAGGTCAGTTTTCCTTAGATTAAAATAAAAATCTGAAAAAAAACCCAACAAAATAGAAGTGCTATTTCACATTTTTGGTCACTTGATGGCACTAAACTAACACTGAATACATATTAATCACCAATAGCATAAGAATATTTCTGTGCCAGTGTATATTTTTTAAGGCTTGGCCTGATAAAAGTGCTTTGTTTTGTTGAGGGAAGATTTCAGACATAAAAGAGATTAAAAAATAAACAAACACAAAACCAAGAAACAGTTGTGAAATCTGGCGGACAGTGCTCCGTCTGTCTTGTTAAAGTTCATGACATACTACAAATACCACAACGTAATGGAATACACAGCATTTCTGAGCAAAACAAAAGTCAGTTTTCCAACATAACACACCAAAGACCAAACCAAGCCTTCCAGCATAAAATCTGAGAGAAATATCTGCAAATTTTGGACAGTGCCCTTTCCACCACAATGTGTGGCCATCAGGTGGCCACCTACATGAGGCACAGCACGTGGACATCCTGGCCTTTTCCATATCTCAGTGTCTACAGGGAAATTGGTAATATTTCAGGGCCAAATGTTGGGTTCACTGTGTGAATGCAGAGGTGAAACAAGGGAGAGCTTTTCTTGGATGGTCTCGGTCATGTAATAGGAAGCTCCTGGTGTGATAGATGGCTGAAGAAGGGATTGCAGCCCCCCGTGTCTCACAGTAAAGGCACCTCCTCACAGTCTGTCCAGCAGAACATCTGTATTCCCTTTATTTGTGCTTAGAAATCTGAGAACTGAGAAGTGCTCAAGCACATGGAACATTTTTCAGGAATTTTTTGGGATGTGATGAGAGTTGTAAGGGAACATGTTTATTTGATTGTCAGAAGTTTTGAGCTTTCAAAATATTTCCCCCCTCTACAAAGGGAGAAAAAATAAAATGTTTGAAAATTTTCATGGATCAGCAATCAAAAATGCTTTTTTTGGATCAAAGAACATATTTTATTCCGATAATGCCTTTTTTCTGGATGTTTTTAACTACTTTTTCAAATGGAAGTTACTTCAATTTCAAACCCTCCAAAAGTTTTGAATGATTTTTTTACAACCTTCAAAGACAACCTCTTATTTTGGAAACCTAAAGCAGGATATTTCAGCAAGTTGAAAAGGCGGGGAGGGGATTTTTTCTTTTTTTCATTTTCAAATGGGGATTACATTCAAGCCTTTCCCTAAATAGGTTTTAATGATTGAGTAAACACAACAAGTTGTGGCACGAAAGTCCCAGGCAGCTCTAGAAATGTTGCTGTAGATTGTAGCCGCTCTCCCCCTTTCTCACAGCGCTCCTGAAAGAGCGCTTGTGACCAACGGAGCAGTACTTGCACAGAGGGACTTTCATAGAGCTGAGTATGGGAAATCCCATGACATCACGTGCGTCTGTCCTAGCTTAAGGGAAGGAAATGTGGTCATTCTATCTTCAGGCAATGTTTTTTCTTTTGATAATTTTTACAGTTAGAGTATGTTTTCACATGTTTCCATTCTTTCTTTTTATCACCTATTACATTTTCGTTTACTATTTGCAGTATGGGAGAGATGGATGGTACTCATCCTGAAGGGAAGAAACCTCTATGACTTCGCCACCACTTCTGGAGCACCGGAGCATTTATCTACAGGTTTTTTTCATGTTGTCATTGCCTAACTGCTGCAGAGAGAGGGTCATGATGGACTTCACTTTCTCATATCCTCATACTTTCCTATCTTCAGCGATTCTGCAACTATTGAGAAGTGTAGTGCTTTCTGGCAATTTTGTGGACTTTACAGTGGCTTCGGTTAAGCGGTACATTTGCAAATTGCCAGCCAGTGAATCCATTGTCAAAATTTTGGTTGTAATCTTGCATGACCTTAACTATATTAAGTTTGAGGAAACAGGTTGGCCAAAGCATTGCAGTGATTTTCACAGTATGCAAAGCCAATTTCTGCCCTCCCTTCTACTCATGAAAGTTAATGGCTTTCCACAGGAGGTAAATGAGGACAAATTTGGCTTTCTTGGCTTAAAAATACCTTGTTTTCATGGCTATCTGATTATGAACTCACTAAATTTAATCCAACTACAACAAAGTGAATCTGTTCATCAAGTTGGATAAATGTGAGCTAAGCTAATATAAACCAGGTAAAAAATCACACTGTTCTATGCAGTAGTAGTCAAAATGGTATTTGAAAAATATACGGAAATATGTATGAAAATCTAAAAAGTAATGGATACAGGTCTAGTTTTTACATGCAGATCTAGTTTTTACATGATAAATAGAAGTGTAGGATCTCAAGCCTAAATTCAAACTCACAAACTCATTGCCAGAGAAGCAAAGAAGAGAAATGAGGAAAAGCTCAAGAAATCCTCCTTTCAATATCACACACTGTCATATAAATTTTCCACTACTACATGTCTTAGTCTCTTATGCTTCCCATACATGTGCTGGAATCACATAACACAAAGTCTAATTTTTTATAGGCCTAGTAAAAAATGACCATCATTTTAATTACATGTGAAGGTTTGATTATGTTTGTTTGTATGTATGTAGCTCAGAAACCACCCTCTCCTTATGTTGCTGAACTGTTATCGTTTTCCACATATTGTCTTTTGGTCATTCAGCATAAATTGAGCTTTTATAGATTTCTAAAGGGTTTTAAAAACATTGTAAAAGTAGTCAGTCTGTAAAGATTTGAATCAAAAATCTAGCATTCGCTGAAAGGGCTATTAGAGGGACTTTCAGAAAGATGGACATGGGGAGACACAGTGGGTTTGTCTGGCTGAGGGGTGAGTTTGCTGCCCAAAGGGCACGGGCACTGCTGCCTTGCTCCTCTGTGTCTTTGTGGAACCTCATGATCCTTATTCAAGCAGGTTTGCATTACCTTTCTACCTGAATAAAATGGGATAGAATGCAGAGATGACTGTGACGCAACCAGAAACACTCCTGGAGACTCCTAGGGAGACCTCTCATGTCCACTCACTCCACTGCTCATCCCTTTTAGCCCTGATCAGCCATTACCTACCTAACAGGACAGACCCACAGTTCTGCTGCCTCTGCTGCATTATTCTCTCCTATAATTATGTACACTCAGATATGCTAAGATTTGTGCATCTGACAGATGTTTAGTGTAACTAACTCTTCATTGCAAACAATTTTAGTTATAGGCCTTAGTAGTTGGAGAACATGCTCTTCAAAGGTTCATAATAAAACTAAAGGATAAAATCTCGGTCTCAGTGGATAGGTTCACATTGAATCTTGAGGGACAGCCCTAGGAAGGCTCAAGTTTGCAGCTCATCCATCCAGCAAACCTGGCCCCAGCAGTGGCTCCTGCAGAATACACAGGACCTTGCATAATACTTGGTTGCTTGTTAGATGCAAACATTAAATGCAATTAAATACAAGTATTTAATTAATCATAAAATACAAGGAAGTGGATGGCAAAGGGATCAACAGGGAAAGCAATCCATGGGTTTCAACAGTTAGGGAATGGGCAGATCTCGGAGTCTGGTGTGGCCTCAGGGTGATCTTGAAAGATGCAGACACTGAGATTGATGGCAAAATTCATGTTGCTGTCACCTTCTAATTCTGAAGAGCATTGTGCTTGAGTGCAAAAGAGGGAAGGAAATCGTTGCATCCTCTTCTGCTTTGCAGAGACTGAAGAGACTCTGTCCATATGATTTTGCTCATTCTCTACTCTGTCAACATTTCCACCAATTCAGTAGAAGTCTAAATCAGGGAAGTCCAGCTTTAACATCTTTTTATGCCCACAACCTTCCCTTCACAGAGCCTACTCATTTTCACAAATTCACAGACTGTATACTTACAATAAAAGAAAGAAACCTTTAGTTACAGACTTCAAACAAATTATTAGTGCATGAGTACTGAAAGCTGAATTCAATACAAAAAGAAAAAAACGTTATGAAACCAGATACTAAAGTAATGCAGCTTGGCATAGTTCCTAACATCAGTGGATCTCTGCTGATTTACCCAACCTGAGAATCTGGCTAGTTAAAATTTAAAAATAAAACTACAAGTACCTGCAAAATTTAAACTTTGTACTTTGAAATATAAGGCAGACACTTTATCCATGGATCTCTGCAGTCTTTGGTTAAAATCCACTAGTATTTAGATGTATTATTTTTGGCCACTGGAAAGTGCTCGTATTGTTCCCTAAAAGAAACAGGAACATGTTGTGAATTAAAAAAAAAAAAAAATTAATAGAAATTTAAAAACAAAAAGAAAAGAAGGAAGGCTTTGTAGTTCACACAAAGTGCATTCCTTCATCCCAAATTAACAGCTGCATGCATGAAGATCTGCTCAAGAAGTCAGTCTTAATTTAGCTGTCTTCCCTCAGAAATTAAGTGTGGTATTAAGTGGTAACAGTAGCGAAGACTTTTCCTCTTCTTTGCTAACTGTTCATTTTCCTTTTAATCTCTTAATTCCAGTCCTGAATAGCGTGTGAAATTTTAGAAAGCCTTACTCTTTACCACAGAAGTGCAATTAGAGTTGGGTGTGTTGACGATGTGGTACCCCAGCGATACCCATCCTCCCTGCCTTGGCAGCTTCTCTGCCCGCTGAGGGACCCCCCCTCCTCCTCTGCAGCCCCACGTCCCAGCTGTGAGGGAGGCTGTGGGCTCCCAGCAGAGACCGCAGCAGTGGGCACACTGCCATGAAGGCTCTCTAAAGAATAAGGGTAAGATGAACTGACCTGCCAGGCCGTGGATGACAGATTGGGCATGTCTGTGATGCCACGCGCAGCCCCGTAACTCAGAGCTGAAAAAAGGGGTGGTTTTCCCATTATCTGGGTTCAGTGTGACAAAACAGGAGTTTTGACTCTTCAGTCAGCAGTTGAAATCAGGAATAATTAAATCAAAATTAGTGGTGTCAAGTGGAAAACCAAAGAGAGAATGTATGTATCCAGATAAAAATACACACCCGAATCCTGCACTCTTCAGCCACTGGAAGCCATCGAAGTGTTTAACACACATCTACCCAGCTAAATAACAGGAGATGTGGATGAAAGTCATACTCTGATCACCTCTGCTATTTGATTACTCAGTAGCCAGCTGGCATGATTTTGTCCTCTGCCAACCAACATGCTCTGCTACGATGGTCAGATTCAGATTTAGGGTCTGGAGGCATTAAGGACCATTCCCAAAAGGGCAGTATGAACACAAATGACAAGACTTGGCTTCCTCCATCCCTCTCAGTTCTCCAAAACTTTACTAGCAGATTTTGTACCCTCAGACACGTCAGCATATCAAACCCAAGGTATGCAACTGTAATTTTATTTTCATGCAGCAAAAGCACTGTTTTGGTAAGCTGCAATGTGCTTTCATGTTACTGTGAACATTTTGAGCACCCACACGTACAATGATAATTGTATGTTAGAGCCTCAGGGGTACCACACCAGGCCTGAAGGAGACCTGAAGGACAGGTGGTACCTAGTGTAGACAGGACCAGGCCAGGCCACTTTGCTTCAGGGCCAGCGAATGGTCCCCAAACAAGTGTTATTTAGCAGTAGAGCCATAGTCACAGCGACTGCAGTATCAGGTTCAAATAATGAATGTTAGTGCTGCAGAATAACTTATTTCTGTGAACTGACATGCCACCTCACAGAACATAGCCAGTTCAAGCATAGGAAAAGCCTTTATCCTATACATCCTTTAGGTAAGCACATTAATGTGAGGATAGGAAAAAAACCTAAAATATCAAAGTATAAATCAGTCTGGCGTGTTTTTCCTTACAGTATTTGTTAAAAAATAATCTCCCTATAAAAAAAGTCCTCAATTTTTAGACAAGTGCGACTCATTGATATGCTGTTTTACATCTAACAAACCAGAACACAACAATAATAAAGCCCCATGTTTTATTGGGCAGAATGCATAATGCAACTTTTTCCATCTGGAGAGGTTCCTCTTTTCTCACTGGGATGAAGTAAGAATATGAATAATAAGCTAAGTGGTAGCTCTAAAACACCAATTCTCTGTCTGTCTTGTGGAAGTTAGGAAGACAGAAAGCGGGAAAAGCATCTTCCAAGTGAGAGATGGTTATTTTTGAAAACATTAGGCATGAGAACATTTAAGTCCAGGTAGCCGCTACTCAGCAATGCTCACACAATTCCTATTGCCTTAAATGTGTATTTAGTGCTGATCTACAACACTTACATATTCATGTTCAGTTATTGAGAGTAAATATTTTTGAGCCAGACTGCTGAAGATTCACTACAGAAAACCCACTTCAAGTGTAGCTGAACAAACATTACAAAGCCTGGGCCAGGAGAGACACAAAACATCCCAGCAATGAGAAATATATATTCAGAATGGCCTTAAGATATGATGCAAACTTTAAATTAGTTTCTATTGTGATGGACATTCCAGTCTAAAAGGTTCTGATTTGCTTAGTGATTGGGAAACAACCTGAGACCGTGGGACTGCTCCCCACGGTGCAAGTCCGATGAAATGGTGTTGACATTAATAGAGAGCCAAAGTCACATTCTGCCAATATAAGGACAAAGGCAAAGGCTCACTAGCTGTGTTAGACAACCAGTTTGGGCAATAATTTGGCTAATTGCTGCATGTATATGTGGAAGTGTGCTCAGAAAATAACAAAATTTTGTTTGACATTTTATCAAAGATCTTCTGCCACATTGCAAGAAAACTGTTCTTAGGACTGCTGTCTGCTCTCTCCATCTGCAACCCACACACAGTGTGGGATGTATGCGGGAAAGCGCACAGGGAAAGTAAACTTGCTAGAACGCTTTCTTCTTTTAGGGACAAATAGGTCAATGTTTTCAAATATTGGCTCCTAAAGTTAGGCACCTGAGTCCCCGGTTCAGCATCTGATTTTAGGATTCTTAGTCCTGGTTCCAACAGTGAATTTGAGAAGAATCGGTGATACTGCCTACGGCTTAGGTGACTGGGCCTTTATTCACCTCGTTTTTAAAAATGCAGACACACTTCTCCACTGGAGCACGGCTCAGCGTTCTGCAGATTATGCATTTGTAGCAGGTTGCATTTGGCCTTCAGTTATTGATTACAGAAAGTTGAAAGCATGTGAGTTTACATATATAGGTTTAGCTAAAATAACAACAAAAAAATCTTTCTTGATACTGTACAAGGCAGCAAATGTTAACTGAAAAAATTTCCATTTGCCATATGGTCTTCAGGTGATTTGATGTAATTCAAAACAGGCATTCAGTAGCCTAATAGTTTTACCGTACCACAGATGTGTGCATTCCCTTGAAATATATTTTTCGTTTGCTTCTCAGGCCTTGATTCTTCTGCTGGCATTAGAAGCCCAATTACAGAAGCAAAGCAAATTCCAAATTCACTCCACAAGCCTACATTATCAAAACCCTCTCCACTGGAAAAATATTCATGTCAGGCTTGAAATACCTTAATCACATTTCTCTTCTTCATCCCCCAACACAGCATATGAGGCTATGATGTAGAAAAGCTAGAAGCTACTTGGGAAAAACTCTTCTCTGTGTTGTCCGAGTCATTTCAGAGAACTGTGATTTGAGTCTGAGCTTAGGCTCATGGGTTCGCAGTTTTAACATGATTATGCACACGCATGACTAGCACCCATACTCGAGTGCGCATACTGCAGATTTTAAGTCAGTGGTTCCAAACACATCTTAGTTTGTTTTGTTGCTGTGTCTGAAGCAGCAATGATAGCTCAGCGAGAGGCTTTACGGAAAAGGGTTTTTTCTTTGCTGCTTTGATTTCTTACAGTAACAGAAGTATTAGTGTGAAACCTTTGAGCTCAGATGGGAAAATTTTCAAACCGAATGACTATGTATTCATAGGCTGATGAAGTTTAGATACCAACGGAATGTGTGTCTGAAACCTTGGATGAGCAAGTCCACTTCACTTTGCACAGCCATTTGTTTGGGCTGCTGTCTAGCAGTTGATGCACGATCTTTTCCTCTGCAATCTACCTCATGTAGATCTGACAGATTAAATAGGGAATGTAGTAATTTTGCAGCATGAACTTCTCTAAGTGTGGCCAATGTGAGCTTAGCAGTCTGTAGTTGATAGATACGAATGTTTTGTTCTGTTTTAACCATATGGATCAAAAATTAGTGTAACAGACATCATAGCTGACAATCCCCTATTAAATCATGTCTTTTCTATTAGTTGCTCACTACTTTTCCTAGTGTTATATCCATTTACATCTAGTATATACTTCTGGTGGTTTTGTTTTAAACAATTGGATTTTAAATGGTATTGTTTCAAATGAATGGAAAGATGATGGAGCCATTGGTTCTTTAAAAGATTTTCAGATTCCGCCCCAAAACGCTTCCAGAGTCACCATTAGTGAAGTGGGACTTTACACGCACCAACTCAGAGTGTATATACTACTCGCAGTAGTATATACTAAAGCCACCTATGTTGTTGTTAGCGTGGTGAAGGACTAGGCATGCTTTATGAGAACTAGATATTGCCAGAAGGCTGAGCAGACGCAGCTGTGGTGGTATAGCAGCACAGTACACGTTAGCAGAACAAGGGGGACCACACTTCATGAGATACGACATAGAGACTTGTCTGAAATGAGCTCTCGCTCTGCTGAGTTACCCACGTTGCAAACTCTTATGAGGTGTCACTGCTCCTTTTACCTTAGCTTTTATTACATTAAAGCTAGCGTGGGTAAAGCTAGCCCTTCTATAATCGTACTGTTATGTTGCCATGCTGCCACAGCACAAGAGCCAGCGCATTTTGGAGGTGTGCTGTGGGCACAACAATTTTTTGGCACAGAGGCCATTCTCTTGGACAGGCTTGCCAGGGAGAGGGTGGTGCTACCACCTCCCGCAGCTCTCTTACTCTCTTTGCAGGTTAGCAAGCACAATCAGGAGCATCTTAACGACTCAAAGATGCCAGGATAGCAGTTGCGGCCCCTCTTAGGACATGAGTATAGAAGGCCCTTCGCTTTTTCTCACTCCTGTGTGTGTATGGATAGTTCTAAAGCTCTTGACATGGGCGAGGCATGAGTTGTGAATCCTCATGAGTGCTGCTGCCAGGTTTCACACGCTTCTTTTTCAGCGCTAATACAGGGATACTTACGGGAACGACAATGAAACTAAACACTATTTCTAACCTTTTATTAATGAGATCACAGTTCCTAGTTCAAAGCAAGTGAAACAATAAATACTTAGTCTGAGCAGAGAAAGTTAAATGGTATATGGAACATCTCATTAAATAAAAAGTAAAAAAAATATATTGCAGACGTGTCGCTTCTTGCCAAGCTCTTGTTGGTGTTCCAAGAAAAATTAATAACTGACCTACTATAAAACCCTATTCTCTTATTAATTTCTTGAAGCTTTCATCAAAAATAGATATCTTAAGTGTGTTGGATAATTCTGGTTCTTTTGATGATTTGCTGCAACGTTAATCTCCACAATGCGGTTGTGTTAACACCTTCCCGCTGCTAAACCAAATTTCACCTTCAGACACAGGGGGACTGAATTTTTAGACAGGGATAATCCAGGACTCAGCAGTAGTGGATTTTGGAAAAGTGAGTGAAATATAACCCAAGCTGGGCTGACTCGGTTGGCAGGCTGAAGCTGAGACAGCTTAACGAGAAATGAGTCTTTAAAGATCGTGTGTGTTGATACTTCAGTAATATGTTACTTTTCTGAAACTTCCAAGGGATGTGGTGAGAACTAGAAAGCACTATTTCATGGCTGCAGAATAGCATATTTTTCCTTTGGAACAAGGGAAGTCCATCCCAATTGATTGTGGCCCATCAGGTGCTCTGACACCATTGATCATTGATCATATTAAAATGGCCACAGATTCCCTTTTTCTTTAAGATCACATAGAAATTAGAGTTGAATGTTTGCTCATGCATTGCGAAGTTACAGGTACTACAGCGATATGAATTATATAGGTGTGACATATGGATACGCAGGCAGATAAACAATTCCTGAAGGGCACAAAGTGAAGTGAAATCTGAGCGATGGTTTTCTATAGTCACTGCAAGTGAAGTGTGCAATCTGTCCAGCTACTGGTACCTTAGCTCCAGCTACAGGAATAAACTGCTATTGCGGTCCATAGCAGGGGCTCTTGTCATGGGAATGTAACTTTCCCTTTCAGCTCTTAGAACAGTTCGCATGTGCAATGTGTCAACCTCTACTCGGAAAAAAACCTGAGCAGAAACTTCAACTAGCGAATGTTATGATTATGTGTTTATTTTGTGCACCTTGTTTGTGCAAAAAGGTTCTTGCATTTACTTATTTTTTGGAATAACTCAGACTGTCCTTTAACCTGAAAAGCTCTTTGGCTGAAAGAGTTGGGGCTGTTCAGCCTGGAGAAGAGAAGGCTCCGGGGAGATCTCATTGCGGCCTTCCAGTACCTAAAGGGGGCCTACAGGAGAGCTGGGGAAGGACTTTTTACTAGGGCATGTAGTGATAGGACGAGGGGGAATGGCTTCAAACTGGAAGAGGGCAGGTTTAGATTGAACATTAGGAAGAAGTTTTTCACTTTGAGGGTGGTAAGGCACTGGAACAGGTTGCCCAGAGAGGTTGTTGAGGCCCCATCCCTGGAGGTGTTCAAGGCCAGGCTGGTCTAGTGGGAGGTGTCCCTGCCTAAGGCAGGGGGGGTGGAACTCGATGATCTTCAAGGTCCTTTCCAACCTAAACCATTCTATGATTCTATGATTCTATGATGCCTACATTAGCAAACGTGCAGATGAATAGGAGTGGATCTGCAGACATTCATATTATATGCACTTCAGGAAGTGTTACTTTGGGCTAATTCTATTCTTGTCATCTGTGTTGAATGCCCATTAGTGACCGGAGTGCAGTAGGTGTGCTTCTGGAATTGGTTTTTATTTAAAATCATTTCTACAAGTGTCCACACTTCCGCAAGCCTAAGCATTATCCTTTAAACAGTTGACATTCGGGTCTCGAGGAGCTTTATAAATCTTTGCAGTTCCAAAGTGGCTGAAATAAATGCTGCTATGGTTGTTTTACAGGTAGGGAAAGCAACATACTGAAGTATTGCATAATTTGCCAACAAAGAAAGTCTTTGTTTGAACCAGGAATATATGCCATGTCTATTGACTTCCAGCTAATTTTTAAACTTCTTTTCAGTAGTTTAAATACAGTCTCTTTCAGAACAACAGATGCTGTAGACTTATACCTCAACCTGTGCAAAATAGTATTGCTTATCACCTAATGGACAAAATGGGCAAGAAATATTTAGGCTACATCAGGTTTGTTCTTTGTGACCACATGATGTGAAAGCAAATGCCAAACACAGCCAAAATAGACTGTTATTTCAATCAAACCACATTCACTTTGTGCTACTCTAAATATCTATGCAACATGCAGGGTTATATAAATCAGACATGCGACTTGTAAGCAAAGATATTCACCAGCAAAATGTTGTAACTGTCTTATTTAAAATGAATGAATAAATAAGAACCAGACTGTGCAATACATTAAGACAGATTTTCAACTCTGTAAACAACAGTGACATGTCTCTGATTCACACTTATTTTTATTAAAAAAAACCCCAACCCTTTGTAAATCTTGTTTAGGTTAAAAATATTCATACAGGAACTTTTTGTCTTCTGCCAAAAGGCTGCCCTCTATTAGATCAATGACATTTCCTTTGAAAAATGCGTCTGGCTTCTGAGACTACAGTGTCCATCAATGAAATTCCTGGTTGTGAAAGAGCAACAAGAAGGTGATATAGCAGATAAGGTTGCTGACATATCTCCAAATAAGATTTCTTCCGTGGCAATTTTGAATAGTCAATTTTGAACACTTATAAAGAGTTTCACAAATAGACAGTGAAACTTTATTATCTTCAACTGGTAAGAAGATAGGGTATTCTAGAGTAGAATAGATGGCTACCCCATTCAATCTATCATTCTGACTACAGATGTGTTTGTTTTCTGATTGGAAAAGTTTTAAAAAAAAAAGTCTGCACAGCAAAACCAAAATACACCTGGCCAGTTGTGAAATGCTGATTTCCTAAAACATATTCCTTCCTGACTTCTGTAAGTAATCTGTTTATACCAAGAAGCATGAGGTTTCATTATACTTAATTATCCTAGCGTAATTATAAATGCTAATGGTCACGTAATTATCTAGATCTTTTTAAAATCCAATCACTCAACTCACTATTTCACTCAAAAGGTCTCTTGGGGCTGTAAACCCCATATTTTGCATGAAATAATATTTCCTTGAATTTGTTCTTCATTTAACTGCCATTAATTACACCATATAACCTTTTCTCATATTTTGGAATAAAGAAAGACTGGGTGCTTGTCATAGTTTTATATTGATATCACTACATTTTAGTGCTCATTTTATAAGTTAAAACCATGAAAGAATACATAAAAACCCTAATGAATGAGTTGATGACAATCATAGAAAACAACAAGCTTTATAAGCAGTTTTACAACCACTACCTTAAATCATCGTGCAAGCAGTCCTTATCAAAAATATGTCAGGTCTGCAATCAGTCCAAATTCAAAGTATGTAGGTGAATGCTGAAGTGGTGAATCCAGACTTTTTAGAACTATATGATAATCCCATTCTGCAAAAGGCACCATAGAGAAGTCCTGCATAGTCTGAAACTCTCAGACAGGTCTCACAGACTCCAAGACCCCAGACCACTTAAAAGGCTTCATAATCACAGATGGATAATTAGCACTTTTTTACTCACCCCTTCATTTTAATGTCTCAATTCTGGGCAGCCCTTCTATTACACCATTGCAGATACCAGGGTGATGCTGGTGAGTGCAGGGCTTACACCAGCCCTTCCTCCCCCGGCACGGCTCACCGCTGCTGTCACCGCTTAATTCCAGTCCATCCCCACAGGTCATTAAAATCATTACGTTTTTCATTTCAGAAATCTGACTCTTACCATAAAGCCCACTATGGGGTCTCTTTTCTTTAATTAACGATATGGGGAGTAATGCACCTGCACCAGGCAGAGCAGGGAATACTGCTTGCTGTCCTGTGATCTTCGTTTTTCCAGCCTGCGAGGGCTGTCCCTGATCTCCACTCTTAATAACTCCCTTAGCTGTCATCTCCTCTTTCCTGCCTTCATACGTCTCAGCACACAGGCTCCTTGTCTCCTCATTCTCCAGCATGCTCCGTTCTTCTCTCTTTCACAGTGTGAACCCGATCTCGCCAAAATGTGACCTTCAGCATCTTTTGCAGTGTTTGTACTCTTATTCCACCACCCGTTGAATGAAGTCAGTGGCGCTCGCACTTGTGCTGCGAGGCTTTGCTGATCAGGCAGAGGCCTAAGCCCGTATTTAAAGTTTCACAGGCCCTCCAGTGCTCTGTGCTCTTCTTCTTCTTGTCCTGCATTGGCATCTAAAACTGCACCACTGAATTTAATGGGAGCATCCATTAATATAAATTCAGGCTGTACGCTGTAAGCCGAAGTGTCGGTAAAAATGACATGTGACAATTAATAAAACTGTGGCCTATAGGTCCTACAGCTGGATTAGTGACAATACTGGCAAATGAAACTAAATAACAGTAGTTTAACTGTCCCGTTTGAAAGCAGTGGTGCACCGGTCCAGCACAGAATCGAGAGACAGACTGCTGTAAGTGTGTGGCTCAGACACATCAGCGATCTGCAGTGTGATGCAAACTATCAGCAGCACTTTGGGTATAATGGAAAATGTGGTTTAGAACACTGCAGATTTTAGTCATGGAGAAAATGGGCTTTACTGTGTTGCCCATTTTGATTTTAGGTTAACACACTGGTGGTGTGCAATTTTGCTGCTTTCTGTATTGCCTGAACAAAGCAAATGCAAGCAATGATTTTATCATCAAGAATAGTTCTTGGCAAAATGAGGTCAAGGATCTTTAACTGTTTAGAAGAGCATATCTCAGAGGATAAACCAAGATTTATAAGCTTCAACAGTCCTGCAGCTAGCTAGGAGTTTGTTACATTTCAAGAGGATCCCAAGTTTTTAATCCGGTATTTTATCCCTTGCTGTCCACTCTTCTCATTTTTAATAATTGGAGTCACAGTTATATTTTAAAGAAATGTAATACACGACAATCTTTCTCATTCTCTGACTGCTGGACCTTCACGCACTCAGGGTGCTGTTCTGTCTCATCCCTTCTGGTGGCATCCTGGAGCTCGAGACTGATGAAAATCCCCTAAAACTAGGCTAAGAGATGTGAGTTTTTCTGCTCAGGAAAGAAAAGATGATGCTTCACAGAAGCTCAGCTTTAGATGAGCTTGGAAGGCACCTCTGGAGACTGTCTAGTCCAAACCCCCTGCTCAAGCTGGGTCGGCTAGAACCGCTTGCCCAAGACTGGGCCCAGCTGCGTTTTGAATATCTTCTCTCCGCTCTGCTCTCCTATCTGCTAGAAAGAGAGATCACATTTTTAAGTCCACAACCCATGGACCATCTGGATGAAAAAAATCTTAACTTACATCCAACAGACAAAATATTTTATCACAGATTTCATTTATGATTGTCTGTCACTGTTTCTGATATGATACAGTGTTTGCACGTGGTTGTGGAATCCATGGTGCCACCTATAGCTGTCCAAGCTCCTATTTGAAGAAGAACCTGCTTGTTATTTCATTTGTTGTCATGTAAAGTTGTAACACATGAATAAGTATTATGTGTGTGTATCTGTATATATATACACATGCATATGCATTAAAATGTATGCATATTTATGTGTATGCACGTGTATATACATATATACACACGTAAAAGGTGTTTCCTTTGTGCACATGTGAAAAGTATTGGCAAAGCTGATTTTACTGCTTTCTCCCTTTCATCACAAAAAAAAAGTTGTTCCCCTGTACACAAAAGCACAGTAAAAAACACAAACATCTGCCCAGCTCAAATGTTGAACCAAATAAACACTGAAAACAGTAACAAGCAATAGAAATAATTTCATTTCTGTGCTTTGAGTAGCACAAAGAAAAAAAACAACCTTTCTTCTTCTGATGTTAAGCAGACTGCAGAACAGTTACATGAGCTAAAATGGAATTATTTGCTTATACATCATTCCACTATGGAAACTACAAGTTAAATAATTAAAATTGGACTAAGCAAAGTTAAATAAACACCACCAGGAGAGCTATAAAACATATCATTGATGAGAAATGTCATTATTATCGTTATCACGAGTCCTTCCATTTGCAGGGAGGATGGGTTAGATCCCCAGCTAAGTGAAAGAGTCTACATTCAATTGAAATCAGTGGACCTACCTGGGTTGCATATAAACTGGTGGTTGTTCATTCCCCTACTGCTTCTACCCTTCTTGATGGGGTTGGTAATAAAGTTAGGCAACTCTCATGACTGATGAAGCTGATGGAGTGGAACAGGTAACAATGGTAAAGTGTAACTGAAAATGATAGTAAACCTGTAAATCTTAACAAACTTTGTGATCAATAATTGCCATTTTGAGTACTCGGAAAAGTACAGATTTTCTGAGAATTCTTTCAGGTAGTCTTTCCTTGGCCGACATACAGTACCTAGGAACACCTAGGAGCAGGTCTCAGCGACCCAGCAAGGTTGCAGCACAAAGAAATTGTAATCCCTTTAAAATTTGTGTATCCCATGGGTTGATCACCACAAATTGTGATGAGATAACCATAATGCCTTCTTTACAGTGAGCAAATCTTCTACACTAATAGTGTGATGATGTAATGACTAGATGACCTCTTCCCAGAGGCAGTCTCAGGACTGGGTTGGGAGTTATTTGTACAATGGTGTAAATGTACAGCTTGAGGAAGCCAGAAATACGGAAGTAGGTCATTTCCAAAAATTTGTGAAAAATGTTGTAGTAAATAATTGATGTGAATTATTAATTGTGAATGTTTATGAACATTGTATGAAATAGCTCAAAAGGCACATTTCTCAAGTGCAAAAGAAAAACCTAACTCACTCAAACTTGCTTAAAAAAAAAGATTAAAATTAGCCCTCTATTTATTGGGAGAAAAGTGAAATTGCTAGTAACAAATATTAATCATACCTGAGAATTTTTGAAACAACCACAAATTAAAGAATAATATGATCCTTTCTGAAGTTTATTAATGCAAAAATGGTAAGTTATCTCAGTCCAATAGTACTATAATAAAAGGGAAACATTTATATTTGTATGTATGTACAGCATATACTGCAGAATATATCAATGTAAAATATGTACTCTCCAGTTGTAACTGAAGAATATGTTAGGGAACAGCTGTGGAAGAAGATATTTTCAAATTGGCAATCTGGTCATTCCGTACCCATGAGTTTTAAAAGAGCTGGCAAAGGAACTCAATGAACATTAATGCTGAAATTTAGTCAGTCTTTGAGCACTAAAGAAGTTCCATTAGACATTTTTTAAAGTTACCATTGTATTTTAATAGGTAAGAGGAATAGTCTGGGCAACTGTGGGCCTATCAGCCTCTTCCTATTCAAATAACGAACAGCTGACATAGACTAAGCAGACCTAAGTGCTAATATAGTTCTGTGCTACAGTTCCTTTTGAGTGCTAATATAGTACTAATCTAGTTAACGGCAATTCACATGCACAGATGGAAAACAGATCCTGTCTGACCAACCTGATAGGTTTCTTCAGTGAAACTGGCTGATAAACATAATGATGCTTGACTTTTAGAAGTTTTTGACAGGGTTCAGCACAACCTTCGGGGTGAAAGCTGGAATGATAAAAAGTAACGTGGCACATATAACTGATAGAAAACTTACTAACCACTCCTTGCAAATGTGGGAAACGTGTTGGGCAGAGTTTTTTCTTCCCACTGAGGGGTGATCTGGGATCATTTCATACCTCTGTCATTGCTGACCGGGTTTGCAGATGACAGGAAGCCTGTGGGAAAAGTGAGTAATGGAGAGGAAGGGGTGAGCTGCTCAATGTAAGCAAGTCTTCTTTTTCAGACAGTCACATATGACGCCACTCAAGTTAGCCCTCTTTGTGCAAAAGGAGTCACTGAGTTGTGAAAAAATAGCTCAGGTCAGTACAAGTCCTTATTTTGTGGCAGTGGGCTGCAGCGCTGATGTGATCCTTGGACTTGTAAACAGAGCGCTCCTAAGAGCAGAAAAATTATATTCCCTCTTCATTTGGCATGATCTGACTGTTACTGCAATCCTGTGTTACTGTTTTCTCCGCAGCCTGGGGAAAATGTTTACAATTTGGAGAGGATTCAGGGAACAGTCATGACAGATACAAAAGGACAAGTAAACATACCTTGGAGAGAGAGAGGGAACGCAAGAGCTCTGTCTGTTTAGCTCAACAAGGAGCAGATAGGAGGATGCCTTTGGTCATGGTCTACAGCTGACTGCAGGGGGAAAATAGGTCAGGATAGAAGGTTGGATGTAAATGCGTAACAAGATCCAGCATCAAGAAGTTGAGGACACATACAATCTGTGGTAGTTAAACACTTTAATTGTTTACTGAAATCTGTGGTGAAGTCATCTGGAAATATCTCAGTTAAGATCACATGTTCTTTAAAGTGTTTTTCATTACAGGCAGGAATCAACACAGTGAAGTCCTATGGCCAATATCTAAATGCTGATCTCTGAGTCAAATCCTACCCACAACGTGCTTCCTTCCAGTCCAGCATATTTATTTCACTGTCTGGCAGGAGATGAAACCCCACCATTTCGGTACCTTCTCCTGCACACAGAGAGCCTCTTAGAGCCAGGCGCTGTTATATTTGCATGGGATAAGCAATTAGTACTGGAGTCATCTCTCCTATGCCATCTGCTCATGGCTCAGCACTTTCGGACTGCGCCTGCACCTGCACTGGAGTGTAAATCAGATAGGCTTGTACAACACAGGAAGGAAAGCAGGTTAAGTGATCACAATGTTATCTTCTCTCTACATAATCTTTGAGTCTCGTTAAACAAGACTGCGTGACTTTGTTTAGTATCATTCTCTAGCGGGACTGTGGGTGGCACGCTAAGGTCTGTTTAGCTGGGAGCAGCAGAGGCAGCCGTATTTAGACAGACTGAGAGCAGAACAAACTTACGCACAACAAAACGCTTACTTCATGTTCATCAGATTGCACTCTGAGTGCACCAATGGGCCTTAGATACCCTTACCACACTTAGTGCCCCGACAACATTTTTCCTGATAACTTTTCCTTAATCATAGCTTGGGAGATGATTTAGATTCAGCGGACAGACCCTTCCTGGGAAAAAAACTACCTTTAAATCTCCTTCACTTTTATCTTTATACTTCTGTTGTATTTTTCTCTATTTACTAGTTCCAGAAAGTGTTTTATGAGAATTTATTTTCCTCTCTCAGGGTCTGTATCTGGTTATCACCACATATAATCTTTGTATAGCAGAAGCATAATAGTGTTTTGGGCAGTTACATTAAGGACTTGCTGCTAGTTATCTAGTCCCATCAAATAGGAATTTCAGCTAAACACTTAGCTGTTGGAATAAAAGAAGATTCTTTAGTAATTTCTGTTTTCTGAATATTGTGTTCATGGTATTATAAAAGCCTGTATTCTCCTCAGCTATTTGTCTGTGCTGTTGTAAAGCCCAGCTGTTCAAAAGAGAGCTGGACAATAACATGGCGTTGCTTCTCTAAATCACTCAGATACAGGCACAAAGGATGGCAAACACACCACATTGCTTTAGTAAATGCTTTAATCTCAGAAGGGTGGGAAAGGATCTCTTGAAAAGTTCTGCTCTTTGGCCAAAAACTGGGAAAAAGCATTCAGACTGAAAATTGAAAAGGAAGATTACACTGAATTCTGCACAATTTGTGAAGATTAGATGTAGGTAGAAAATCGGGTTAGATTCCCAGTCAAACCTGATTTCCAAGTTAAACACTGCAGTCAAATATTGTGATAGTGCTGTCTAATCCCAAGGGCACCTGCACATTTTACAAAAATGGTTCTTCAGAGCTAGAGCTTCACTTCAGGGACATCATCTCCACTACTTCTACTGAGGGAAATCTTTTAGTCGTGTGGTTGGGACATTGTGCCATGGGGTGAGACAATGGGTTGGTGTCCTCTTTGGAAAGGGCAGAAAAGGAACTCAGTTTTTCCACTTTCTGGCCAGAAGACTGCTGCTGTCACCTGAGAAGAGGGATTGGTACCTCCTGAATCATTCCAGAAAGTGGTTTGGAGAAAACTCAGGGAAGTTGGGAAGTGTCTCCTGCCAGCACAGAACCATGAGCCACAGGGCAGGAGATAGGCAGGACTTCAGACCTACCTCTGTCCTCAGCTTCTCCTAGTAACTACCTGAACTCTCTTAGGTTGCCGACTGCTGTGAAAGCTGTTCTGAGACACCTAACTTGCCCTATGATCGCACTGATTGCTTACCTGCCTAACGCCACATGAAGGCTTTCTTTTCAGGAGTCTGGATACATAAAAAGTAGGAACCTACTTCAGCAAGCTGCTGAGCTTTGTGGCCTCAGTATCCCGCTATAGCTCATTAAAAGCACAATAGCAGAGATGGTGCTTGCTTGCTATATATCAGAGTGTAGCTTTTGTACTGTTCACCTGAATAAAATAAAGCCTATAAATGGACAATGTTTGTTAGTATTCTGTGAGGGAATGCCATGCTGGCCATGGCCTTGAAGTGAACGGGCCATGCCATTTTCTCAAATTCACCAAAGGGCTTGAAATCTTTAGAGCTGTTATAGAACACAAACCAGAAAAGCTAATTCATTACATGGAAAAAAATTCAGGCCTGTCCTTTCCCCACTGTTGTTATGCTGAGTAGATCCTTTGCTCCCAGTTTGCTTTTTGTTCCAGCAGTTTTCAGAGGCTTCCCAATTTCCCCGAGCTCCATACACTCTGTCATTTTATGGACGAAACATGAGTGTCCATGTAATGTCTCACCTACTAATCATGTTGCTTCTTGCTCACGTTGCTATCAGATTGCCACACCATAGTACAAATATGCAACAAAATGTTTTGTGCGATTTGTGATTTTTTCTACACTGTGGGATGCTCAATGGGAGCAACTTCCTCTCCCTAACCTTTCTGAGATATCTGGATGTCCTTCAAGAAGGCCAGACATTAGAGAATGACCAGCTTCATCAACCCACTCTTTGTATACTACTGTCTACCTTCTGGAATTCGGTTTATGTCCTATGACTAATGCTTTGCAAATACACAGATTTCTACATTAATTCTTCGCCCTTGCTGCAAGACTGAACCACGTGCTGTTTGACAGACCCTTGAGCATGGACACGGTGCAGCACTGTCTCTGGGTAACAATGCCATTAGTGCATGCGGTGATGTCCCTGCTGCACAGCCAGGGAGTTAATTTTTCATTGAAAACTACAAATCTCTTTATTTGGATCAGGCTTGGATTAATTTGTCAAACCAGACTCGCAGGGCTGGCTATTATCCTTTCCAGGGGATGGTGATTAGATCTGTACATAGGTTGGGGGTCTAATCACTGTCTTATACAGTAATAATAAATATTATAACCTTCTTTGCTTTATGTTTTTCTAGCTGTGCAATCTGTCAACCAGTTTATCTTCTTCACTAATTAGGCTGGGGGCTTTGGGGGAATTATACTGTAACTCCTAAATCTCCATCCTGATTAGCTCCGTGTTTACCTTCATCGTTTGATTTGATAGTTTTTACAATTATTTTAATACAGAAGAATACAATTATTAATACCCTTGGCGGGGGCATTGGTACCTTGACTGTATAATGATGGTGTCAACTGCTACCCCCCTGCTGTGCTTTCCCAGTGCTGGAAGTGGCTTTAGATGTCAGTAGAACCGCTTCTTGGTGCTTCCAGTTAGTGCTTATAAGTAGCTGTCGGGGGACTGCTTTCTCACTTGCATTATGTTTTGGAAAAGTGTAAAGAAACAGATTTGTGTGGTAGATGTGGGGATTTATTCCCTGTCAAACCACTAAAAATGGGGAGTGAAAGGCTTCTTTATTCCACTGGGAAAGAAGTTTTCAGATGGAGTGGAGGCACTACTCACCAGACTGCATGGTCCCTGAAGTAAATAAGATCCATCATTTGGATGACCATCACTTGGTGACCATTGGATTTTGCCCTGTGATGGGAAGTAGAAGAAAAGTTTCCTGAGCAAAACTTTTGCCATCTTTCTTTGGGAAGCGAGAACTGTAAGCAGGGGACCTCATAAATACTCACTCTTTGAGGAATTGTAGAAGGTGGAAAAAGCACTCTGAAAAATGTTTTCTAAGTTTAAATTCTGAGGTTATGAAAGAAAGTGGCAGACTACACATAAAAAAAAAAATCTTGGAGGAAAATATTTTCTATTTTGCTGATAATAGCGAAGGGCAGTGTTTAGATGAGGTAAGGAAAGGGTGCTCTGGAAAATGGGCGTCATAAAAATGCCCCTTAACTTAGGAGTTCACGTCCAAAGAATCAACAACTTTCTCAAATCAAATAACTCCACATATTTTAAAATTTATTTTTAGTTAAGAAACCCCACAAAACAAAACAGGAAATGAAATGAAAAACCGCAAAATCTGCATAGGAAAAAATAAAAAATTCAAAGGAAGCAAAAATTAGATTTCCCACGGAAACAGTGGCTGGGCTGCAAGGGGCATTTACAAACTCTTCTGTGTTCTCTTTTTCTGGTTAAATGAGTGTCTTGATATGCTGTTTTGGTTTTGTGTGGTCAACAGCTATGGGAAAACATACTTCAACTATATTGCAGCCAACTGAAAGATACTTGAAAGCTTCATTTTTATATTTCCTGATTTTTATTTTTTTTTTAAATTTGAACTGCATCGCGTAGTATTACTACAGCTCCTTGGATTTAATAAATCTGAAATGACACAGAATCAAATGAGTTGTGGCAAAGCCCTGTAAGTGATGCTGGTCTAGTTTACAAACAAAGGAAATGTGAAGAAGTAGGGGAGCACAGGAACATAAAACCCTAGTTTGGGGAGCGTAGCTTAATTGTGAGCTTAGAAGCACCACTGAAGCCAGGGCCACCAGGCAAATGAAGGGTTTGCTCTACCCTAAAGGACACTCACTTCTCATAGTTCCAGCAGCAAGAGTTGGTGGGAGCAGGATGTGGGAACTGAGGGGGCACAGCTGCGGCCATGGGGGTCTATGTTACAGCCAGTGTCAGTATATGTAGAACACGCTGTCCTGGTGTACTCAGAGGACACAGAAAGGAGGAAAATGAAGGTAATACCTCAACAAGAAGATTTTAAGTACAGTGGATACTCCAGTAGATTTTAAACAATTTCTTCCTAGTGTCCAAAATCCAATGGATTTGTACTAGCTTCAGACAGGACAGCTTAAAAGTTGATCAACGAGCTCGGGGGTGGACTAATCCTGAAAAGGAAAGAGGAGAAAAAAGTTCCCCAGACCATCTTGTGTGTACTCTGCCCAGCTCACTGCCTGCGGCAGGGGCTGAAAGGGAGACAGGGACCCAGAGACGGTGCCTTCCTGCAGGGGAGCAAAAAAAGGGTGCCTCTGGGACCAGAGAGGAACAGCAGGACTGGGAGCGCCAGAGGGGGGCAAGCCAAAAGGAGCTGAACGTTCAAAACTCTCCGCCTTGACCATAACCAGTCAAATCTAGGGGTTTCCAATTTGGNACCACCTAATTCTCAGTGTCCATGATAATGAGGTTTTGGATAAACAAACAGTTTTTGGGACTTAAGCTTCTTAGAGCATTAGGGAGAAGAAATCCTCAGATGTCACTGTAATGTGTCCGCTTATTTTTTTTAACGCAATATGTCATGAAAGTGCAACGAATGGCTACTCTTGAGTGCAGTTCAATAGACGAGCACACTGAGATGGCCATATGTGGGGAAATAAACATCTTAGTATACTCCTTGGCATGTGACCAGTATTGAGTATAAATCTACAGAACAAGAAAAAGCAGCCCTTTGTGCCACAAGATTATTTTTAACTTGAGCTTTCAAGTAGCTATCAGAGATTACCTCTCATCTTTCGCAGCATGAATTTCATGTCCGTATTGTTAGGAAATACAGAACAATATGGAAAGCACGAAGGAAGAAAGGAGGAATTAAAGTACCTAAATCAGCTGAGTCATGGCTGAAATACAAAAAGGATTTCTGAAGGGTTGAGATTGAAACAGTAATGAAAAAAATCCCTCATCTATAGCTATGGGGTTACTTACTACAGTGTTTTTGATGGGAATTATGACAGGGTTCCTGGGGACTCTCTTGCTTCAATTAATTAAACTCACACCGAGAGGACTACTTCAGCCCTGCAATGATTATTTCTTTTTTTCATGGGAAAGTAGGAAAAGCGATTTTGAAAAGAATTTGGTGAGCCTTTTTTTCACTTTCTGATGTTGAAGGCTTTGAGTGGAAATCAGAGCTCAAACCACAGACCTGAGTGTGGGAGCAGAGCAGGAGGTGAGAGGTGACAGGCACGGAGGGGAGGGCAGTACTGCAAGAAAGAACGGACAAAATCTCTCGAATATAATCACCCCTCATATTAACTTGTTCTCCTTTCTTATTTCTTTTCAGTATTCCTGCTGCTTTTTGCCTCTCACCCCTTGCCTCTCACTTATGTTTCTGAGCTGCGGTATGCTTTTTCAAGAGAAATAGCTAATTGTTTTGTTTTGTTTTGCTTATTTATTTTATTTTTAAGTAAGTGAGGCAAAAGGTTAAGTCTTCCTCTCCAGGGAAAAATGAATCACACTAGCTCCTGTGAGCACTAGGCAGAGTGATAACTAACTCATTGGAGCCGTATTGTCTTTCAGAACAGTCTGCTCTTCTCCAAGGTATCAGTTTAACTCCTTTAGGAGACACCACTCCCCAGATTTTGCCCCTTTTCCCTTTTCTCAGAAGAAAACCAGGTTATTTGAAACTGTCTTCCTTTTTGAAACAAGTCACTCAGTGCTGCAAAACTCTTTTCTCTCTTTGAAGTTGGACATACGGTAGTGCATGTGGTAAGTACGAAAACACCACTGGGTGATAAGAAACATACAATTAAGCCCATGAGTGATAATGAACAGATGCTTCCCTCCCACAAATGCGTTCTCATATCAAATGAAGTCTGGCTGCAAGATTTTATCAATTCTAGGAGTTTACTCAACTTTAGAGAAAAATGTGACCTACCTTGATAATATCCCATATGGTTATCTCTTGCCCCAGGGCTTTTACCTTTGTGGGTAAGTTCTTGTTTTTTTTCTGTTAAACTGATTTTTCCGATATCAGCAAAATTAAAAATAAAATGGCACGTGACTCTTTGTGGGTTTACAATAAACAAAGCCAGAGCTATCTGATGGTGGATCTTTCTCTGCACTCTTACTAACTACTGAGATATTTTTCCTCTAATGGGAGTGGGCAAGGATAAAACCAACCAGTCTGTATCAGTAACACAGCAAGGAGATGCTGGCGAAATTAGTTTGTCGTCATATTTGATCCAAGGACAGCCAGGATAGGATGGTTTCCGACAACAATCTGTCTTTAACATGTTGAAACTTCACTTTGCCCTCTGTTATTACCAAACTAGTATTTATTATTGCACCGCAGGAGTGCCTGGGCAGAGATGGGGACCTTTTACGCTGGGACCTGTGCAGGTCTCTAGCAGGTGGGACAGCTGTGAGCCCTCGCAGCTGTGGGGTGGTCGGTGTGGATGGGAGGGCAGCGCGGCACCGGGGGCAGCCGGGTGCCTGCACCTGCCTGCTCTCAGGCTCTCTGCTGTAGAGCCACCGGTCAACCATTAACTTCTTTGTGTACCTGGTTCTTCCTTCCTTATCACCTGTCCTGATGTTTTGAGGGGAACCTCTGTAGGGCAAAGGTTGCGATTTATCATGTGTCTGTCGAGTGCCAATCTTGGCTGGGGAATCTCAGCACTCCTGTGATATGAATAATAATTCCAATAATAAAGGCAAAGCCTGACCATCTGGCTGCTATTATGGTAATGTCTTGCTCTGTGACAGTAGGTCACTCTGTGCAGCTGCTTCTCTGGCTCATTCTGTATTGGAAAAGACTACTCTTCAACTTTGGGCTAAGTCTCCATGGCTTGAAGGTAGAAAAGACCTGTAGTAGTGCCACCTGTCCTAGGTATGGAGAATTTAAAGAAACCCACCACCAGGAGAGCATCACTCAGGGTTGTATGCTGTGATACTCAGATGTAAGGAACAATTAAGCCACTGGTTTCACCCCCAAAGTGAAGGATGGTCACTGCTCCCAAGTGATCATCTTCTCTGATCACTCCATCCATGCCTGTCTGGTTTCCAGACAGCATGCTCTGTCCCCAAAGAGAATGAACTCTCCTGCTTTTACTCAAACATCGATGAGTAATGACAGGATTATGGCTTAGTAGCAACCCTCTTCACCTCCCTGTCAGCTCCAGCTCCAGCTCCTGTAAGGAGGGCCAGTGCAGCAGGGTGCTGGGGTGCCCTCCCTCCCCACCTCACTCCATTTGCTGCTTGCAGAATCCCTGCGTTCCCGGTTGGCATAGAGCAGACTCTTCGGTGCTTTAGGATCGAGATATTGCTACAGCCATGAGTCACAAAATGAAACAAAACGTAAATTAGAAATTACTTATGAGCTGCATAATTTATGTTGATCAGAGTTTTCAGACGTGGCCTTTTTCATATTATAAGATGAAGCGTGGCTCGTGATGATAATTCACACGGCTGAGTATAGTGCTACTGATAATAATACTCAGCAGTGGGAAACTGTCAAATGCTTAGCCTCACTGTTTATCTATTATATTCTCCCATTAGCTGTTTTATTTTATTCCATCTAGGGTTGCTTTAGCTTCTACAATATGTTTGACACAAGCTACATTAAAAAAGTGCTATTGCATTTGCAAAATGATTTTTACTGTCTCAGAGAGACAGCTTGCAAACTCAACACTGAAATTAAAACTCCTTTTCCCTCACCTGTACCTACAACTCCAGAATAGACAGGGACCTGCGTGTAGCTGAATGAGCAAGAAAAATGTCGGTAGTCTTTCCTGCGTGGTACGCAAAGGCCAGCGCCGCTGTATGGCTGATGCCTTGCTCACGGTGCGGGCCAGTGTGTCTGCAGGGCCGTGTGGTCCCCATGATTCCCTGTGTGAAGCACAGAGAAGCTGCAGGGGATGAATGCGTCCCTTTAGCTGTGCTGTGGTTGAAGGCGTGCGGCTCAGGGAGCTGCCCTGTGGTCCAGCCCCCCCACATGCAGGGCCAGCCCCCCCTTGGGCAGGCTGTCTGCGTCCGTACCACACAGCCCATGGCCCAGGAACCCCGGTGATCCCGTGGTACCCCGGAACCATAACACACAGATCAATTTGTGTGAATGTTGTTTTGTTTTGTTTTGTTTTGTTTTNATGGGAAGGGAAAATGGGAAGGGAAAACCTGTAATGGAAAGGGAAATGGTCTTACAACCACACACAGGCCTGGGGTGAAGAAGAACTTCACTGCAAGAAGTGAAGGGCAGGAGAGAGCTACCACTTAAGCAACACAGGTATCAGGGCCCAAGAGTGAACTGGTGAGCTAAGTTATTTGGCAGTGCTGATATACCCTTTAAATCCCAAAGATGTGCTGAAGGAGTATACAGTTTATTTACTTGTGGGGATTTTTACCACTGATCAGGCCAAACTTCCTCATATCCAGAAGTCATCTCAGGCTGTAATTTTTAAAATCCCCATGGAGACCTTGCTGCACCAGTGTCCTCGGGAGAAAGGCGGGTTCTCTGCATGGCCCAAAGCAGGTGGAGCATTCACATGTCACATTGCANTTTGTTTTGTTTTTTCCTCAAAACCCATGATGCAAGTTTTGTAGCCCCCTGGAATGTACAGCAGGAATGGGAGGCTGCGTGGGGGTGTCGGAGTGGGCTCTTTTGTGGTGATGGGTGTGCAGGGGTAGTGCTGGAGTACCGCGTAGGGCTGGTGTCATTTTGTCCATCCTCAAGGATGAAACTAAGGGGTTTCCGTAGGGAAATGGTCTTACAACCACACACAGGCCTGGGGTGAAGAACTTCACTGCAAGAAGTGAAGGCCAGGAGAGAGCTACCACTTAAGCAACACAGGTATCAGGGCCCAAGAGTGAACTGGTGAGCTAAGTTATTTGGCAGTGCTGATATACCCTTTAAATCCCAAAGATGTGCTGAAGGAGTATACAGTTTATTTACCTGTGGGGATTTTTACCACTGATCAGGCCAAACTTCCTCATATCCAGAAGTCATCTCAGGCTGTAATTTTTAAAATCCCCATGGAGACCTTGCTGCACCAGTGTCCTCGGGAGAAAGGCGGGTTCTCTGCATGGCCCAAAGCAGGTGGAGCATTCACATGTCACATTGCAAATTGGATGCTTAATTCCTTTGGGAGCACTTCCTTTGTGTGAGGCAAATTAAATCTCTGGCTTGTCTTAGGACGAGGAAAGAAGACTCTGTTTTGAGGACAAAGGGGAATTTCAACCCTCTCTTGAAACACAGCTTAATTCATTTTAAGTGTTTGCTTTTGTGCCTTTACCTATTTTATCTATTTTCTCTTTTGAAAAAAAAAAACAAACCATAGCATGGAATTAAGGCATTCATTCAACACCATTTTGTGCTTGGCTTCACTCATATATATCTACAGTCTAAATTGTTTTTCTACTTTTTAATTCAGTTGTATTCAAAACAATGGCAAAAATCCCTTTAGTCTTAGTGACAGAAGACCAGGTCTTACTGAAGGAACGCCTTCTTTTGACTTGCATATGTCCTCAAGAGGACATTTTCTGATTCATTTTGGGAAAGGTATGAAAATCTTGAAATAAATTTCTTCTCCCAAACAATATGTAAAGAACCATTTGGAAAGTAACCAATGCAGGCAAATCAATTGCAGCAAATTATTCATACGATGAATTCCATTTTTTTCCTGTTTGCAATATGCACCATGAGTCTGATGTTTAGAAAGATGAACTAGCTGTTTCTTGATATCCAGCTTATTCATGAATAGTTCATTGTAATTCAAGTCATAGCTCTTTTGAGGGCACGCAGGTCATACTGTGGGTCCATTTTCCCTGTCTGGATGCACATTATTCTTTTAGAATTTGGTACAGATATTCATTATGACAAAATCATAAGCATGATTATTTGCTGCCGTGATGATAGTTCCTTTTCTTAGAGCATGGGGGGAAGGTACGCTCACCCAAAGCAATGTGCTGAAAAACTTCCATACGACTGGAATACAATCCCATGTAATCCCAGCCATGGAGATGGTTCTCACTCCATTTCAGACATTTTGCATGTCATACAATGGTCACTTTTTTAGGTGTAATTGAAATAGTTGGCAATGGCTGATGACCTGACAACAGTTGACTTCAAGGCACAGAGAGGGGAGTGGAGATAAGAGCAGAAAAATGCTGGGGGAGTTGGATAAACAAGGAGGTAGCTTGGTACCTTT
Source organism: Anarhynchus alexandrinus (assembly GCA_008711295.1). Taxonomy (NCBI): domain Eukaryota; kingdom Metazoa; phylum Chordata; class Aves; order Charadriiformes; family Charadriidae; genus Anarhynchus; species Anarhynchus alexandrinus. The sequence continues at coordinate 1,870,987 of VUYV01000158.1, forward strand.
GCCTGCCCGCCTGCTGCTATATTGGCGTGTTAATGCAGCATTGCTGGGTGTGGAATAACCCCAGAAGGCAATTATTAGACTCCTTACCAGCCTGTGAGAGGTATCTCCCATAGTACAGATGTTTGCTGTGGTCTTGGGACTGGTCTCTGGGAGGGTAGGAAGCAGGGCCAAGGCGTTTTGGTGGAGAGGAAGGGATGGGCTCTGACCTAGAAGGAAATAAAGTGCAACCTTTAGCTGCTGTCAAATGGAAAGCTGAAGGTGTCATCAATTACAAAAGCAGTTGACTAAATTCTGACCTGGGCAAACAGAACCACATCTCTCAGTCCGGTGAGGAGCATCAGATGGGACAGTTACCCCCTTCTGGTGTAACAACCACTCCATGGTGGAGATCTCTTGTCCAGCCCTCGGTGCCCACGGACACAAAAGCCTGTGCCCCAGTTACAGCCCACGGCTGTAAGTGATGTGCTGATATCTGTTTGGATTATTTGGGGAGGAAAAGTGACCCCAACAACACAACACTCCCATTTGCCATTTTCCTATCCAAATTTTTCTGTTGATGGAGGAGGTGCACTACAAAAATAAGCCTTGGATCAGCAGTTATTCCTGACCCATGGATTATGTTTTCTTTTGTTTCCTGTCACAGGACCTTGTGGCTGTCTTGGCCTGGCTTAGATTTTCCTGGTGCTGTTCTTTGAAATGTTTTATTTTCCACCATTGCCTGTAGGCACTGACATGGATTAGCCTTGGCAGCCCCACGCAGGGGGCTTACACACCCTGATGCTCACTAATTACAACCTCCTGAACATCCTAACAGCTATAATAATACAGTGATGTATAGATGAAGTCACGGTCTGTCAATGTATTGCCCCTGTGGTGTAAATCCTGCAAGCAATATACTCATGACTGGAAATCCCCTTATTGCATGGAGAGTTTTGTTCTTTGGAGTGGTTTCTATTTACATATGCTCTGGTTCTCTGAATGTCCAGCAGAATGCGATACTGCACAAACCTGCATCTTGAAGACACGTGGGGATATTATTTCCTTTATTTTCCCCTTTCTTTTCTTGCTTTTGACTCCTTTACCTTCTTTCTTCCCATAGCTACTTGCCAGTGTTTTTTCTGGCACAGTAGCTGAAGTACCCAATCCAGGAAAATATATAAGGTTTATTTGTTTGTTTTAAATCTCTGTGTTAACAGTTAATGCATTTAACCTGCTGAATACCTGTCAGGGTCTAAATCTGAGATCAGCTCCCTAACCTCTGGTGTGTGAATTGCTGAGTTACTGGTGATGAGGTGAAGTGCAGGGGAAGACAGCAAATTTAGTCCTAAGTGAAACCACTAAACGTTGTGCAGTGCAGCTGTAGGAGCTTCGGTCTATGCACTTCTTCAATCAGCTGATCGACTCCTAATGGGCGGAATAACTTCCTAGAGTAGTGCGGACATTGGTTTTTAGGCTCTCCAAGTGCTGTAGGAAAGTAGGCAAAGGAGAGAAGAGTTTTGTCCTACATAATATGCACCTTGGAGGTGCATCCTTCTGCTGTGACTGCAGAGGGAGGCCAGTGTTCCTAACAGTGTGCCTCCATCGGGTGCTAGAGTTAGGTCCTAGTGCTCTGTATGACCAATGGGCTGGGTGCTGGATACCCCATAGTGCCTGGAGAGCTCTGCTGAAATGAGAGAAAATAGCTGGATAGTGTCTGTTCTGCATCAACTGGGATGACCGTGTTGATGAAGAGATTCTGGAGGTTCCCGTGTCCTGCTCTGCTTGGTTCCAAATGAGCTCTTTGAATAGTAAAGAAAGACCTCACAGAGTTAAAATAACTCATGTATGTCCTCCTAACATCCCCTTAGCCTGTGCATAGCAGAGCCACAATAATTTCATTGCTGGGGGGAATTCCCTACTGCCAGAAATGGGAGTGGATTTGCCTGTAATGGCAGTTAGGGTTTCCAATAGTGAACCCTCTCCAGTTTTCACACACTGAATGTATTCTCTAAAGGAATGACATCAAGACAAAAAAGGAAGATAAAGGGTCTGCATCATTATGTTTGGCAGAACATATACACTACTTTTGCAGAGATTGAAATAATCATAACTAAGCTCATGGAAAATTGCAAACACATAAAGGTTGTATGAAAAGATTCATAAATCAAATTTATGAAGTAATTTTAATGTACTTTTTTGGACGTAAATTCTTTTACAGGACTCATCAACCACATTCTGGTATGAATCTTATTTGATTGTAAGAATTATGATGATTAAAGTATTAGACACTAGTGAAAACCTCCACTTCTGCAAAAAAAAAAAAAGTTAAATCCAAGCCTTGAGGCAAAAATGTTAAAAATAGACATTTTTTGTATGAAACCATTTGCACGAATGAAACTAATAGGTTTTTATCTAAACCATCTGGTGGAGGAAAAGCATTAAAATGTAAAGTCACGTATTGAAGCCCCCTGAGACTTCTTTTGAGTGCTATATGTTAAAAAAAAAAAAAAAAAGAAGGAAAACCCTCAATCTTTTCCTCTTTTTTTTTTATCTCAAACACACAAAAAGCAAAAAGAGAANACCAGACTGCGAAACCTCAGTTTAAAATAGCACAATTTACTGTAGCACGAGGTGTGTAACAGGAAGTCACCAACAAAGACTTTCACACTCCCTTTCCCAGTGTGCGGCCAAATAACCGTGATCTGCTGGGCTTTCTTTCTACCCTGTGTGTAGGGGATTTTGTGTGAAACAGAATCACAGACTAGCATAGATTGGGAGGGATCTCTGGAGGTTTTCTGGTCTGCCCTATCCCCACAGCCAAAGCCGATGCAACTTAGATGGGGCTGTTGAGGGCAATCCAGTCGACTTTGGAGTATTTCCAAGGATGGAGATCCCACAGCTTCTCTGGGCTCCTGTTTCAGTGTTTCCAACCTCCCCCCCGGTGATTTTTTTCCTAATATGTAATCAGAAATTTCCTTATTGCTATTTGTGTCTGTTGTCTGTTGTCTCTTGTCCTTGATGTCTGTCTCCACAAAGATTTGGGCTCTGTCTTCTCTATAAAGACCCACTAGGCAGTTATAGACTGCAGTAACAGCTCCCCTTGGATTCCTCTCCTTGAGACTAATCAGATCCAGCACTCTCAGCTGCTTCAGCCCCCTGACCATCGTGGTGGTCTCCACTGGATTCACTCCAGTATGTCAATGTTTTCCTCATACTGGGGCCACTTTTGGAAAGGCTCCCACCTCTAGGCCCAGGTTCCTTCCCTGGCCAAAGGTGACAACAGTACAAGAAGACAATATAGCCTGTTTCTGACTCCTGATCAAATTGTTCTCAAAAAATTCTCTCTTGAGAGTTTAGAAATACTCAGCCTTGAAAATCTATCACCCATGTACTGCAGAAGCATGACCTTCCTACCAGGACCTCATTGTGCAACTGCTTCCAGCCTGTTTGCAGAAGGCAACTTCTGCCGGGGACTCAGATGTAGGACAGTCCCATTCAGCTGTCATGACTATCTCCTTATGAGTCTTACGAGTCTCCTTGGTGTGCAGATATATGCATATATATGGTTCTTTATTAAATCTGATGAAGAAAGTCAGACAGGTAAAGGACTTTGCTGAGTTCTAGGGAGAAATTCTGCAAAAAGAGAGAGAGAAATAAAGATGTTTGAGGGATATGAACAGTATAGTCAAAATTCCAGTCTCATGAGCTTTGAAATGTTAATCAAAAATTCCAGAAACATGAGACCAGAGATTACTGAGACATCTCCCTCTTGTTATTTTAATCTTTTTAAAGTTAGTTTACAATTAAGTTTGAAAATAGCACTCAACTGTACACATATGACTTAAAAGTGGAAAACTGCTGAAGACAAATAAAACCTGGAAACCTCCCCCTATTTATTATTTGTAAAATGTCACCTGAGTTAAAGTTGTCCTCGTGGATCTGAGCACTGCTTCCCAGTTGTTGAACTTTAGTTATGACTAAAGCAGAAGACTGTTTTTCAAACCCCTCAGATCTCAGCTACTCTTCCTCTAAATTCCTCTGTGTCCCTGGGCACATCACTTACCTTCTTTCATACTCATCTCTTTAACAAAACCGTGTAACGCATGCTTGTATGCCAGAGGAGTGGAGAGGCTCAGCTCATTATTTTAGAACTCTGAGCAGAAGTAGATATCAAAACATGAAGGCTTATGCTACTAATTAGGGCATCAGATAGCCTTATTTATTCAAGTGATGACATGTTTTTGAATGAACTTTGGAACTTCATGTTGCTATCTAAGATGTGTTATATAGACAGCAGGAAAAATCTCTCTCGCATCTTCAGTATTTAACAATCCGACAGCACTGATGGCATAAACATGGATCCAAGTGTTTCGTTGTGAAGAAAGCTGGTATTACAAAAGCAACCTGCAGGTTTTGTGTCTGAAGAGGGCTTACATTGCCACAGTTGCTGTGCCGGCGCGGTAAGGTGAATAGCCCCTCTGCCCCCATCCCCAACCCATATTGGAAAGGCTTTGGACTTCTTTACTTCCCCTGAAACTTGGCACTTTGGGAGCACCAAGGTCAGCACATATGCTGTGCATAGAGCTGGGAAGTTTTTAACTCTAGGTTAAAAGTGTGACAAGCCCTGAATATTCACTAGAGGTTTTCTTTCTCTTTCTTTTTTTTTTTTCTTTTTTTTCCCTTTTCTTTTTTTTTCAATACTGGAGCCATGCAGATTGTAAAGCAAAACTTCTTAGAAAGCTAGTTTAAAGCAGCATCTGAAATGTGTGATTCTTGGAGCCTTCAGAGATTTCTGTATTACAAAACGTGTGCCCATCCTGCCGTGAAACAGTGGCGCGTGGAATATCACCCAGTTATATTTTTGATTTAGCTGAAGAACACACATTTTAAAAAGGTATTCATCCTTCATCTAGCATCTTTTTTCAAGTGGCTGTGCATCCACCGGGCTGCTTGGTAAATTCAGAGTTAAAAGGGAAAGTACTTCGTTTCCAGTTTGACAGTTTCTGACCTAAACTTGCAGCCTGTGGACATCGCTATGGGTCCTCTGGTTCTGCCTGCTGTGTGCGCTCAGTCTCTGCCGTCCGCATCCTCACTGTTCAGCCGGCTGGCGGTCTGGAAAACGCTGATGTTCTAAGGGTTACTGGATTACAATTGTTCTCTGCAAACAAAATTCACATCTGTTCTGACAACTTATTTCAGCCTGATGCAACTTGAAAAGGTCGAGATTAATCCCAGAAAATCAGACTTCTATTGGAAAGGCCAAATCAACTTTAATTGTAACACATGGCTATTTGTATTGGCGTTTAGCTGCGGCTGTTTGTCCTTCTTTCCATTGGTATTATTTGTTTCTGAGCTCGCTACTAAAGCCTACAATGCAAGCCGAAATGTTTTAAATAACGTAACAACAATAACAGCTGACATCTTTCCTTTTACAGGTTCCCGTTGACCCAGGGCATTTTGTGTGCGTGGCTTTTATGACTTTTGTTTATCAGCAGTCTGGGGGGAACAAAAAAAAAAATCACAGAAGAAAATGTTGGCTCATTTTATAAAGATTAATAGTGTCTACTGTACTTTCACACACCCTCCGAGCCTGTTGGCTTTATCCATCAGAGCCCGGGGGGGGATGAACCGCTCACTCTGGAGTTCTGCCTCCTCCCAAACTTTGATGGCGGGCGCTAAGGGGTTTAAAACCCCTTGGCCTTACAGCGGTTGCGAGCTGTGGTTTTCTGTGCTGGTGAGGTGGCCAAGAGCAGCACCCCCCCTTTCGGCACGGGGACAGGTTGGTGTAGCACCTCTCTAACCACCCTGCCGGCTGCCGGCAGCTGCTCTCAGCTCAGCCATCGAGCCGTCAACCGACATCTGAGCTCTCAGAACCCCTGAAAAGTGACAGGACGAGAGAGACTCATTTGGCAATACTTTGCTCTCGCTGTTTGGCCTGGAGAAAGATACTCAAAGTGGTAAGATTGTTTAGCAACAGCTGGCAAGCACCCGGGTGTGAGCCTGATTTTCAGACATGACAGGCACTTACAGGAATGTTGCCAGATACAGCTGTTTAAAAGCCTTAATAAACAGCAAGTCAATACTAATCTTTGCCAAATTAATCTTTTCCTTGACAGCCCATCAGAGCAATTATGCTCAGACTCGTTGTAAACACACAATTGTCAGAGGGTAAGGATCTTCTCCGCAGTATACTGTGGATTTTTGCACACAGCTGGTTTTCCAAATAGGAAGGTTTCCTTTTCTTTTCCCCTTCCTCTCTTTTTTTTTTTTTCTCTCTCTCTCCTATTTTATTTTCTAGCCAATTACATGTTTGCCAGCTTGGTATTAGCCTGAACGAAATTTCTTTGTAAAACGTCTATCGCAGCAAGCCCTTAATAGAATGTGAAATGATGACAGTCGCAGGATCCGTGCAGATGCACATTTGCTAGTGGGTTTCTCTAATTAGGCAGTAACTGTGACAGACTCTGAAATGTTACAAGTCATTGTTCTCACTTGTCCTCTTGTCGGTGGAATAAGAACTACATTTGAGTTGTGATTTAATGTGCTGCTGGGTAATAATAAAATACATGACTTTGCAAAGGAAAGCAAATGCTGTCTGTGAGACCTGACACAAAGCACCTCGTGTTCTGCGAGGTGCTCTGCACCTCCTGCAGCACTGCCAGCACACTGCTATACTTGCTATATAACATTATATTTAAATGCAAAAGGACTTGAGGACACCAGATAAATAATTAACAGGGCAATGGCTTTCTTTTTTTCTTTCTTTCTCTTTCTTTCTTTCTTTCTTCCTTTCTTTCTTTCTTTCTTTCTCTCTTTCTCTCTCTCTTTCTCTCTCTCCTTCTCTCTTTCTCTCTTTTTCTCTCTTTCTCTTTCTTTTTTCTTTTTCTTTCTTTCCTTCTTTCTTTCTACCTATATCTGTATCTATATCTGTATCTACTTATGAATGGAAGTTCTGGGGAGTAACTCCTGTATGGGTTACATACAGCTCTTTAGCTCCTTCTCACAGTGTCTGCAAAATAAGGATTTTTACCTACTCTGTTTCCCCAGAGCACAGAAAGACATCTCTGCGGATCTGCCATGTTTACAGGATTGGGTAAAAAATAGGCAGATGATACAGTCTTGGAGATGGTAGTTCAGGTTGAGATGAAGTCTCAGAAGGTTGAGGAAGGTGGTAAGAGCGTGTTTTACCTTCCAGTAATGAGCTCTTTTATTATTGGGTTTCCTGTTTACAGAGGAGCCTCGCAGGGAATATTTGGCAGAGACACCACTGGAATCAGGAACCGGTGTTTGGTGAGAAAGTGGGCTGTGAATGGCTGGGGCCCTCCATGAATACATTACTTACTTACTGCCTGTGGATGAATGGGGGGGAAGAAATCCTACAGCAGGTCTCTGTGAAGAGCTTCTTTGGGTCAGAAGCAGCAGCTGAATGGGATTTCTGCTCGAACTTCTGTGAGTTTGGTGATAGAGAGACCGGGACTCACGTCACCAGAAAGGGGCGCACTGAGAGCAGCAGTAAATTTGAAGAGCTTTTCCTTTTCAAAACCTCTGCTTACCTTGGCGCAAGCAAATGGGATTAGCATCTTGCAGAGTGCATATGTTGCCAACCTTGCATTTTGCCTACCACTTTTTAAAAATAATTTTAAAAAAATATTAATTTAAGTTAACGGAAGACATTCCTTCCCTTGGTTTCTATCACTTTGACAGACGTCTTTATCTTATTTACTTGCTGTTACTGTGTTGCTTCAATGTGTAGGTTGTTTCGCTTCTGTGGGATTTCTCATTATCATCGTTATGACAGATGGTGACTTACAACCAGTGACTTGGGTATATGTGTTACTGCGGTGCCTGAGCCACAGTCCTTCAGCGAAGGATGGGGCATATCTTCATGAACTCCAGTGGAGTTTCATCTGCTTACAAAAGGATCTCAACCTTTTAGGCTCCATCTTTTGACAATTTGTATCCGTCAATACGCAGCTGAAAACAAACAGCAGATTGCCCTTGGCCAGCAACCATTCCTTTTTCCCAAGGTGAGACACGAAGAACTGACATTTACGCATCAAAGGTGGATCTTTCCTTTGGAAGGAAGTGGCTTCAATATAACCCCGGTCAAAACTGCTGTTCTTCCATCATAGCTGTCCCATTCGAACAGAGCTCAGGCCCAAAACCACACTCAAATCACCGGACGGGTAAGGAGCTGCACAGTAACCACACCGCAGGTTTCCCTTCTTACAGACTGAGAGACACCAACTAGCCAGAGGTTCATACAGAATAAGTATTTTATTCATGATGTATTTTTTTTTTATTTACATTAAAGTTTTCTTGTATTTTGAACTCTGCTTGGATACCGAAATTAACAACTTTATGTGACTGCGCACCTGCTCTAAAAGAAATGGAGATAACACAGTTCTTTTCTGTAAAAGAAAAAGGAAAACTGCCTGTCAAAATCAAAGCTGATTTTTCTCATCCTCAGTAATTATCTTCTCTCTTTAGAATTAATATGAGTGGAAAATGTAGTTTACTATAATATAATAAATAGAAGACATTGGGTAATTAGTAGTGCTGGTATATTTCTAAAGTACTAAACAGACAAACAATAAACTGTGAATTTAATCACGAGTTCTCATACAGTTTCAAGACAGGAAAATTAGAGCTCTCAGCTACAGTCATTTGAGTAATCACATCTGATCTGCATTATTTATTAGTTATTACATGCCAAGTGATTCCGATTGTACATTGCCTGAAATCATTCCAAAGCAAGCATACCTTTGTTTCTGTTTTGTTTTTGAAGAAAATCAATGGCATTGCATAATGTGTATTTTATCTGAGTTGATTTCTTTATTTCACGTAGAAAATACAAATCAGTGGTACTCTCCATTAATTGGACAGGCATCCAGGATTAAATCCTCCAGAAATATATTTTCAGAGCTATCTCCGATCCAAAACATTGACAAAATACCTTACTTCGGATTTTTTTTTTTTTATCACTTTCCCTGTGGCTGTTAAACTTACCTTTCACTTTAGGATGTATTTTGATACACACCCTAAAACTCTGTAGGACCTTTTGCAAGTATAATAAAATGGCTGAAGCATATTTAGTAAAGTTTCTGTTGGTAATATTTTTATTCCACCTGACTAATTAACCAAAACTGATGAAGTTTCAAGAAGCAGCACTATGCAGTTTTATTCAGTTAGTTTTGTTGGTTCAAGTCTTAGTTTTGGGCAACTTCCTGCTACAATGCTTTAAAAAGGGAATTACTTAAAATACCTTTTTTTTTACCCTTAACAACTAAAGAAATAGAGAAATAAGTATAGGTTACCTTCATTTTCTGCCAGTAAAGCAGGTTTGATGTTATATATGTCACTGTAAAAACTAAATAAAGTATTCACATCAGTTGTGAACAATTTGTGCCAGCAAAAGTTAAAGCGTCAAAGAAACCTCTTTAAAATGCTAACAAATTTACTTACAAACACCTATATTTATTATTTCATAAATAGGCGCAACAGGTTCCATAAAAAAGATTAAATACAGACACAGTATGAAGAAACAATAATACATAGCCATATGTAAAGGTTATAATTTAGCTGTCTCCAATCTGTTTCTGCATCTAATAAAATATCAGGTAAGCATTTGGCAGTTTTATACATAAAAGGACTTAAATGACGTTTACTAACCAGTACACATAAAGTGATTTTCTTTAAAAAAAAGAAGCATTTTTTAGGCAGTACAAAATAAATGTGTTTGCTCTTTATCAACATTAGTTTTTTTTTTCCTAGGTTTTTGTGTTTATTTCATGAGACAAAGCCAATATTTTTAATTAATATCATTTGGGAATATTTTTCTTTTTTTCTCCAAATACTTTGAAAATATAGAACTATTAGTCAGTTGCTTAAAAATGAAGTAAAAATATGAATGTTTGCCAATTTAACCCTTATTGTGAAATCAATAAACTGGAATGAGCCAGTTTCAATTACAATTAGCTACAAAAACATTCACATTTTATACTCTAGGAGAGTGTAACATAGATGCTATTTACAAACTTGCTATGACTGCTACATCAAGCCATTTAAAAAGTCTTTAGTAGTTTCATATAAACACCCATTATGAAAAACCAATGGAAAATCCAGGACTTTTATCCGAGACATCTACAGTTGCTAAGGCAGTTACTATCGCAGCACTTCACAGCAAAAACCAACATAAAATCTGAATGGTCCAAGTTTCCTTCAGGGAAGAAGAAAAGCAATGTCCGTTAAAGGATCTCAGGGTGGGAGTGGAAAGGAGAAAGAAAGAGAAAAAAAGGGGGGGAGGGGGGAAGAAAAAGAAAGAAGCAAGACTATTTTTTCCAGAGTGGGTGACCCACAAGCTCAAATAGTCCTAAGTGCTTAGCAACTTGTATTTCCTAATAAAATGCAGAACTGCCTTGACTGCATAAAGCAATCCATGATGAAAAGACTTCCCTGCATTCCTCAGTGGAAAGAAGAGGTGTTTCAGATTTTCAGGTAAGGTAGAGTGCTTTGTCCCTCTGCATGCCGCTGTTCAAAGAGAAAAAGAACAAATGTGAGTTTTTTAAAAATTTGTCAAATATTTAGTCCTATTCTTCCAAAAAAAACCCCAAACCCCACAACCCTACTGCATGCCATTAAGTCCAAGCATATCACTGAAGTATGACTCCATTGTCATGGCAATAATAAGAAAAATTCTAGTGCCATAGTGGCATGTAGCAACCCGGAGACCACATCTGGCTCTAAACTAAAGAGGACTGGGACATGGGCTCAAGCACTGGTTTGGGATCACCTGCACTACCGCGTTGGTAGCGCTGACTACCCCTCTCTCACAAACCGCATAAGTACAGCTGAGGGTTTAGCACAGGTCTCGGAACGATACTCCATAAGCACCTGATATGATGTGGCCACTTTCCTTAGAGGGTAGAAGAGCTTGGTTAGATGAACACAGGTGCCAGCCACTGGAATCTCTGGCCTATTTTATTTACTAGTACAGACATAGCCAAAACGTGTTGGGTTGGCAGGTTCAGGTAAGCACACACAAGGGAACACCAGACGCTTCTGGCAGAGCCGACTAGAACAACTCTCTACTGGAGACCAGGCTCTACAAGAGACCTTCCACCAATGCACTGTCTAGCACGCTTGTACATTCAGTTATTGCTGGGTATTAGCTTCAACTGCAGCATACCAGTTCAGAGCAAAAAGGAGTCTTTTATCAGTTTCTAATTCAGAACAGTCTGTAGTGGTCAGAAAAAATATATCATTTAAAGCAGAAGCAGCACCACTGATGGGACTTGGTTCACACTGCAGAGATTTTCTGGGAGAGAGGCTTTACTCTTAATCTCCTGCTCACTTGCCAAAACCCAGGCACCAGTTCTGCTCTTCCACAGCTTTACAGCTTGCTTGGTTTGGAGTCTGGGAGCAGCACAGAGCTGCAGCTACGCTGCACTGGCAATTTATGCCAATGCTAAAGCTAAGATTGGTTAAGTCCATGCCCAGAGATTCACAAAGGCATATCTACAGGGTATATACAGGATCTGCTCAGAGAAAGCTTCTGCTGATGCCCAGTGGGCACCCAGAGGGCGCTGCTGGCAATGATTGCACATTGCTTTTTCCAGAAGAGACCAGGAGTCCAAGCCACAGGTGGCTATGGCCTGTTTGACAGAGGACAGTCTATTCAGAGCTCAGTTTAAGTGAGTATAAAAGTCTGTTGGCTGAGTAGGCTCCTACAAGGGCCTGCAGCACAGATCGAGACATTATGGTGGCACAGCACAGGAGTGAGACTGTTCTGCTGAACATGTGGGCAAGTCATGGGGCAACAGCCATAGGCGTGGGGGAAAGTGATGCTGCTGTGCAGACTAGTTAAAGTCTGCCTCTGTGTCAGCAGGTTTTAGTCAAGGTGTTATTCTGAACTAGTAACCAGAAAAAGATTATTGTTTGGTTCTAGTCCAAGTTCCAGAAAAACTGTAAAACAATAAAGCAAATTAAATTCTCTGAGTAAATGTAATGGGTGAAACTGGTCTTTAGTTCTGCTTTGTGTCCATTTGTCTGGGCTGGATTTGACACTTTGGTAGAAACCAAGAGCTTTTATCTGCCTCTGCCTTGGGGATTCATGCCAAGGTGAATGGGAGGTCAAGCTGGTGGGCAGGTTCACAAGGCACAGTATCTATAATTTAAAACTCAAAAGATACCTTCTGTTCAGAGTCTTAAATGTTTCCAGGCAATTCCTGGGACAGTAGCGTGGCTCCATAAAAACCATACTGCAGAGGAGTTGAGAGTTTGAAGGGGCTACCAACCTTATGGTAGGGGCACAGAGCTCCTACAGGTATGGTGTTTTGTTCCTGGTTACAATCATGTGATCTTCATGCCATTCCCTTCCACATATCCTGTATCCCATGCATCCCTCCTGCATCTCCCTGATGTGGGTTTTCATCACCCAGACTAGTTGTTTCCACTGGCAGCAAGCTCTCCTCAGCAATGGAGAATTTGGAGAAAATAGTTCACGCTATTTGCCTCTCAAGTAGGAGATGGTGATCTTAACACTTCTTTCCTACAGCTTCTCCCTAAGACTTCAGTTCTGATTTTCTAACGAATAAAAGTTCTCTAAGACGAAAGCGTATGTGCTGTGATAGGGTGACAACGATGTCTAATGAATGTATGTCTTGAAAACTTGTTCTGCCACAACAGTCTAACCGCTGAATAAATACAGTGCTGTCACAGATGCACTTCTGAAATACTATAGGGAAACAGGCAACAAAGCTGTTTCCAAATTCTCTATCAGATACTTGTGTCATAAATGTTGCTCAACACAAGGTGGCATTCACTGGCTGCTTACCCATTACTGCAGTAGTCATTATTCCAGTCCACAGTCTGTGCTGGAGGATTTCTGCACCCTGAACGAACGTACTCCATTGCTTGGGTAACAACTTGTGCAGCTGTTGATGTTGGATTGATGATATTCTGATAATCAGGCTGAAGAGTAAATCCCTAGAGGAGAGAGCAGGTACATTACTATGTTCAGAAACGAATTATCGGATTGGGTGCGTTTAACAAAACCAAACGGTGTGTACTGTGCAATGGTAGAATACTTCTTTTCCAGCTGTAATTTAGGTTATCAAACTTAAAATAGGAAAAAATGAGTAGGTTCTTTCTAAGTTTGAAAATCTTTCTTTGGTTTGAGAAATGAAACACTGCCAAAACGTTGTTAGCTATTACACAGTCACAGGATGGAACTAAAAGGGACGGAGCAGAAACAATTCAAAACCAAGAGAACAACTCAATCAACACTGGGGTAAAAAGGTCTGTTTGCTCCTTAGAGCTTCCATTTAGATTAAACGTAAGGACACACACAAGTCGTTAACTCCCAGAATATGCAACAGAATCTTTTTGAGGGATGTAGGCAGCAGGTGGCTGACTGTTTTATTAGACTACACCTATTCACATATTGTTCTCAAAACCCTTTTTCTTCATTCAGTCACAAAGGGACCATCTGCTGCTTCTTTTATTTGTACTTCTCTCTCAACTAAACAGAAATTCAACCAAAGCTTTTTAACAGTTGTTGGACTAATGTAGTGAAAGTAGCACAGAATAACTTGCTTTTTGAAACCAAGAAGACGAGAAAAAAAAGTGGAAGTTACAAAGAGACATCTAACCTGCTCCCTGAAATATCTGCCATATGAAAAGTCATAATAATTTTTAGCACTTTTGATACATGAGGACGTTTAAATGCCGTGTTTCAAAACCAGGAGAACAATTGAAATTTCAAGGCTAGTGTATCTGGTTCACCCTGTATAAATGTACATCATGTTCCTGTAAAGTTAGAACTACATTGGGTAAAATATGGGAATGCTGTACAAAAGCAATTGATGTCTGCTGAAAAAAAACAGACCAAACGCCTTCTTGGGGCAATGGCATACAACTTCCACTCCAGTTAACTGGATGTGTAGCTGTGAAATCAGAAACTGAACTTCAACCAAGATACCTAGTTTGAAAATCCACTCCCCCTGGCCAAAGTCCACATAAAGAATAGACAGGATTAAACCTCATAGCTTTTAGTTTTAAATTCTAGTGGATTATGTGTGATCGCTTCATATACACAGCCTTCATTAAGACAGGAATTTTGAGAAGAGCTGTTTTTCTTCTGCAGGTTTAACAACTCAGCCACACTACCTTTAATCAAGATAAATGAGCATTCTCCGTTTCCACCTGGCCCCCTCCATCCCCAGAAATGAGCTTCCTTCAAATATAACATGCCACTTCCTCCTTCACATCCCTCTTTCTTGGTGTGTTATACTCCAGCTCTTCCCCGGAGGTCCGGCGGGTGTTCTGCCTGCTGTGCCCCTCGTGCACACCGTCACCTCACTCCGCTCATCCTGACCACGGATTTTTCCTAGGCTGTAAATGAGTGCAACTTTCTTCCGTAATCTCTTTCATATGGAGAATATCCCACGTCACACCTCAGTACCTTAAAAGCTCTCTGAAGCCTCACTTTGTCCCTGATGACTCCAAGAAACAGACCATTAGTAGTGGGCAAGTTCATGAGCTGAATTCAGTAACTTGTGGTCCTGTAACATATATGGCGCTGCTAATAAAGTAAAATAAAACCCACTCGTGGTGACTGCAACCCCCGAGCTCTGTACCCAACCTTTGCACCAGGCTCTGAACTTGCACATCAGGCTGCATAAACAACCCCCATCCCTGCAACGAATCCAAGGGAAACTGTAATTGAGCAGACTTCCCAATGACTTTAATTGGAGTTTCGTGTAATTAGAAGGTAGAAAAATCGGTTTTGTATATCACCGTCGTCTTTTTTGTACAAAACATCACCCTCAAGGCCTTTCTAATTTAGCTGTAAGAGGAAACTAACCCCAGAAACACATCCTACCCTCAGGCACTCAGGTTTACCTTTGGTAGCAAAGTCCCTGAGCGATCTCTTATCAGTCTTCATGAAACAATCATATATACAAGAAAAACACTATCTGGCGCCAGTAGCTCCAGCAGCGCTGTAGCAAAGCATGCAAGTGAGGAGGCACAGAGACTCAAGCACTCATGCAGCAAGAGGGCACGGTTCCCCAAATCAGATGAAGAGACCATCAGTGCAATATCCGTTTTGTTTCTTCTGGACTTAGGACAAATAAATAGCTTAGATACGGGAGGATGGTCCTGTGGTTTAAGTGTAAGCTTGGAAGTGGGTGGGGACTTAGTCTCGTATTTTCTCAGGTTTTCTATGCGACCACAGCCAAATTGCTTTGGCTGTCTTCCAGCGAAGCACGTGTGCATTTGTGCTTGGACTGAATTGATACCTCTCATGTGAAGGTTGGGACCACGGATCTGACCTTCATTCTCCTACCTGCAAAATAAGGGGTAACAACACTTTCATCCTGAGCCTGGCAAGTCTGTTTAGGGACAGGGGCCTGTTTCTTAGGACGTGCTCACGTGATGAATTTTAACGCGGTGCGGAGGTATCTGAGCCAGGCTCCAGCTCCAGAAGCAGCTGAGCTGCTGCAGCTCATCGGTCCCGCTACTGGGGTTGAGGGCTACTGGAATACCAGCAATGTGGGTGTTGGAAAGCATTCTCGTAAAGGCAAAGTAATTTAAGAAATCTGAACTCAATATGAAGGACTGATAAAGTATGGTGATGTTTAAAATGTAAACAATAATTACTTCAGTTTTTTCATCAACAGAAAAAGCTCTGGAAATATAGATCCGTACAACAGAGGGAGACAGCCTTGTACCAGGCTTGTAGTAAATATTTGTGTATTATTTATTTAAGCCCTTAACAAACAATGATGAAATAAAAAGTGCTCAGAAAATGAGTGCTTCGAGGTCTAATTAAACAATGCTGAATGTTTTTGCATTGTAATGCTCAAGAGAAAATCACCAACTGTTTTGCAACATGCCTAGAATTTTAAATTTCATTTTCTTGTTCCAGATTGAAATAAAAATAGGGAACTTGATAAAGATTAATTCGATGTCAGGAGGGACATTTGCTCTTTAATTAGATTTCTGTAGCCCTAGCAGTTTCGTTGTGCCACTGTAGCAAGTCCTAAAAAGCCTGCAGCAGAACTAAACAGTGATCCTCATCTCCACACTTTACTGGGAACTAATTTCATTTCCTGCCTGTCTGGAGAGGTATTTTCAACAGGCATCAATGTTTTTGTCTTCACAACTGATTTATTCATCAATCTCAATGTGATATTTTAAACCTTTAAATTACATCCAAATCCTAAAGCATCTGTTTATTACACAAGGAAATTGAAAATCTGTCTGTGTGATATCATACAAAGATTTTTCCTTAAGGTTATAAAGGAAGTTGACAGATATTAATGATTTTTTTTTTTTCTCTTGACCTCATTCGAAGACAAAGCTTAACAAAAAAGAGGAAGAAATCTGGACAAATACAGCAGGTCCATGAGTTTACTGTATATAATATATACCAGAAAAAATGAGGCTATTATTTTTGGCAGGCTATGCAATCACCTTGCTGTATACATTTATTTTCTAAAGGAAAAGAAATACCTAAAAGTAGACTGAAACAAGTTATTATTTAAAAAAAAATAAAAAATAAAATGTGACATACATTAATCTTCTGCTTCTTTGTTATGCATACACTTGCAGCCATGGCTACTAGACATTAAAAATGTAGTTTTGCTTGCTCTACCTGTGAAACGAAGTGGGACAGAGATTGTAATGGGACTCACCATCCCACCCAATGCCAGGGTGAAGGATTTTAAGCAGGGAAGGAGATGCTTCCAGTAGGGCTACTTAAAAGGGTTCCTTAGCAAGGACTGGGTGCATTTGGGAGGGATGGAATCCTTGGTCTCATGACCCTCCACACAAAACAGCACAGTACAACAGGCCGGAGAGGGGGGTATGCTCAGAAAGAAGCACAAGTGTCTGAGTAGAGAAAGAAAAGAACAACTTTTTGTTGGAAGGAAGAGAAAACAGGTTGCAGCTACAACCAACTTTTTAGCCTGTGCTTTGGAGAAATCGTGCTGATTTGAATGACAAGGGTTAAGATTCAGGTCACCTGATCCCAACTAAGGAAAACTTAAACATCATGTCAAACCTAAGAAACAGACTGGAGAGAAGCAACTCTGCATCAGTTAAAACATAATAAGATGCTTACATGAGCATTTAACAAAAGAAAAATCGCACACTTCTAACCTACTGTGATTCTTCCAGTGTGTCAAAAGTGGATGAAAGAAAAACTGCTGCACGGGGGATTTAGACTTTAACAAAGCAAAACTTTAGCATGGCTTCTTTAGCATGGAAAAGTACAGTATATTTCAGAATTAGAAGTTAAATATCATCAAAATCAGGATCTAATTTAAATCTAAGTCTAAGAACTAAGTGGTCATTTTTTACAGTGTAAAGGACTAATAGTGTAAACGAGCACCCCAAAGGTCTACAGTAGTGCCCATTATTTAATTTATTCATTAACTGTTCTGGAACAGAAAGGAATAGAGGCAAAATAGTCTACTTTGCAGAAGTTACAAAAAAATATTTAGATAGCTCAAACTGGAGAAGATTGCTTAAAGGAAATTAAAAAATATTTACTAATGCTAGGCATATGACCAAAATGCTAATACCTAAATTTTACTTTGCCTTGTGCATTTCAGAGCAATTTGGATGCACTGCATCAGCTGCATACTCCACAGAATTAATTGATTTTAAAAATAACAGAAATTGTGCAGTCACTGGAGATTTTTGGCTACCGGCACTTCTGATCTTCTTGACGTTCTGTAGTTTTTGTGGACTCCTGGAGGAGACTGTCCTTCTCCAGCTGGCAGCCTCTCTTGGTTTGGCAGCTGCACACATGCAGGCAAGGACTGCTGGAAGTGGAGGAGGACGTGCTGTTCCCTGCGGAGCTGATGAAGATCAGCTCATTGTCCTGGCAGCAGCGGGGGCAGAACTCTCTCCCCAGGTCAGCACTTCTTATCCATCCCTCCTCAAAGTTACACACAGAAGAAGAGTTTGTGGATTTCACGCAGAGTGGTTTTGGAGAACTCTCTCTGCCAGGACTGAGGTCTGGATCTTTATGTGAGTTTTCTTGGAGCTGGCAGTCCTTCAGATATACTACAAGCCAGTCTTTGATAAGAAACCATCCTCCCTCTCCTGGAGAAAACGAGTGACCAAATCTCCCAGAGCCACAGTGTTAAAGCACGGGATGTGTAGACAGCAGGGATTCCCAGAGCCTGCTACCGTTGAGCGTATGAGCAGCGGTGAGGTTTCCAAAAAGGAAAATTTCTCTTGTGGCAAGTCATGCTGTAGGGAGCGGGATGTTAAGTAGTTTCTTTTCTTGCTGCTTACATAAATTGGATGTGTGCTGCAGTCTTTGGAAAAGGCTTGGGGTGGCCATACCTTTAGCATGAAGGAAATCAAACAGCTGAGGGAAGAAGAACTGAAAAAAAGTTGAATTAAATAGCTTCTGCCTTATCAGACTACATACTCTCCCATTCTTCTTGGCTGTCTTTTTATGAGGCGGAGTGGTCTGCGCCATGCTGCTGGGGACTGAACCTCACATCCACAGTCCTCCTTCCCTCCTCACCACAGGCTGGACATACAGGGTGGTGCTACACCTCTTTGTCCTCATTGCTGTTGACTCTGTGCTGCTGTCATCATTTGGAAGGCTCATTTTTCTTCTCACCATGTCGTTTCATCTTTAACATGTTCTGTGATCAGCGGAGTGTTTGCTCAGTTTCAAGCAGAGGGAAGAGCAGAGTCCTTTGACAACTGAGTCAGAAGGAGGCCTTTACTTTCACGTTATAGTTTCTTGACGTCTTGCTATCTGTCTCCTGGTGGCCAACCTGTCCTCTGTGCTCCAATGCAGTATGAAAACCTGAGGACAGTGTTTTCTAACATTCCTTGAGTATGACTAGAAAGAGTCATACCTAATACAGCAGTCAGGTTACCACTGATCTGCTCTGGCATGGCAAATCATGGTGTTGTTAGTACCTCTGTTGCCCTAAAATTTAACATACTTTTTGCTCTGTCTTTGCCAACATCACCCTTTAAAGGAAATGAATTCTGTATTTAAACTCAATTCAAAAACTGTGTAAACTAAAAAAAAAACAACCAAAAAAATAACAAATATTATAAAGTGAAATAACATAGATTTTCCAGAGCTCAAAAGTTGCATTACTTTGAAAAAAAGAAGTGTAAGAAATATAAACTGTCTTGTAGATGTTCCATGGTGCTTAAAGAGAAATGTAGTTAAGATTGGCAGCGTAGAATTTCAACAGGTAACAAGCACCTATCACCTTGAGTGAAGCTCAGAAATACCCTCCATGGTATCTTCATTATAAGCATCAGCCTTTCTGACTATGGAATATGAGTTGGTAAAAAGTAATTAAGCTAACCTTTCATGGGTTTAACAATGGAGAGCAGGAACACAGAGGTACAATGTTTTTTACCGTACTTGTACTTAGTAAAGCAAAAGATTCATCGTGGTACAGGTCTACATACTGGCTTCTAGACACCTGTTTTCTACAGCCTAGTGCCCTGTGTTTTCTCTCAAGCTAGAAATAACTCAGCTGCATGCCACTCATCTCACAGATGAGTGAAAGTACTCTCAAGCCATTGATGTGCACACCATATGCTACAAACGTGCAATTTGGTAAAATGAAACATTAGAAGATTCATATTGTCTTACCCTTTTTTAGTATTTAATGGTTTGGAATAACACTTAAGTGTTTGGCTTCATACAATAATGATGATGTTGTATGTATACATATGTAAGTATCTAACATCTGCATTATATCTTTTGCTAGCCCCTACTGTACTATTAATTCAATAAATAAAGCCAGATTTTCAAATCTGTTCAGTTAAATTATACCTATCAATGATTCTGGAAAAGACATAAGGGGTTTGATCTTCTGTAACTCTGCATTGGACAAGTAATGTACAAATGACACTGAACTTGGCAAACAATCTCAACTTGGAAGACTGAAACACTTTGGTCCTATTTTTGAAAATTTCTTTCCCTGTTAAATTGTTTTCCCAGCCAGAAGCTATGTTTTGTGTTCAAGTATTGCCATCTCTAAACACCAATCTTGAGATGAAATGTTTCCAGTTTGGAAAGCAAATGCAAATGCCTTGTTAGCAGAGGTGAATTTATAGAGATTCAAAACATGCAGCAAGTTCATGACTATGTATTATCAACCAGAACTGACAAGTTTTGTGTATACAATTTTTGTGGATTCTTGCAACTCCATCCAAAAAATTTTCATTCTAATGCCTCTTTGTAAAGCAAGATCTTATTATTGATAGTCAGGTCTCATCCAATATAAAAATAAATTTTCTGTCATGAAATCAGGAGAGTTAATCTGCTCTAACCCTCCACAGGCCTGGGCCCAAAAGTCACAGTACTATGGATGTCCTGCATTCATGCTGAACTCCTAGGAAATGCATTGAGAATTAATGATGTAAACCACTGAGATTATTAAAAAAAAAAAAAAAAGTCACCGTATTGGGATACTGGGGACAGGCCACTTATTTCCAGTAAAAAAAAGGTAAGTCTAGTTAGTAAAATGAGGTAACAAATGCAGCATAAACTAACACGCTCATGTTCATTCAATCTAGCATGCTTAACACAACCTGCCTTGCTTTATGTTCCCTCTGACTTTTCCACGTCACAGTCAGCACAAGGATAACAGCACAAGCTACAATCATATCTTTTTCTAGACATGCCTGCCTTTTGTTTGTAAAATATGTCTCCCGAAGACTTAACATGTCACTTATACTTCAGGGTACTCCCAGATTTGCAGATGGATCTCCGGACACACTTCTATTTCAAGGACACCTCCTGAATTATGGGGGGGAGACAGGGGTAGTGCTCAGAAGAATGTGATGAATATCGTTGCTAGCACAAACAGTTCCACCGAAGTTCCCCATCATCTAGGTAAACTCATTTATTTGTTCTTGACTTTGAAAGACTAAGCCCTCAGACTATACTAACCTGGTTTTGGAACTCTGCAAAATTAAAGCTAATCCACGGCCCTAAATCTCCTTCACTATGTCAACTTCTGGATGACTTTTTTTTTTTTTTCTCAAAAACCCCATTTCCCCAGATGACTGAAAAGCTCAAACTTACTTGCTGCATTGTAGGTGAATGTAAAGCAGACTGGACCTGCATCGGTAGCTGGTTTCCAATGGACTGCTGCATTGAAATCGGCTGGTGTTGCTGGATGTTGAGATGCTGGTGCAGAGGGGGGCTGATCTGAAGAGGCGGCGGTGGGGACACAGCCATGTTTGCTATGGAAACAGTCACTGGCATTTGGTTGTTGGGCTTGGGCGCTATGTTCCTGGGGATATTGGCATGCATGGCAGTGATGTGAGGATTCATTCCTGGTTGTTGGTGGTAGTGGGAACTGAGGTACAGTGAAGAGTGAGCCTGGGCAGGCCCATGAAACACCGACTGCTTTGAATTCATCATCTGAGGTTGCGGGGATGCTTTAACATCAACAGGTTCACTGTAGCTCTGTTGAGAAAAACAAAAACCAGACAATACTTAGAAGCTACAAAAAGCTGCTGCTCTCCCCCATGAAGTCTCTTTGAGAGTCTCACCATGGGAAAACACATACCTGGACCATCAAATCGTCCTTGACAAGGAGTCTGGTTATTACAGTAGGAAAATAATTAATCCCTTTTACCTCATACCTTTACAATACCTTCAGCATTGTAAAAAGAGAATTTAGCCCCTTTGCTTCCTGGTCTAGCCTGAAATTTGGCTTTTTCCAAACTTGGAGCTGGCATCGCTGACCTAATAACCTACACAACAAAGACAACCAAGCCTGTCACATTTGTTCACATAAGCAGCCACTACTATTGTCATCAAATTTGATGGTCTGGTTGAAAAAATATTCAGGAGGGCAGGTTCCAGCAAAAGTCTGCAGTGATCTTTGACACATCTCATTTTCCCATTTGCAAACCAGGGATAAGAATTTCAGTGTCCTTTACCACACATGCTGATAACTGCTAATAGTGCTTTATCAGTTAGCTAACATGATGAAGTGGCTAAACCCAATCCACAGTTGTTCTACTGCATTGAATCAATATGCTAGCTGCTGTGCTGATACCTTTATTTTCAAGTATTCTATCCTGGGATGCTATCCACACTCGTATCAAACATATTTCATGAGCCATGCATTCAGAAAAATAACATTATTCTGAATAATTTCACTTTTAGCAAAACTTCCCTTTTTAACCCAGTTCATAAAATTCGGAAAATTCTGTTTAAAACTGATGTCTATATAAATGTTAGACTGCATCAGACACAGGGAAGCTATCTTACTAAAGCTGGAAGAATACTGCATAGAATATTAGAAAATGCAGATTTTCAAAAATATTATGGTCTACCCTGATTTCCTAAAGCTGCTAGTAATAAAAAATTTCCAATAATGAATGTGAATTTTCATAATATTATTTGTTCCAATATTTATAACTTGTTACATTTAATTTAAACTCAGTTTATTAAGTTGTTTTCCAAACCCTTATTTCCTTAGATCTTCTGAGTGCTAACTCTGTGTGCTCAAATAAATGATGAAAAAAATTGTAAGAATTAACTCCTATGAGCTTATAGGTGGGAATCATAATTTGCAGTTAAGTCATATTGGGATTAATAACCAGTGAAAGGTGAAACATGCTGGAAAAAAATGGCAGAAATGTCCCTCTGGAGAAAGAAGTCACTTTGTCAAAACAAGGGCTGAAAGATGCATATATGCCCTTATTCTGTGACCTCCATGTCATGTTTGCTCAGTTTACAAGTCAGAGTAAGTTTCATGTTACTCTCAGCACTCCAGGGTCAGTGAAGTCTATTTGTATTCTTTCTGAAGGATGTACCATCACCAACAATCCGCTAACACGCGCGTTACTGAAATTGCTTTATTATATGCGATGATAAAGATGGGAAAGATAACTTCATTTTCCCTAAGTGTAACGGCAGTACCATTAGCAAAAAACCTTGTTTTCTCCAGTAAACTAAGGGAAATTAAATGAATATGATAAAATGAATGCAAATCTCTGCCTCTGTGGATCTGCCTGGCTCTGCTCGCATGTGGATGTACACGTGTGCAATATTATATGCATGTGTGCGAGATTCAGATACAGACATAAAAACCCACAGATACCAAACGATAAAACCTGAAAGTAGGTGCAAAATCTGCCAGTTTTTTGGTATTATTTTTAAAATACTGAACTAATGATCATGACGACATGAGAAATATTTCCCCCCTTTCTTCCCATTCGTATTTTAACTTTAAGGGTGGTAAGGCACTGGAACAGGTTGCCCAGAGAGGCTGTTGAGGCCCCATCCCTGGAGGTGTTCAAGGCCAGGCTGGACGTGGCCTTGGACANAGGTCCTTTCCAACCTAAACCATTCTATGATTCTATGATTTGTAGGACACTCTTGTGAGTGCGGGAGCAAAGACTGGCAGGTTTGCCAAAATTTCAGAGATTCCGAAGAAGGTTTGTTAAATAGCAGCATGGTCAGGACCCTCCTCTTGAGTGTGCCAGGCTCTTTACACATTACAGAATGTGTATGCTGTGCTGTTTCTTGAGTAACATGAAGTTTTACTGTGTGCATTGTCCCCTCATGAAAACACCTTTCCATGAAGGCTCTATCTGGTCCGAGCAGGGATAATTGCTCCTGGAGTGTCTAAGGGCAGATTGGTTAAACAGTTCCTCCTGTGAGGAAGTATCAAAAAGCCTTTGCGGCATACTGATACGTACTTCTATTTCATTTGTGACTACAAAGATGCTGCCATACACCTCTGTAACAAAGATACAGTGAACCAATTTAATTATTGGGTAATTCTGAGTTCACACATAGGCAGTGAATGCATGGCCCATACTGATAAAATTACAGAGATATCAGATGCTTAGTATCATTTAATACTTGAAATACCAAATTATGTTAAGAGGAATTGTACAGTCTCGGGCCAGAGATGAATAACATTCACTTTGCCTCTGAGAAGAGTGTCTGCAAAGTGATCAAAAGGGACTGTTCCAGCTGTCTCAGGCTATCAATAAGCTTTCTGTATGTTTCACTACCTCCTGATCCAATGAAAAGCACAACACTTCAGTTTCAAACCAAGTATTTTGCTGTTACTTAGGACACATTAAATCATATGTGATCTGAAGCCCAATTCTCCAATATCAGTGTAAAACATATCAATATTATCAGTTACTGGGAATCTTGATAAATGAACCCATTAAATGCTATTCTCCAGCATATTGCACTTTCAGCTTTTTCTAAGGCTGGGTCAGAAACCCAGATTTCGTAAGTATTGCTGAAGCTAATGGAATAGGTGATGTCAAATATTTTGGCTTTGTTATATCACTTTACTGTCAAATACACCAAGAAATGTATATAATGCATAGGTCATGTTATTATTTTGGACACAATAACTGTTTTCACAGATTTGAATGGGCATTGCACTTGTCCAGTACAGCATCAGACAGCCTTAGACAAGGACTTTTATTATGGGTAATACTAAGAATTAGGAAAGAAGGGATTTGATCAGCCAATATGGGTCTCAAGTAGACAGTCACGTTCCCTAACTTTGCAGGCTGGAATTCAGTGAATTTTCTCTTGCCTTATCCAAGGAGAAGAGAAAACACAGAAATAATTTTAAAAAAAACACCCCTCTTTAATTAATCTGCCCAAAGACAACAAAGACAATTTACATCGCTATTTTTTTGGCATGAAGTTATAGGATACAAATCATTTACAGATATATGCAGTGAAGACCAAAATTACAAATCTGTAGACACAGGCCATCAAACTTCGAAGCTTAGTTTCTCCTACATGTGATAAGGTCTTCTACTAGACACGCAATGAGAAAATCTTTTATCATTACTATCAGAACTATGGTATTGTAGACCCACCACTAGAGGGTGACAGAATATTATATTTTGTTAATGGTAGGAATTGATATTGTACACATACAGTAGCAAATGTACTCCAGGACCACAAACTAGCTTTTCTTGACAGCCCTTTATGCTCTTTGAGTGGCTTCTACTTGTTCTTGAGGTCACCTCAAAGCCTTACTCTAAATCTTTCAAGTTCTTAACAGGCCAGAGTTTCTTATGGACCTGCCTCTCCATCTCACATCATCACCTAACACTGTTGCCTAAATTAAAACCAAAACAAAACAAAACACCAAAACCAGAATGTGAAGACAAGGTAGGTAGGCCAAGGCAATGGAATGCTACAGAAAAAGTATGACAGCCCTTCAGGCACAACACAAAACCACCTTTTTTTTTTTTTTCTACAATAATCTATTTTTTTACTGAAACATGAAGAAAAAGAACATATTGAAAGCCCAACAGAAATAGAATGAAAGTAGAAGAGAAATAGAGAAAGGAAGGAAACCAAATCAATGCTACTGTAACTACAATGATAATTAATATAATTATATTAATTAAAAATACTAACAAGTACAGTTTATGGAAAGCCTTGGTGTGTGACCCCCAGTCCACAAAATGATTCTACTTGTATGATACTTTCAAGGGAATGCATGATGATACAGATGAGTGATGTTCTTCAGAGAATGTGGTGAGAGTTGATCATTTTGCACAAAGTTTGGGAAAGGCTGGATCAAGTTCTTCCCCCGACTTTACACCAAACATGCCTTTCCTTGCAATTCTAAAGGAAAGCAAACTTTTACATCTGTGTTCTGCTCCCCTATTATGTGCCAAAACTCCTTGTGCTTATTTGCCAAATTAAAGAATTAAATTAGGTTAAGGGGTTAAGCATTGCTCATCCAGTTGTGCTATTCTTCCCTAAGGAGAACTGCCCTGGCACTAATGGTCCTTCTTATTACAGACTGAAGTCAGGCACAGAGCAGGATGTCACTTCCTTAGAGGAAAGTGACACTGGGCTTTCCCTTACCCCCCAAACATCTACCCCACTCCTACAGCTGGGAAACTGTTTTTGGGACAGACATCCTGTTCAATTTAGTGGTGTCAGAGAAAACACCAACAGTCTAGTGATGCCATTCTGGCATTTCCATGGCTTCCTTTGGGATATCATTTTACTTCCACGTTGAAAAGTCTATAGTTGCATTTTGAACCGTCACCTGTAGATGTGGGTAACCAAACAGATGTTGAAACCTACACATGGGGTTTGATTCTCTTTCTAACTTGTGGTTGCCTTCTGGCTACAGTTGGCTCTTCTCACCCCTCTTCTGTTGGAACAGAAACAACATTCATTTGATTGAAAGCAAAGCGAGGACATGTTTCAACAAGGCAGTACTCTAAGGGTCTGATCCTTAGACTACCGAATTTAATGGAAAGCCTCCTATTAACTTAAATTGGAATTTGGATCAGAGCCCAATGCTCTTACTTTAGTGTTACTGTCTAGATGTCCATTTCACTTTTCATGAAAACTAGGTAGGACCTGACCAACAGAGGCCGACAATCATTCCCAAATGATGAGCACTACTTTTGACCTGTGTTCCTTCAAAAGCATACCTAGAAACAACATGAACCTATGCTTACTTCATTTTGCCTTTTTAACATGCTAATGCAGCAGTTAGAAAAGTTGCATGTAGGACCATATATATATACACATAGGTATATGAACATCTTCAATTTACATACTGTATACATGTTTTATATTCAGAATTCTTATCTGCTATAGCATATGATACCATAATATGTGGGAATTAAATAAATACTTTTGCAATCATTTCATTCTAGTAAGCATTGCTCAACTAATATTGCTGTTTGCAATATAAAATCAAACAGTCAGTGTTGTCTCAAAGAAACCACAGTTCTACTTACAGAGAAAAAAGTTTGGTTTTTTTCTTATTCTATTGGTTTAATAAAAATAGTTAATAACCAAAGCCTTTCAGCTGGAGCAATATAATTTCAGTCATTTACAGCTCAGACATTATCAAAGTACTTCTTTATTAACATCAGCAATTAAGCTCTCCTTTATAGTAAAATATTCAGTAAATAAATTGAGTACATTCAGAACATTCAGTAAATGTTCTTGGTAGTATTAGATGCCTACATGTCCTTTAAATACATGCTGAGAGACTTCCTTAAGGGCAAAGACATGAGCCTTATGGCTAATATGGCCAGCATAAACTTTCTACCAATGCAAACAGCTTTACTTGTGGGTAAAAATAACCTATTCCAACCTCAGAAGAATTTTTTCCATAGCCAAAGTGGTGTAACATCGTTTCATTTTAAATGAGAAACAGGTGCTTCTCTTTAAATGAGAAAAAGAGGTTTGGCATGCCCTCTACATAGACAAGGAACATGGACTATGTGAGTATTTCAGAGCCTAGAAAAGAGTTTAACTTGATTCAGGTTTTAAATGAATATGTGTGAGCAACCTACATAGTTGGTACATCGTCCCTTTTCCTGACAGTGCCATGCGCCTGTCTAGTAACTGGTGTCCATCCTTGAGCCATGCTGAGGAATTCAACAATTTTTGGACTCTGTGACCAGAATGAAGGTTACATTCAGGTAACAGCAGTGACTGTGTCAGCTGCTACCAGGAAGGTCCAGGCTGTGCAGGCTGTGATCAAAGTTAGGCAGGCCTGACTCAGCTTTAAGTGAGTTATCTTCAGTACCGTGACATTAAAGATGTAGATAGAAGGAAATTGGCTGAATGTTTATGCAGCTCCTACAAAGCTTACCTAAGCTTAAGTTTGCATCTGCTGTCTTTGCTGTCTCTTTGGTGGAAGGAACATCTTGAATTGTTTATTCCTTCTCTCAGCTTTTCTGTGTTCACATAATCCTGTCCGTTTTTTAACATTTTTGACATTTTAGGTCACTTCCAACCTCAAGCCTGTCCTTGAGAAGAATCCCTTCTTCTAGCCTACATGGCCTCAGCCATTTTAATAATACCCCTGCGAAGCTGTTTATGAGAGAATGATTTCTCTCCAGCAGTGTTTTCTCTTTCCTGCTTAGCTCTTTAACTCCTTTAGAGATTCCTTTGACTTAACTCTGCTCACTCCGGTGGAGAATTCATATGCATATTTGCAGTACAGCTGCCTTCCTACCTAAGTCACAAGAGGCTCTTAGCAAATGACGTTTCGTATTTCGTTAATTCCAGTCACCTATTGCAATAACAACATCTGGGACTCTAGAGAGTTCAGAAAGCTTTTTGACACATTCTTGATGTTTCAGAACAAAGGAGTAAGCCATGGGTTGTCATCTATAATTAGCCGAGGTGGCTCAGAAGAACATCTTCAAATCTAAATATACATTTTGTCATCATCTACAGGGGATTGTCATGGATTCATTCAGGGTATGTAAGTAAAAATGGATGTTTTATGAATGTAACCTGAGTACATGTGATAAAGGATATGCAACTTTAATTTGATACAAGTGTTTTAATTCCCCAAATGGAACCACTAGGCTAATAGTGAAATCTAGTTTTATTAACTCACTTCAAAAACAAACACAGTTCCCCTCCAAATCAAAATCTGGCTTCTCTCAAGCTCCAGACATTTCTGCCATTTTTGGCAGAAATTATGTGAGAGCATCTCTCGGTTTTTGCACTGCTGAATGTAAAGCTTCACAAGATTTAGCCTCAAATCAAATTCATGGCATTGACTTAAACATAGTTTGCTCTACATTTTCAGCTGCAGTAGATAGTTGGTTTCCTTGATAAGACAAGAAGATGGTTGGATTTGTGTTATTATCAGATTAGACAATCTTTTTATAAACATATACGTTCACTTACCAGATACTCTGATACATCACATACTTGCACATACAAAATTTTATTTATGATTCCTTGAAAAATTCTGACTATATCATAATAAATCCAGAAAGGATGAAAGACCGAGGTATCACAGAAGCATGAAGTACCTGCTGTAAAAGCTTTACATTATAGTACTCCCAGCTAGGGATTCTAATGTTTAATGGAAAAAAGTAAAAGCTGTACATGCATGTCATCATTCTGGGGTTTTTTTTGTATTGTTTTAAGGAAAATATTGCCAAATGCCTTGTAGCACTTTAATAGCTACAAAAAAAAAAAATCATGCATCAAACATAACCATATTTTTTATTTATTCTTTCTATTATGCTTTTACTGAGAACAGGCTGAACTGTTTTATGAAATTCCAAAACATCTGCATGGACTGGGGCTAGATATAATATAGGAATCTGTTGTCTCACAAAGTGGAAAGCAGGTGCCTTTCTGCCAGCAGCAGAAGGGATGCTGCTCTCCTTGTACATGAGAGCCGACTGAATAAGCACTGACCAGGAGACACAACAGTTCAGTCATCTACTGTGTCAAGAGATATTCAGAATTTTATTTCCAATAGAAATGTCCCAAACCCCAGAAGTTGCTTATTTCAGGGAGGACTGAGCTAGGATACGGTGCTCCCCTACATCTGAAGCTTGGCCACTAAGCACAAATGAATTTCAGATTCATTGGGCTGCAGAACAAAAAATGTGGAGAGCGCGCACTTGCACATCCGATTTACTTAGGAGTGGGGAGATGCATGATCTGGGAGAGCTGACATATTTTTTGCCTTTTTATATATTGGGTAAGTGCTCTCACCATATACACTTGTGAAATGGGAAACTAACACCAAGTTTACTGTTTGAGTTTTGGGGTTTAGGTTGTTTTGTTTTTTTTTTTTTTTAACATGGTCTCCCTTTTGCTTTCTACTAATAGCTCAAACTTTTTCACATATATTCACTGCAGTCACAAAAGACTATAATTCTTTAGTCTGTTCAATTGTATTACAATATAGGCAATGCTGCACATGTAACAGATATTTTGGGTGCCTGGACACTCTCTGGTTACAAATTGCTGGGATAATGGCATTAATACCAGTCTTACTAGATATGACCTTTAGTTTTTTTTAAGAAACATAATTGCAAGGTGGTGGGCTACCACAGCTACGTCTGCCATATTCTCTGAGAAGCAATTCTACACGTCCAAAGGATTTGTACTGTCCACAAAACTGAAAAATGTCCAACACGTTTGCTGCAATGTCAAGTGAGGACACCACTTCGACTTAGATACAACATCAGAGTTTTGAAATATGCTCGAGTATTTTGAACTTGAATAATATTCTCCTTGCTGAGAGGTTTTAGCTTCAGCCATAGCTGCTAAAATATGTCTGCATGAAACTTGAAGTTGTGTCACTACATAGGGAGAATTCAAGATTCATTTAGCCAGAGAGAACAAAACAGGGAAATGTTCTTTGTACTATTCAAGCAGTTAAACTTGTACTGGTATAGTTAACATACATACACGTATGACTTATATGCACATATATATTATGCATGTCAAATACATAATATGCATATATTGTTATATAAATATACATAGATGCACATATATATGAAAGTATTTAACATTTACCCATATAAATCTGTATTAAATATATATATTTGAAAGATGCAGCAAAATCTCTAATGTCAGCCAGAAAAAAAGGCTGGTTAAGCTAGAAAAAGTGCTTGTTTTATGAAAAAGTAAAATTGCAATTCACAGCATTTTATGTAATGCTGTACAAATTACCAGATACCAGAGACTGCATTTCTGGACCTGAATAGTAGTAAAAGTTGCAACTAAGGGCAAATATAAAGACACTTGTTTACAATGCAAAGGCTTAGTCAGTACTATAAGCAATATAGCATTCTGCATAGCAGAAGATATAAAGCTTTGTAATGTGATTTTTACTTTACATATCAATTCTTACACACATGAACAAACTCAACAGCAGCCCCATTAATTTCAATCATTATAAAAAAGGAGAAAATACAGGAAATAAATTCATAAATTAAACGGGGATTAATGCATAACTGACATATGTTTACCTTATTTACTGGGTGGTAACCCTACTTTATAAAGACATCACTAAAGCATCTAAAAGTGTACTAGAGATGGGCTGGCAATCCTATTACCGAAGTTGCTGGTGACCCTTCCATTCTTTTCAGTTATGATTTTGTCAAATAACACAGTCTGAAATTATACGCAATAGGTGTGTGAGTGACCTCTGTGTGTGTGTGTGTGTGACAAACTCCAACCAGAACTGCTCAGCTTTGTCAAGACTGCACCCAGAGGAAAGCACCATATGCCTCCCCCAAAAATTGGGTGACTTTACTGAAGATGCAAAGGAAAAGGACTTGAAGTCTGGTAGGGACAATGACAGATTGTGTCAAAGATGAATATCTCATCTTCCCATGAAATGACACTCAAATTCATAAACGCGTATCATCTGAGGAAGCAGGTGAGACTATTATTATTCCATGTGGGCTTTCCCAGTACTGGATGCTCTCCATGATGAAGAGCAGGTAGTCTGTCCCTCATGTTCATCTCTAGTTTCCTTCATTGTGCACCCATAGCTATGAGTGTATGAAGGAGAAGTGAGGATGCAGAAGACAAGAGAAAGACTAGGAAAAGGACTGGCTGAAGTAAAGATTTGCTGTTGGGGGGAAGGGAAGGGAAGGGAAGGGAAGGGAAGGGAAGGGAAGGGAAGGGAAGGGAAGGGAAAAAAAAGAAAACCAAATGGGGCAAAGGGCTGAGTATCATGGAGAAGCCCATCATCCCCACCTGACACTCCACTCCCACCCCAGGGCCTGAGATAGAAACCAATGTTCCTGAATTTCATTATTCTGCTGTCAAGCAGAGGCTAAGAAAACTCCTGGCAAAAGCAGATTTAGCCCATTTCACTGCAATCTTCTATTCTGACTATTCCAGCATCTCAAATGGCCAAGATGGGTGCAGTGAACTTAACTCCAAGTCTGGTCCATTCAGGTATAACATGGCATATGTCCATTCCTTTGCTTTTTAGAAAAATGAAGACTTGCAAATAAATGCAGAAAAACATACACAAACACTCAAATACAAGCCCTACGCTCACTAGTTGTTTAAAAACTGGCAATACTTCATTAAAAAAGTGGCAGAATCAGTGTTCAAAAGTTAGAAAACTGGTAGAGTAGCTGTTCTGTGAGGTATAAGGCATCTGCTGAGCTGAAGACAGGGCACCTTAGCAGTATCCTTGCCTGCTTGTGCCTGCCTCTTCCCACAGACAGAGTCCTCTGGGAGGGGAGAAGGGAGAAATTTTGATAACTGGGTAACTCCTATCACTTGGATAGCAAGAGGATGTCCTGACGTGACGTGAAGAACAGCTGAACATCTTATAGATGGCAGTCAGCTGACACAGAAGTCACTGGAGCTCTGCTATGAACATGAAGGGTGTAATATTGGTCTCTGAAAATACTCTGAAAAAATATAGTTCTAGGTGTCCCAAGCAGGACAGTCAAAATTACTGAAAACCTGATTTTACAACGATTCAATTGTGTTTGAAAATATAGACAATACAAACTTCCTGCTCCAGAGTATTATTGAGAATTTCTTTACACTAAAACACTGCTGGGATGAGCAGCACAGAAAATCCTATAAAGAAGCAAGGTTAAACAACATGCAGTTAAATACAACACAGGAGCTCCCAGGCTGAACACCTGATTATAAGTGTATGAAATGAGACTCACACAGAGTGAGGCATAAAGTTTAAAATATACCATGTGAGCAAATCATTAATATTGTATTAAAGCATTTTTGGAAAAGGTATGTTACTTTTGGCATGTCTACACTTTTGAGAACGAGGTCTTGGAATCTTAATAATGTTCTCTAAAAGTAGCATTTATGGATGGTAATATAACACATGGACATAAAAGGCCAGATGGACTCCAAACAATCTTAATAATATATTATATATATTTCTTCATGCTTACATGCTTGTCTAAAGAACTACAACTCTTCTGGTGCTATATAAATATTTAATAATGATAATTTAGAATATACTGATATAATATTGCATCTGGGTATTTTACATCCTTATTCCAAAATGGACTTGCTTTAGTTACATGCCAGCTCTGCTGGATTCATTGAGCATGTTCATGAGAGTAAGCAATTAGTACTTGGCTTCATTAAGTTTATATTTTGATACTTTCCACACTGGAGGAAAACATGACATTATGGGCAGAATTTAAATAATTGCTTAAAAGTTAAGAAAATGCTCCAGTGCTTTTCTGACTAACAACAAATTTAAATATATGCACAAATGGCTTCATGCACTGAACTGATCAGCAATCTTTTATTTTTTTTTTCTACAAGCAAACCTCAGAAAATGCTATAATATACTTTTTTCTCTTTCAAAAAAAAAAAAAAAACAAAATAAAACCTCAGTTTTTTTTATATGTGCCATTTCAAAATTAAGCTATATAGAGTCTTATGTAAACAGTCCATGGTGTTCTGAATAATGACATCCAAGTTATTTTCACAAGTGAAAAGTTGGCTTCATGCATTTCTTCGAAACA
This sequence comes from Anarhynchus alexandrinus, assembly GCA_008711295.1. NCBI lineage: Eukaryota > Metazoa > Chordata > Aves > Charadriiformes > Charadriidae > Anarhynchus > Anarhynchus alexandrinus. The sequence continues at coordinate 1,904,269 of VUYV01000158.1, forward strand.
TATTGGAATATTTTGGGCTTTTTAGACCTATCTTTGGCAATAAGCAGGCTATTTCAAAAAAAATTTGTTTGTATGCACATGATACCCTTTCAGAAGGCAATGAGTATCTCTAGAACCAAACAGCCCTAACACAAAAATTAAAGGTACCCTGTGAACTACTTTAACTAAATGCACTAGTATTTATGATGGTAGCTATAAAATGAAAATGTGTAAGACACAACCCCCCAAAATGAATGAGGTAACACCCATATTTCAGACTTTTAAATTCAGAACAAACACTGACCAAATACTAAGATAATGTAGAAAGATGCATAAAAGGTCCTTGTATGGCTAATCCTATAGTCTTCCCCTGAAAATGTGTACAAATTAATATAATATAGAGAGAAGTATAGTGCAGGACCAACCACACCAAAACCAAAACTAAAAAAAAGTTCTGTTCATGTCATATATGCTAGTCCTTCATGCTGCCATCTTTACTTCATTTTATTTATGTAAAAACAAAATATATCTAAATTTGTTTTGATAGACCCAAACCAAGTGATTCCAACTGGTATGATTCTGAAGTTGCTCAGCTGGTTTTCACATTGACACAGTGCAATAATTTCACATTCTTCTGCATATTTTAAATTCTATTACAAATTTTAAAGAGTCTGTTACAAAATTATGGGCACTAAGAATGTTTGTAGAAATCAATTTAGAAAGCTGCTACCAGCTGTGTACTGGGGATACACTGGTGTGTTCCAGCATAAGACCCCTATGGTGACCTATGCTGTGCTTACACAAACTGCTTGCTGGATGTAAAATGAAAATTCACATATTCTTATGAAAATTTTCTATGTGAGCTGAGCTTGACCTTTTCTGTACTGTGATTGCAAGGTAAAAAAAAGTACTTAAAAAAAATAACCCAAAACAAACCCAGGTATTTTGTGTGTTATGTTTTTTTCCCTTACTGGTAGAGCAGTGACTGCCTGGCATGACGTTTGTTTTATTGAAGTCTTTTTACTGGTATCATCTCCTTCATCTGCTGAACTGTGATTAGAATCCTGGACTGGAGAAGTGCTCTCTCTATGACCAGAAGGGAAAGGATATCTTTTCATGGAGAGATGACTGTGTTTATTGAGCATTTGCACCTTAAGCCTAAGTTTAAGGTCATAACAAACAAGGCTATTTGCACTAAATACGATGGTGCTCAGCACCATATAAATGCTGAAAATGGTTTGCAATATGTCACTATATATATGTGTGTATGTATATACATTATGTGTTACCTTGGATACAAGGCTTGCTCTGTAGGCAGCTAACTGCTTCAGATATTCCTTCTTGGCAGCTTCAGTTTTCTTTTTGTATACCTAAAAACAAAGAGTGTCACATTGGTAAATTAATCTGGTTTTGTTTTTATATATCACCGGTGTGTCTCATGCATCTTCATAAAGTCTTTCTAAGTAAACAGCCTTTCCTCCTCATATTGCTTAAAGAGTGAAATAATAAACATCAAATATTTTTAAGAAAATATTGTTCCAACTGTGAAGCACCCTTTAACTACCCAGCAGTACTGAAAAAACAATATCCCTCAGAGCATCTCAGATTTAATTGTTCAAAGTGAAGCGTGGGGACTACTTGCAAATGGGACCTTTCAGGACAGGGGAAGGCAGGCGTGGGCCTCTCCACTGGCTTCCACTTGTGACATGAGTTAGAACCCTCTGGGGAAGAGGAGAATGTGCAGAAAGACATTTGAGCTAAATGATGGCACCACACAGATCAGCCAAGAGGCTTTCTCTCTTCCCCGGATAAACTGTTGGGGGCAGTCAAAGAAGCTTCATGGAGCTGCTAAGGATAATAAATGTTAGTCATTATTCCAGTCTTGATCCCGTATCGGTCTAATTAACTTCTCAGGAGCATGGATCTATTTCTGTACATTTCTCTCAACTCACCAAATTATTTTAAATGTGGCATGTGCACAATCTCATAATAGATTAAAGAGCTTGGAGAATCACTTCAATTTTGCCCAGATTTCAAGATCAAAGATTATCTGCAGGGTTAGGCAGGACCTTATAGCACCACAGTAACATGATGTTAGAAAAGTGTACATAGATACTTAAGGTCAAAAGTTTTCAGGAGGATAACCAGTTTCTGACCTGTGGAGCCTAGCTAATGACTTGCTGTCAGCCAACTCAGTGACAGGTTCAGGAACAAGTCATAATTTCTCTTTGCAAATATTCTCATGAGTTTCTCACCACTTCATGGTTGTTTTTTTTCTAAAAGGGTAGACTTAGGAGCCACGCAAGCAACTTGGCTTCATGTAACTAAGCAGGACTGACTCCTAGCCTTCCATGTTGCAGGAAAAAGCTTAAAAAACATCCAAATGGAAGGTTTTAAAGTAAGGGAGACAACTAAAGGGAAAGACATTTTCCTTTTTATATTCCTGTTATATATCACAATTTTTAAGTCATACGCCCAGGGCAGAGATTAATTCATGTGTTCGTGGCATTTGGGATTCACAATATTATACAAAATGGAACTGCAGCTTTGAGTCTCTGCTGCCCACTTCTGCAGCCAAGTGCACAGCCTGAGCACCTGTGGAAAGCCTCCATGAAGACATTAAGGACTATCCACCTTCCCACTCCACACTGCTTAGTTAACTGGGCTGTTGGTTCGAAGGTAAAAGATGGGCAAAACTATTTATGACAATTTTGGGGTGTTCTCCTGAATTCTGCAGCTGAAAAACACACATGTACATCTCTGCCCCAGAAGGGCAAACTTAATGAAACTTTAAACTGATCTCTTTTGATCTTCCAAGAAACCAGAGCAGTCCCGTAATGGAGAGGACCTGGCAGCAGAGTGCGCACACGGAGGACAATAGAGTTGCAGACTACAAAGTGAGAGTGGTAGTGTCAGGCTGCAAGGATCCAGTACACCATCATTTTTATAAAGATTGTGCTCGTGAAACATTTTTTGTTTCACTGAGGCTTTGCTTTCAGGGACAGAACAATCCTCAGATACAGGCTGGCAAAACTCAGAGGCTGCCTAAAAGGATTAAAGATTTTGCTTCCCAGGGAAGCAAAAGATCATAATGGAAACAGAGAAGTCTTAGGCTTCTAAAATTGTAAATATAAAGACAGAGAGGAAAAAAGATTGGTTTTAGCTGTGCAACTCTATCTGTGCACCCTTGTAATTTCTCCAGATTAAGATAAATATATAGTGTTGGCTGATCTCCTATTGTTTTGCAAAAAAAAAATAATGGTAGCAGTTTGCTTTTTAAGCTGTAATCACTTGTGATTATTAGGGAAATGTAATGTTTGTTTTGAAAATGAATAAAAAATTAGTCAACAATATGTTCCTAGCTGCTAAAATGAATTTAGCTTGACCTACAGAACAAAGACCAAGTTATACCGCTTTGTATATTGCAACGCCTCTGCATCATTCTGATAGCCAGTTTAAAAAAAACAGAGTTGAACAAAGAATTTCACACAGAATAATGATCTTCAAAAGATCATGTATCTACTGCTTCCACATTGGGTTTTATTTTGCATTACACAAATATAAAAAATATACACTCCTGCTGTGCTCTTACAGTCATAGCATATTGGAAGAGTCCTCTGGGACCTGACTTTTCCCTCAAATAGTCATATTGCACAAGGTTAACTCAATAACATGAAGCTAACAACAGTTCTGTAAATCTCCATCTAAAACATCACCACTTCCTAGGAACGTCATCATACAGCTGTTCTTTAATTATTTCCGACCCATACATCTACCATGTTCAGTGTACTTATGGTCTTGCCCTCTTTGCTTTGGTCTTCTGGTGAGCCAATAATAGTCACGTGAACACTATGTCTTCCATAGTAATATAAATATTAACCATGTCATACAAGGTCATTATAGTAAAAAAGTCCTTCCTGGATGGGGAAAGGTTTTTGATGACCCCGGTCTGCTTTGATGTTTTGCATTGGCCAGAATGGTCCCTGCAGGCTGGCTTGCCTGGTGGGTGGCCAGCTCACCCTGCTTTGTCCTTGTAAGGGCCTCAGAGGACAACAGCTTGAGTTCTCACTCTCTGTATGCTGTTGTCCTTTTGAAGATGCCCACTGTTTAGGTCAGCGTACAAGTGGGTTGATAATCCTCACGCTAGTTTTGGAAATTTTGATTGGTCCTGGCTTATACAAAAAATTAGGGTAAGTTCTGCCTCTCTAGGGAGTTGTTTGTTTTCATGAGTACCAACAAGGACGGGCTGTCAATATTTTTCTCTGAAACCAAATGAATGTGGCCCTGACAGTGGGTACCAGTTCACTGACTTTGTGCTAGACTGGACTTGTACTGGGGGCTTATGAAGGCAGGGCAGGTGGGGAGCGTCCTCAGCATTTGTAGCAGCACCTCAAACAGGTAAGAGCAAGTCAGCGGCCACTCCCTATCTCTTTTTTTTTTTTTGCATCTGTGAGAATTTTTAGCCCTCCGGCTTAAATAGTTTCGTGTTGTAGTAAATATAACAGAGTTGCATCCTTGCAGTGCTTTTGGGGAGGAAAAGGGCTTGTGTCATCATTCAAGTGTGCTCTGGAATATGGCTGAAGCTCTTTTGAGTTTCATGCTTAAGACAGTGCCAAATTTGGAAACACATCATATCCAACATCACATTTAATATTTTTCCTGCAACAAGAAGCAGGCTTCTGATCTGTTGCTTATCTATAGTGAATACTGGCATTATTTAATTTTATTTTTAACATCTCAGAAATCTCTTATAAGGTCATTTTCCCCTCCTCCGTCAAGCAAGCAACAATTATTAAATAATAACTTGACAGGAGCATATACTTATGGAATTAAGTCATTTCTAGCTTGCTTTAATTCAATTAACATGATAATTGAATGTCAACTGATTGTCATTCAGGCAGTAAAGGCCCATTCTGATTCAGCAGCAGATTTGTTTCCTTACACAATATTTTATTTTCTATTTTGTCTCAGTTGTGGAAATTGAATGTTGGCAGAAAAAAACATAATTTCTGTATAAGCAGGTGGGTCAGTTTAATTTATTGTTATTCTCTCCAGCTTGTTATAGAAACCCCAAAACACCAAGATTACATTCATTCGTCTACAAATGGAAGCTGCTGGCATTATTTTCCTACTGTGCTTCATGAATGCAAATTTACACAGCATAATACACAGGTTCTTAGTTTACTATTTAATTACATTTCCAAAGTGCACTCAGTAAGGTAACTTCAAGTTCCCTCACACTGTTTAGCGAAGCGTGCAGCAATACAGATGATACTTTCCAAAAGGAGTGAGTATCAAACTCTACCTTGTACACAGAAGTATATAAAATAGCATTTGAATTAGCCCACCAGGGAAAACGAATGCCCTGGGCTCCCCCACTGTGAACATATCAGCCTGGTACCAACCCTCAGGCCATTGCACTGGCCCCCTTTAGCTCAGGTTCCCTGGGCTGGCCGTACATGTGGGCTACCAGTGCTGTAGCAACCTACATCGAGGGCCGAGCTCTTTTTATTAATAGTGATACGCATCCTTAAACCGACTGCCCCAAAGTTTCATTTGGAGACAGAGGGGTTGTGGCTTATACGGTTAGCCACAAGCACTCACAAATACTACATTTACCAAATTAAAACCACAGTAGAATATCTGCGCTTATGTTTTATGATGCCAACTTCTGGTCATGTTTTGCTTTATGTATTTTAACTGCTGCTTAGGTTCTTTTCTTCCTGGATCATAAATTCCTTGAGGCAGGCTTTGTGTCTCCTGTGCTCTTCTACATGTTGGATAATATGAAACTCATCACTGATATATGTAACTGAAATATACCTGTAATGCCTTGAGCCAAGTTTTTGTTCAGATTAGTCATCTTTTCCCAATGAACTTCCTCTCAACTTGCTTCTGAAGGATTATCAACACATCACAACACACTCCTACCCTGTCCCATGTGTCTTGCACCCTTGTTCCCTTAGGGGAAGACATCTCCCTGCCCCAGTCATCATCACAAGAGCCAAAACAGGCACTCAAACATCTGCAAACATGTACTCAGTTTCGACTATCAGGTGCTAATGGAAGAAGGCACCACTGACTACAGTCCCCTTTGATACTAGAGACTTGGAGACAGTGAGTTAAACTGACTGATGCTCTTAGGAGAAAAAGAGACTTTCAGAATTTGTGCCTCATAGTAGTCTGAAAAAGCTTTGTATCTCCTAGCTGACAAAGCACATTACAAAGAACCATGCTACTTCCCTGGCTTTGCCTAAATAGCTGGTATGAAGATGACAAAGAAGGGGAAGCTTTCAGTTTATCTTGTGGATGTCTCCTTAGAGCTGACACTTGCAAGCAAGCTATATTTGTCTTTTTAAAATGAGGTAAAGGTGCCCACATTTGTTTTGACTGAAATGTTCCATAACCCCCCCCAAACAGTATATGCAAAAATAGCAAATCAAAAAGCAACATGACCGATTTTGACTTTTTGGTCTCTGCAGTGTTATTACCCATGGGAGTGTCATTTTCACAGGCTACACTTACAGGAATGGCATCTGATAAAATATGGTAGGCTGCAATCCAGAATTAAATTCCACGTTCAGATTGTCATTCCTGGCCCTACATACCCAGGCTCATAGAGAAAACTTGTATTTTTTCCAAGTGGGAGACATATCTCTAGTTTTAATCTTCTGATTCTTCAGCAAAGGCACCTAGAGCTGCACACACTCGTCTAAAATATGGAGAGAGATATTCCCACAGCAGTCAGAAAAAAAATCCTCAGAATTGCTTAATGGATACTGAAATATGTTACCATTTGATTTTTAATCTAGGTACATACAGTAACAGAAAGAGGCCCAGGGCTAGCTATATGGCTCAGCAGTCTCTTTGACTGTAGAGCATGAAAAAGACACTGATGACATATTAGAGGCTTAGGGGAAAGAATTCAGTCTTTCTGGCGTGCAGGGGAAAGATCACAGGCCAAATTCAGCTCTAGTACAAACAGTGAGACTCGACGGAGATCACTGGAAATTACAGCCCTTTGCGCCAGGCCTAAATTTGACCTTATAGGCTTGATGCTTGCACTTACAGGAGTGGGACTGTACGTTTTATCAGAAGCATGTTGGATGAAAGTTGGGTACAAAACAAACGACATTAAACATATGATTTATGTGGTGATTATTTGCACTTGCTGCTACACTTTTTTTTTAAAAAAATAAGGATATGAGCCTGAATGGAGCACAATAATTGGGCCTAAATCCAGTTTTGTACGCATATGATTTAAAGCCATGTTACTATTGAGTTTGAATGTATGGATAAAGGGTGGGAAGAAGTATGCATAGAAAATCAAAGCTATTACTTATGCATGTTGCTGCAGCAGTACTTGGAATCCAGGGTCCTTTTGGCCCAGCTCCTTCCAAATACAAGAAGGCAGTGAAGTGCAGTTACCATCAGCGTTCATAACCCATCACCCACATGCAGTATTTATCTAGAAGCTGTCTGTTGTATGTAGCAAACAGATATTAGGAATTCACCCTGGGCAGGGGAATGGCTGGTGTCCCCCATGACTTCAGTGCTCCTGAGAGGCTGCAGGAAGACCAAGCCGCCAGGTGGGCTGGGCAGGAGACCAGCAGATGATAGCCTACATTACCCTACACGGAGTGAGATGTGACAGCTCCTAGGGTGACATACGTTAATTTATATTTTACTTTTTTTGTGGCAGAGGCGAAGGTTTCCCATCGCAAGTGCACAGCGCGGTCCTGCTCGGCCCAGCGCTGGGTGGGCGCCAGCTGCCAGAAGTCCTGCAGTGAAAATGCACTGCACTTCCAAAGTCAGTGGGAGCTAAGGGGTTCAAGGTCTGGCCCTGTGGAAGCCAGGGCAATAGAACAATCTGAAGATATAAATTTATATATATACACACAGAGATGAGTTTGTATCTGCGTGTATGCACGCCTATTCTTGGCCCATTTGTGTTCCGGCTCATTAAGCCCAGCTGCTTGCAGAGGAGGGGAGAAGTAGCAGACACCAGCGTGAGGAGCAGTTGTTTTAAACTCTTTACACATTCATCTAGAGCTTCAAAGGGGAGAAGTGATTTCAGTACAGAAGACTGTCAAGAGAAATGGTGGATCTCCCAAACAGGCCTGAGGTGCGACACTGGCAAAAGCGGCTTTGCCCGTGCCGGTAGCTGGGAGGGGAGGTGCAAGGTTGCTCTCTGTTGTGCCTATTCCTGAATCCATTTTGCTTGTAATTCACTTTAGCAGTGTGCACACACAGATGTGCCTTCGCTTCCTATTCTCATTTACAAAAATAAAACAAAGCTAAATTTAAACCTTGCGTGGTTGTTTATCTACTAAACTGAAAGTACATTCTCATCCTCTTACAAGCATGTTGAAGTTATTCCTTGGAGATTGCTTCATTAGCATGGAGATAATAAAAAAAACAGTCCTTTTTAAAGGGGGGAACAAGAGGTAGATAAACATCTGCATGAGTATATGAGCATATATAAGAGTGAACAATCTGTATATTTATGTTTTCAAAATGCTGCTGGCTACCTTGACCTGATGGTCTGCATATCCTCTGGAGCTATTTCAGGAGCCACACTGCAGTCTCTGAACTGTCTGACGTCCTGACACCAGGCAACCCACATGCACGGCCATGCAATGGGAATGCCATGGCTCTTCCACCCATGGCCAATTTGTCACGTCAAGTGATGGGAGAGCGACATGGCATCGCAGCCCGGGAGGGAGGAGGAGCTAGGCTAGGTGTCCCCAGAAGCCAGGCAGAGCCAAGGCCTCTTAAAAGACTGATCTTGGATCCATTTTGATCTGACTTGTGGTGTCTCATGTCACAGGAGAAGCTTTGGAGACATGGAGTTTGGCCAGCATTACTCGTAAAGCCCCTCCTGATCTACCTGATTTGTCCGGGCACTGGATTATGTGCTGCTACGTCAAAAAAGTCCCTGTGATTGAAAGAGAAACTTACAAAACACACTCTGTTATATTTCATGCCCAAATCAGCCCGGGTTATTTTTAGTGACCAAATAGAAACCCTTGCAAGATTGTGGGTTATAGTGAAAATGGTAACAGCATCACAAACGGTGACACTAATACACGAGGACTTGAATTTACTTAAGTATTGGTAACATACAATCCAAGTTCCATCAGATGTTAAAGAATAAACTGCAGCTTTTATCTAGTGGGTCTTTGAGCACCAATGAGGAGTAAATGATTTGATTTTGTGAGCTCCGAGGATTTGTCAGCTGCCTCATAAGTATAATTCTGGCTCTTCATATTCCTGCTGCTTCTAATTTAGCAGGACAGGCTCATAATTGAAGCAAATTAACTATTTACACTTGCCACTTCTACCGGGGGAAGAGGACACATCAGCAGGAAAGAATGAGTGGGAAATTAAATTCTTCCCACTTGTGTCAGATCTGCCCTTATATAAACACATTAACAGTAATTTCATGAGGCGTCAAACATAGGAATAAATACTGAGGGATAAAATAATGAGGTGTTGCTATTGAGCTGAACTGTTGCAGCTAATATTACTATGTATGAATTATGCAGCCTGAAAGAAGGCATATGTTACAGCACTCAAAGAGTCGCTTCGCCTGCTCCTTCTGATCATTAAGTTTTGGATCCCCTAGGTAAATCCATCCTTCTTCCTGCTGCAAGGCCAGTGCAACATTTAAGTAAACACACAGAAACACATACACACACATACGTATGCACACTAAGCTGTTCACAGGAGGCCAAATTCATTCCTGCTAGAATTCTAGTTAAGTCACTGAAGTTACACCAGAGATTAATTTTGTTGAATGTTGAATAGACATTCAATTCCATTTTTAGAATAATAGCACATTTATTAAGGTCTTTGGCTGAAGTTTTAAAGTTACACTAATGTAAACAAGAACATTTTGTTTGTAATTTGCCACATCTATTACAGCTTTACTAGGGCTCCAATTAGAAACTTAAGGTTCATTTAGTACACTCACATCTGGTACTGATTTAAAATGACTTTCCTTTTTCATCTAAGGACAGAAAATGACCTGAGTAGCCTTTTTACCCAGTTTGAACCAGCGTTGTGTCTGAAAGCCAGAGACTCGACCATTTAGCATGCTGAACCCTCTTTCCTGGGGGCTGTTTTTCTCCCCTTTGCAGTAAAAATGTGCGCAAAGGGCAAAGATGTACATAAAGAAGCTATAAAAACAGGATGCACAGAACTATAGTACTGACTAAGGAGACAACAGTGTTTGTGATTGTAAGAGAGGAACTAGAAAAGCCACTGAAAATATCCCTGTGCTATGGCTACAGCACTGAGGAGAAGGTACCTCAACATACTACTGCTACAGCTGCTTTCCATTCACAGGTTTATTAATCTGAACAGTTTTAGAAAACTTTTACAGTGAAAAATGAAGGAAAATGCTCAGTTCATGCTTCTGATCATGTGTCACTATTGTACCCAATTCAGAATTTGAGAACCATAACAAAGTCCACCATGACCACTAAAGTCCCTTTAGTTTCTAGACTCCTCTGTGTATATAGGTTTCGACAAACAAAACACGCTCAGAAATTAATGGGAACAGTTATAGCATATAACCCAAAAATGCAAATGTCTTCATATGGTAAAATGAGGATGCAAGTACAGTGGTATCTGCTTTAATCTAATAAATTGCAATACTCTCACAGTAAGAGCATCAGTGTGACCCATTTTAAGTATAACTCCCTCCAACTTCAGTAAGGCACCCACTATCATCTAGTTCGTAATAACATTTCCTTTTTTGTCATTCAAATCCTATTTTCTCAAACAACATTTTCCTAGTTTCTTCACAGTTTGAAAAACATATGTGGGTCTTGCACACACCCTTTCAAGCTACAGTCTAATAAGTCAGGTTATCAAAGTTTTGTTGCAAAGGCTTGGACATACATATACTGCCCTTAGGTCATCACTGTACTGAGTTTCAATACCTTTATTTATTCTGTGGTCAATCTTTAGGAATAAACAAGAAGAATTCTATGCATTTCAGAAAAAGCTGGCTCAGGTCATAGGAACAAAGAAGATTTCATTTTGGCATGAAAACATGAGGTTATTCTTCTTTCTCAATAGCTGCATTATGTTCTACTTTCTGATTCATTTATATTTACTATTTAAATAGTAAAAGGCGTTCCAATTCAGGAAACATAATTTGGAAACATAATTCTATTTAAATTCCAGAATAAGCATTAGCTTCCAAAACATAAAAGCCAGAAGCTTTATGATAATTGAATCCTTTTCAGCAAGTATAATTTATCAATAAAGCATTCCTCTAATGATGTTATTGTTTCTTTATTTAACTATTTTTGAATTTCTGAAGCTTCTTCAATGCCAAATTCCAAATGCTACATTAATCATTTGTATTTTTAGAGTCCAATTTTCCTACCAGAGACATAGGTTTCATAACAGTTACTAATGCTCTGGATCTGAAAAATTAGGCCTTTAAAATACAGACTATCTAGTCAGTTAAGATGTCTTGTAATCATTACTTTGTACTATTAGATCCCTAATGGAATAAAGAATGAGTTTAAATTTATTCTAGAAAATAGGATTGCCAATTTTTTAAAATAGGGACTATCTTTTATTCTTTTTGTACAGTGCTAGATTAGAAAGGGCCTGGGCCTGGAGTTTTAACAATGTGCTTAACAGATGATAATGAATAGGCAAAATGAGTCAAAGAGCAACAAAGATATGCTAACCCAAACTCTTGGAATAATTGGCTTAAAAATCTAGTTGCAGCCATTTTTTCATGGATGTGTCATGTGGATTCCATAACACATCATTCTGCTGTGTTCCAACTTAAATTGAGGACAACAGAGATAAGGAAAATAAATTTTGTTCTGTTGTCAAATGTAGGACTTATTCAACTATTGCTTTCAACCACAAATAGGAAATCCAAGTTAAAGCTGGAAATTTAGGGGTTTATGTACTTTTCTTAACAGAATTCTATGGAAAGACTTCAATTTTCTGCTGGTACTATGAACGTGACAAGCTCTAAGGAAATGTGCATTTTATAGTCTTTTAGGTTTATCTCCATTATATGGTCTTGGATTATCATTCATGAAGTCAAGTTTTCTGCTTTGTAAGCAGAGTGAATATTATGGAAGGAAATACTGCACCACTGCAACAGCCACAAATCAAGGGTCATTATGAAAAATGGTGGAGAAAACCAAGCACAAGATCTGGTGAAATAAATAATTTTTGCTTGGTGTCATCACTAGAGAGATGTAAGACAAACAAGAGAGACGGGGTCTTGAGAAGTCCAGGGCTCTGCCGTTCACCATTTCAGGACAATTTGGATCCACAATCCCACAGGCAAGCAAGATGGGTCCAAGATACAGATCTAACTACCTGGAGCACTCCTGAGGTACATGTTTGGATGTCCAGATTCCAACACAGGCAGTGATTCTGGGCAAGGACCTTTCTTTGGAAGAGGAACCAATTTAAGCCAGATACCACAGTCTGTAGTTTCTCAGCTGTGGCCAGAGTTCCCCGCCAAGCACAGCAGGGAAAGCAGGCTGCTTCTTGCACACTTGGGCAGTCTGCTGAGCAGTGGCTACTCCTGGTGAGGAGGACTGGCATCAAAACCTCTTGCTTGTGAACTTAAGCAAAAGCACAGTCCGTATTTTTTCTGAGTCAAAAGCGAACACCCATCATCATGGTCCCAAAAAGTAATGTCCAACTATGACAGAACTGCTGCAGTGGGAAGGTCTAAACAGCCTGTCAGATCTAGGACCCAAACTTAGCCTTTGCTGGACATATTAAAAAAGGGAGAAGAAAGAGACCACAACAAAATAACTCTAATGTGCCAGGCCAAGTGACTTCTCTGACCCCTGCGTTCAGAAAGTTACCTTTTCTCCAACTAAACCTTCCAAATGCTGACCTTATTCAATGGTGGACACCAGATAGAATAAGCCTTTTTTTTTTAAGTTAGCCAATGAGTGCCAAATCTTGATTCTTATTACACTGTTACCTTTAACAGGGATCTAGATGTACCAGTTACTAGCAGAGTAAACCTTTTTTTTTCAAGCCTGAATGATTTTGCCTACCAAAAAATCATAACAAAATTTTCCTTTTAATTCTTAGCCTTATTAACTATAATTTTGGAGTAATAATACGCTCAGTGGGAATGAATGAGATGCAGTTTTGTCACAGTACTTTTCCCCTCTCTGTGCTGACATCAACCCCCACCCAGGTCTCCTGCAGCCAATATAACTCTCACTCAGCACATCCTTTCCCTCCATATCTGCTTCTTTCCTCAAGTTTCCCTTTCTTTATCTACCCAATCTATTCTGTTGGCAGTGAGTAAAAATGCAACCAATAACAACAGAAAAGCAATGGTATGCTACAGCAAGGATGAATGGTATTTGCCAACCGTCCCCACATGAACGTGATGAGCTTCCAGATTTGCCCACTTTTACTTTACATCTGCCTGACTCGGAAGGATTTCTGCAAAGATTCAGACCCAGCTCTGCCGATCTCTTTGCAAAACCAAGGCCTTTCCATGGACGATGGAAGTAACTATGGGATGTGATTTCCACAGCCCACGTGTATGCTGGAGGATACCCCAGAACACTATCAATTTGCCAGGACTCACCCTAGGTCTCTTTAGATCAAAACATCTGTAATTCCTTTCATAAAAGCCAGATGGGTCAGGAGAAGATGTGAGCCCAGCTCCCCTTCTGGCATCGTGGGGCAGGGAAACACCTGCAACTGGGAGCTCGAATATATGTCAGGTCCCACTGCACAGATACAATTTTTGGCAGCAAGGTCCTCTTACACCACACTGTTATAGACAGGGCAATGCTGTCATAAAATCTTAGGCCCACCAATTTCAGCATAAAACAATCCTAAATATAATTCTAAAGCTTGTGACACATCCCAAAACTAAAAAAAAAATAAATTGTATTGGTTTCATACAGAAGAAATGAAACAATACTCTCCTTATCTCAGTCTCTTTAAATTATATTCCTGAGATGGCACATATTCAAGTTTCATCCTGGCAAACAAAAGAAGCTGCCTACAGTGCTTAGATGACCCTGATAACACTTTCCTGAAACAAAGCCTCTGAGCTACAGCACATTTTGTACCTGTTTTTGTTCTTCTCCCAAGCCGTCCCACATTGAAGCTACAATTTTAGAGACTTCACCAAAAGTAGCATTGGGGTTTTGGCCTTTGATGGCTGCTTGAGTGTCTCGAAAGAATAATGCATAGGCAGACACAGGCTTCTGCGGCTCATTGGGATCCTTCTTCTTCTTCTTTTTGGGAGTTTTGGGTTTCTTTCCCATATCTGAAGCAGGTCTCTTCTCTCCACCATTGACCTGTAAAATAAAATTAGAAAAGTACTATAAAAGATGCCATTTTAATTCAGTCCATCGACTGTTACAGTTTCTGGGATACAAAGATTTTGGATTTTGCATGCAAAAATGGAATTTTAGTTGCCATCTTTGATAAGCCAAATATTGACACTGTCTGTCTTAGTCATGTATAAAAATCATTATCAGTATTTCAGATTAGGCATTTTTTTTTCCCCTCAAAGTGCTTTATATTTTGCTTTCATCTAATTGCTATAATCTCATTTATAGTTCATCTGGTCATCTTTTCACCTTTTCTAAGTTTTATTGCTAATGGCTATAACATGCATATAATGAGTAAATTCAAATGAAATTAGTTTTATTACAGCCTGACCACCAGTTCAACCACATGAGCCACCTGATGAGAGCAGGAACACTGTCATTTCTACCTCTCCCTTATCCTCACCCTTTCCCAGAACTACCCCAGACTAGTGTTCAAATAAATTTCTACTGCAACTCGTGGGACACCTTCCAGGGAATTTGAAGATAATCCGATTGTGAATAAAATGATTCAATTTATAGACATTCCCCTGCACACCTTCTAATTAAAATCTGAAGAAACAAAGTTTTACCAGTATGGATAGTTTAGACTCCTTTGAAGGATCAGTTCTGATCCATCTGGATTAAGCTGCATCATTTTTCCCTCTGCCCGTGTAAAAGCAAATGGTTTGAGGAAAGGAGTGAAAGAGGAATGGTATATGAAGAAAAGTGCATGTGCATTATTTGTGTACCACCTGAAAAAAAACCGCACATGAGCATTTGTGCAAAGCTGTTAAACGCAACTACACCTTGCCACTGAATAGCTCCGAGACCCTGATCACCAAAGCACCCTGCTTTCCTAGATGACTTACAAGCACAAAAAGGGACACCGTCTTGATTCTTCAACAGATTGGAGCTCTATGGCAAAGCAGCTTCTCTTGATATGGCCACTTAATTTGCTATACCTGTAGCAATGATGTGTGATCTTACCAGAGGGTTCAAAGGCTTTTTTCTCTAGTTGGCATGGCCAGAGTACTGCACATCGTAACCGTTTTGAAGTATGAGAAGATCAAGAGTGTAAAAGGTATGCTCTAGGCTAAGGATCTACTAGCTATGACTTTTATCACATCCTTGTTTATTATTTTTTAACAATGCATATCAAGTGAGATAGGAGAACACAGGTGTTCAAATCAGCAGAACGGCATGAGCAAAATAGCTGGAAGTTCTCAATTTGAGAAAAAACCTCTTATATTTTTCTTATAGACATCATTGTGTGGTGTTGTACAGGGCACAGGTGACTACAGTGAACACTGTGGATCTCTGTGGCTTACTAAGCACAACAATAATGTGATGACCACAATTTGAAAATGAAGTTGCTTGTTTCCTGAGCATTATGTTACAATAGATGCATCTTTAATACAATGTTAACGGCCATGGAACCTGTTGCCAGAGTTTTGGAAAATATTGGAAAAAAGCAGCAGTGTGCTACCTATTCAGTTATCCAACTTTCAGTCTCTTGCTATTATTTCATTCTACAGGGTACACAAAACCACCAGCTAAATGGTAATTAACTAGGG
The DNA here is from genome assembly GCA_008711295.1 of Anarhynchus alexandrinus. Lineage (NCBI taxonomy): Eukaryota > Metazoa > Chordata > Aves > Charadriiformes > Charadriidae > Anarhynchus > Anarhynchus alexandrinus. The sequence continues at coordinate 1,920,173 of VUYV01000158.1, forward strand.
CTCCCTAGTTAATTTGGCAATATCGGTCTAAACTCTTCTGTGCAAACTCTATGAGCAAGGAGTCTTGACGGTAATTGGGGCTACAGTTAAAACTTTACCTCTACTATTTGCCAAGGTTTTCCTCTTTTCAGAAGAGCCAGTTATTGGACCAATGAAGTTTAAAAGTTCTCTGCATATTAGGTTACCACATTATTTAAACTACCCTTAAACTACGTGATAGGCTGCAGGAACTTGTGTTCGAAGTCTTCTGGTAGGCTGTTCTGAGAACAGCTCTAAAATCTTATTCTCCAACCTGAATGATCAAGAGACTTGAAAATTCCACTGTTAAAAAGAGAGTACTCACAGGGGAAATTCTGTTTGTCTTTATATGAAAATAACGAAACAAAAAGAATACCAGAATTCCAGTACTAATACCCTTGCAAATGGCTGAGATGATGGCCTACCTTATGCTCCCATCAGTCTATCAGTTTCATAGACTCCACTTCTAACCACCAAAGCAGAGACAGATGGGAAATAAAATAAAAACCATATATATTCTGCTAGGCATAGACTTGTGCCTCAAAATCCCTGGAGGTGTAGTTAGCTCATGGTAATCCACCTCCTGTCATGGCTTATTGCTTAATTATGGTGATGTATTTAACTTATTTATCACAAGAAAGCAATAATCTTTCACTTTAAAAAAGTGTACATTAACCATGTTGCACACATAATAGATCACAAGAATATCTAGTGTAGGATTTAAAACTATCAAGTAAGGCACATCGTTGATATCTAAATGTCCCTTGAGAAGCTGGAAAATGTCTATAAGCATATTTAAAATAAACTGCAATAGTACCAAAGCCTTTAATGGAGCTAGGAGAGCTGTTTTATGCACACTATCTTGCAGTAATCGCTGTAGTTTAAAATAGATTTTAATCAAGCACCATCTGCATAATAGGCTGAACAGACAACATAGAATTCTACTTATAACTCTTATCATATAAAGTAAATATTGTAAAACCTCTACCCCATAAAGAGAATATGCAGCAGCAGTTCTTTAGTAATCGTGTTTCTGCTAGTTAATTCTTGCTACTTGCAGTCCTCTCACAATCTTCCCTCTAAAACACATTATTTGAAATTCTCTCATAAGTGATATTCAAATGAGCATGGAAGAAAACCCTGTTATCCATCTATGAAGAAATACATATTTGCAAACCAGTAATGCTTCCAGCAGCTCACAATTATGCTTGGCAATAACTGAATACATGTTTAACGATCCAGCAGTATGAATTATGGCAAGAATTACGTAAATGCAATATTCCAATGTTGAGGTGGTCAGAGTAAAGCATGTGGTAAGTGGCCACTTTGTTTAGAATGTTTTTATAGTTACTTGCAACTATTGATTTTTAAGTTCTCCCTTTTTTCTTCTAACCATCGTCCCGCATATTAGATTTAGAAGAATTAAGGAGACTTAGGGATGCATACCACTTGCAGAAACAATATCCTTCGTCTGAGACTACATTTCATATTTCCATGGACCTAGCAGCTTTCTGACTGTATATACACAGCCTTAGAATTATGCTACTGCTGTTGCTGATCTTATGGTGTCAAGCAACCTCGGCTGTCTTGTTTTTAGAGCAACAGCGTGTAGGGCAACTGAGCCCTCTATAATGCACCTCCTTTCCTTTTTTCGTGCAAGGGAATATACAACGTTTAAAGTCCAAAAGGTCTATATGAAAGAGCCTTTATGGGAATGAGTATTGCCAAAAAATATTTAGCCGCTGCTGCCATTAGTTCTGTGTATGTTGGATAAGGCTTACAACAATTTGAATATTTACCATAGAATGAACATCCAAGAAGCTCAGTATATGAACAATTACACCAGTTTGTAAAGTTTCCTTTTTACTGGCATTTGGAATATGTACGTTGAGCTGAAATGGTCATTTCCTCCATGCATGGAAATCAGTGGTTCACTAGGGATACAACTATATTTCTAGTCCAAATGTATATAATGTACCTATTTGTTCATACCTTCTGTCACTCTCTTTCTATAAATTCATAGAAACATGAATGGGATGCTGAGTTTTCTGTATTTTTTTGTCTAGATAGAAATAGGTATAGCTGTTAGGGATTTCTCTACCAAATCTGCTATCAAAGGACCAGTGGCTTCCCTTTCAGATGTAAGGCTGGGCATTCAGCTGGTATAAATTAAGGGAGGTCATCTAACAGTGAGGTGATTTTCCATTTGAAAATGGAATAAATAGAGAGAACGCCACTGTTGCTATTAATGATAGGGTGAATTCAGAGGGAGTTGTTTTTTACACAGTTCTCATGGCAGGAACATCTTACTGACTCATGAAGCTGCGTAAATGTGGTGAGCTCCAGCAGCTACTACATGACCGCAACACATGCACTTCTACTGAAGGACTGACTGATGAGCTCTGGTCCTGATCTATTAAGTAATATCATACATCTGCATGACAGTTTACAAAACAAAGAGCAAACTTGAAATTTAGCAAGGTTACATTCAAGTAAAAGATAGAGGTTCTCACAAGAGACAGAACGACTGGTCTATCTCTTCCTGTCCCCATCCAGTGCCTTCTTTCACTGGGAGGAGGATTTCTGGAGTGAGAAGAAGCCCCTAAAGCAGCTCTGAGAAATTTAATACTGTTGCGGCTGGGGAAAAGGATCCCCACAGAAAGCCAGTTTATTCTAAGTATCTGTATCGATTCATTGGCAGCTTCCAGGAAGAGCAGAGTAACAGAAAGAAACACAGCAGAAGGATTTAAATCATAAACTACAACAATACACCAGCTTCTTATGCTGATTATTTAAACCATCTTGTCTTTTAGGGGGGGAACTACAGCAGAACCATTGCATCGCATCAGGCATGCCAGCCCACTGCCTGTCTTCAATGGTGGCCACCTTCAGGCATTTTCACAAAGACCTAAGAAATCCCACAGAAGACAGGTATGGCATAATCTGGCCCCCATCAAGCTTGCAGTCTAAACCCTACTACTTGGAGATTAATTTAAGCCCTCTGTCATTATTAACCAAATTTAATATCCTTTGAGACATTTCCCTTAGCAGAGAAATTATGACAATTGAATTTTAAGGCAGCATATCAACCTCAGCATACTGAATTATTTTTCTTAGTTTTGTGTTGTGTATAGTGCCTTTTCTCATCTTCTGCTTAGACTGAGCATGAGAGAATTTTAAAGAGAGTTTTCCAAAATAACATGGCTTGTTAAAAGTTGAACACTATATAAATTGGCTTCCACAAAGAAAGGACAAAGTTTTACTTGGTCTGCAGTGCTTCATATTTCTTTATTGAAAACATTTGCTTCAGATCAGTACTGTCTGCATGAAACCACAATCCTACACTTTTGCTAGCACCAAATGTTGCCGTTAAAAAGTGCATTAAAAATATGGGTTAAAAAACTGAAATATTTTATAGAAGCAGAAAGGATATCTTAATTATTTGAGTGGAAGTTTTCTCCAGAAGTTTAGACCACCTTGCGCGCTCCCACCAATATATGTAAAAATATTAGCAAAGCAACAGGATTAGCAAATAAACTATTCTGAAAAAGTAAAGGTTGCCTGGAATTATTTTTACATAGCTGTATTCTAAAGTCTCCCTCAGTAAGGAAATGCTCATTTAAAATGTATGAATAATTCAGTAATTTTTAAAACCTAAAGTTTGTGAAATCAGGAGAAAGTCCTGAAATAAAACTTTTGAATCGGAATTTATTCAGAATGTAGCAAAACATATGTCTCCAATTACATGATTATTTTATAGCTTGAGGCATGTAAAACAATATAATTTGAAAACAAATCAGACTTACATTTCTTGACTGGATTATACCTCCTCAGTGACTCACAATGTGTTTTCTTCACACTCCTTGCAAGTCTGCAACTTTTCCCCACAAGATATGGCCACGGCACAACACCTTCATTACACTACAGGACTGCTGTACCAGGACTGCTATTTTGTAGTGACCATAAAATAGAGCTAAAGAGCTTCTCAATTTCAATATGCTCTATTTCTGGTTTATGGGATGACTTTGTGCTAAGTCCCAATCTTTTTGCATCTCAGCTTTTGTGTCTGCAAAATAAGGATAATATACTTGTGCATTTTTTTTTGGGGGGGGAGGGTGTCAGGATTTTGGGAGGTTTGGGAGGTTTTGCATGCAAAACTTGCTGTAAAAATTGACATTTATCCTCTAAAGAAATTTATTATGTAAATGACTATTATTATCTCATGCCTGTACTGACGCTAAAATGAAGCTTAAATATGTCATGATGGAGTGTTGGCACCTCCCAAAGTATAAATGCATAATGGACCTTCAAGATTTTTGAGGTAAGATTTTTAAAGTTTGTAGAGGATCTTTCTGTTCTGGTTGCTATGATGTTCTGTTTACTCATCCTGTGACCAAGTAGCAAAGACTAGCATATTGTACAGACTGTTCATACTTTTTATAGCAGTAACTTGATCTTTAACTGGGAACAAACATCCCTTCTATGCAAGTGAGAAAACTCAACCTTTATATTAAAGTCCTAAAGGAATGGCTATCCTTTGAGTGTTTTACAGGATTCCAGTTTGCTCTTGTGAAGAAGAATGATGTCATTCACTTGAGCTGCCTGAAGAATCGACTGGAAACTATAAGTTCTGTGTTCATAACCCTTTATTCACTTCAGTCAACCACCAACAATGTATAAAGTATCATCTTAATAACTGCGGCCATACGATTCATTTAGCAGGTCCTAAAAATATCCACCATTTACAAAGTAATCCTAGCGTCTAAGCCTACCTTAGAGCTATCTTCTCCTTCATCTTCATGGACTGAACTGGATGGTGAAGGAGTTGCAGATTTGCTTCCAGGTGGAGAGGGCGAGTTGTGAGGAACATTGTTTCCGCCCATATTCAAACCAAGCTGTGCACTGAGCTGGGACTGGTTAATAGTAGTCAGCTGCCCGTGCTGCATCATTCCTGGCTGCCTAATATCTGCAGGTTGAACCCTTGGCCTCATGGTTGCCATCTGAGGATGGGAACTATACTGGGCTCCTTCTGTACTCCGTAAATCTTGCATCTACAAGAGGAAAAAAACTGTATTAAGCATATCACTAATAAAGTGCTCTGTTTCTTTAGAGACCTCTGTGGGCCTGATTGGCTATATAAGGCTTAAAAGAAATGGCAAGTACTTAAATAAACATGTAAATACTGGAAATAAACAGAATAAGGATATGATTGACATTTGCATAACACTGGCTGTTATAAACTATTCAGGCTCTAGCCTCAGCCCACGGGAATAGCAAAAAGCAATGAAAGCTTGTTTCTTTATAGGGGGAACAAAAGGGCACTGCTTTCTGTAACTGCGCGTAGAGGATTTCAGAAATGCTAACAAACAGGGACAGGTTTGCACTCTGAAGTTCAGACCCAGATCAGAACATGAATATCGTCAAAATTCAAGACAATTTCCAGATCCTACTTTTCTTCTTTGGATTTTTGTGGGTTTGAGCTGCGAATTTGGAAGCTGCAGTTTTCAGAGTTTTAATATCTAGTATTAGGTCCAAATCTATTTTTCCTGGTGCTGCCCAATGAGATACTGGAATTTTCAGGATTCAGACGACTGACAAGAAGGATGCATTGATAGACTGATTAAATGATTTCTGAGTTGATTTGCTGCTAAGACATATATGAACGGAAAGCTCAGAAGTCGCAGGATTGACAAATGAATCCATTGTGCTATGTGGGTCACCGCTTCTTAGCATTAACGAGACATACTATTTTAATGCAAGCAACAAATTCAGTCTCTGCAAGGATAAGAATTAAAAGCATTGGAGGATGAAACTCCTTTCTTGTCCAGAGGTCAAATGTACCATACACACACAGTACAGCAGATTGCCTATAACGTCTTTTCAGTATACTCATATGGAAACATGACAAAAGACAAAGAGTATCAGGGAGAAGCTCAGATTTGAGCTAAGGTGTTCTGTGGGTGATTTAAAATTGAAGTGTCAATTCAGAGCTGAAATGAAATAGATATAGTTGTCTTTCTGTGCATCAGACAAACACGCTGTACGTATTGAGTGGAATCTGACAGGAACTACCATTGTGTAAGTCCTATTACGATAAGGACATGTGTTAATGGTTCGATACATTAACATAACCACATTTATTCTACTGACAGTCTTTGTTAGACATGTCATCTGAATTGTCTAAAGATCACTCAGATTTTTATTTTTTTAAAAAACTTTTTATAGCTCATGGCTTCTATAACCTCTGTCTCTGTCATACACACACTCCTCTATATCAGAGCAATCTGCAAGGTACTTTTCCACCAGTAACGCACAGAATAAGAAAGATAAACCTGTAACTTCAGCTTTTCTCTTATTGATAGTGTAAAAAATTACAAATTTTAGGGATACGCTTTATGAGCTTGGCGATTGATTTTTGTAAAGCTCACTGGTTGGCAGTAAATCAAACTAATAATACCATTAGTTATGGCATACTTACCACTTTACATGTACTTGTGTCTCTGAAAAGTATAAAGTATTTGAAATGGCTTCTGACAAAATGACATCAAAATTACACCTATATTTATATTGCTTTAGATATTAATAGCTTTTAGTAAAAAAGGGTTATCGATACAAACATGTTCAAGTTCATTTAATGACTACTAAAGCACTGGAGGAGAGGAGCAGAGAGAGCGCAGTGTATGAAATCAATCGAAGGCTGAAATTTGAATTCTGGCAGACATTTATATTTTTAAAGATTGCTACTGACTTCTTGCTCCCTTCCCTCCAGTACCAGCTCCCCTCCTCGCCAAACATATTAGCCTTGAAAGCTATCATTATCTCTTCCTCTAGCAGACAACCCGTATCATAACAGTTGTGCCCGTGAAGCCGTAACTGCTGCTCAGCTGTTTCGCTCCAGATCCAGCTGTTGGGCTGAGCAGCAGCTGGGGAACAGGGAGCGGGAGCCTGGACTGCCCCGGACCCTCTCGGCCGGCGCGGGGCAAGCGGGTAGCGGATGGAAACCCACCTGGTCCCTCGCGTGCTGGGGAGAGGGAGGCAAAAGCCTCCCAAAAGTCATCCTGTCACCCTGTCCATGTGGGTGCGTGCCCTTCCCGGGGCACACGATGCCCTGCAGGGGCTGAGCTCACACTGCCCTGCTTGCAAATCCCTTGGGTTTTCCTGGGGCAGCACCTCGTGGGGCCAGATCAGGGCTGGGAATAAACCCCCTCCGGAAAGGCTGGAAAGGCAAGACTGCTTTTTAATAAGAAAATGTGTCCTGATGATTTTTTGAAATGGAATGGAAACAAGCACTATTTGAAACTCCTAACAACTCTTGTTTTGAATAAATTTGCAAAGTATCTAGCTCAGTGAAAGCAGGGCAAAGGTTGTAATTTTAATTACTTTTTCCCAAGTAAAATATAATACACTTATTGTTCAAACGATCTCTCCCTTATTAAAATTTCTTTCTACGATCTTCAAATATTATCAGATAGATACTGCAGAACATTCTGTGTTTGTCATCTTTAAACAAAATATATTTTTAAATAGTCTGTATTTACTTTTAGCTCCAGCGCTGAATATACACTGTGTTTTCAGATAATGTGACACTGACTGGATGGTACTGGGCATATCCCCATACAAAACACATGTGTGTATACATATATTTGCAAGAGAACCCTTCACTAGTGAAATTCTGAGGACTGCAAATGAGATGCTGCATTAGAAATAAATGGTATTTTTCTTTTTGTAGGGATTCAGCTTGTCTTCTGAATTTTTAAATCGGATGAATACCAAGCTACTCTTACAAAACCAGGAGTAAGCAGTATGGAGACAGCTTGTTTGACAGTACAGGTTCCCTTCTAGATGCTAAGCTAGAAACCCTCGCCTAAGGGCCCTGCTTGCAGAGAACGTGGTAGTGAAATCCACCGCAGAGAGCTGTAGCCCTCAGCAAGGAGGATCCCTGTGGCTCTGCATCTGCAGATGAGACTTCTGTCTTGCCTCTCTCTGCCATGCGCCGCAGAGCCTGCCTTTCCCAATCCTGCCCCTTCCTAGTGAAAAAGTGAGATTGTCTGAGAAAATGGAAACTGCTCGTTGCTTGAGCAAAAATGGGCAGCTAACCACATAACTGTGAAAAGTTATGAGATTACACATGTGATGATGAATCTTCAAGTTCTTAAAGGATCAACAAACCAAGAACTGTCCCATCTTCCCTGGTGGGTACAGAGCAGTCCCACCCATGAAAACCACACGCCTGGGTCACAGAATCACAGAATGGTCAGGGTTGAAAGGAACATCTGGAGGTCATCTAGTCCAACCCCCCTGCCAGAGCAGGTTCACCTACAGCAGGTCACTGCTGTGGTGTGACAGTACACCCCCGTTTCAAATGCCGTGACGACCTCATCTCTGTAAGAACAGTGGCACTAATCAGACACGCTCTCTGTCAACGTAACATGCAGAGTATGACCAATTTCTTATAAAGTACTTGAAAATCAGAAGCTTCCTATTCCTTGTTCCTCCAGATGGAGTTTTACAAAACCCACCAATGTGTAGCTGTGCTGGAGCCATATTCGGTATGCAGAAGCAATATTGCGAACACGCTCTTGCCGAATGCAACACTGAATACAAATCCTGCCGGGTGGCAGAGAGCCAAATGGAAGAACAAAGTTAAAGAGTTCGAGTGTTACGGGGGATAAGGACAGTCTTAAACTGATGCCTTCAATGGTCTCTCTGATGAGGTAATAATGATAATATCTGGTACTTTAATATCATTCTCCATCTGTCAGTTCCAGGATGTTTCAAACTTGTGTTATATTCAGCTTTAGAACACGCCTGGTTTTATTTTGGTTTTACTAACAGGGAAGCTATGATACATTTCTTTTCACGGCTATTTTTTTTTTCTTTTTCTGTTTGCATTTCACTTATAAGCAGAAACTGAGCATCCACCCATATAAGTGTTTGACTGCAAGTTAAAAGACATAATAAAAGCTGCTAATTCTGAGGTGCGTACCAATAGCTCTTCTAATAGGCACATGTTTAGCGCAAAAACAGAACAGGGTTTGTCTGCCCGAAAACAAGCTCCTAACGCCCTGCTCAAAGCTCCTAAGGTAGTAAGAATACAGCTAAAGTGCTTTAAACATAGAATCATAGAATCACAGAATGGTTTAGGTCCCCATCAGCTTAAAGCAAAAACAAAGCAAAGCATGCAAAGCAGAATACAGTGATATCATCCCTGCGCAGAAACATCTTACTGCAGGACAATGTGAGTACAGTATCCTAATCACAGAATCACAGAAAATAGTGCTAGAAGGGACCTCAAAAGGTTATTTAGTCCAACACTTTATCTCACAGCAGGATTAGCTATACCTAAATCATTTCTGACAGATGTTTGTCTAACCTCTTCATAACCTCCCTAGGCAATTCTTGTGCTTAACTATCCTTACAGTGGAAAGGGCTTTTTTCTGTAATGTCTCACCTAAATCTCTTTGTTGTAATTTAAACCTACTACTTTTTGCTCTGCTCCCAGTGGACATGAGGAATGTTTTTCTCCTTCTTTACAGAAAAGTTGTACACACTAGAAGGCTATTATGAATTTCCTTTCAGTTTTTTCTTCTTTAGACTAAACAACTAAACCTGAAGATTGACAGACTTTTTTCGTATGCTGTGTTTTCTACACCTCTGATCATTCTTCCTGCTGTCCTCTGGACTATGTCCAATAACCTTCATCTTTCTTGAAATATTGTGCCCCAAAGTCCACAAAATACAGATATTCTTATCTGACACAGCATTCAGAGAGAATCCTTCATCTCTCACAGGATATACCATATAGCATTAAAAAATCCCTAATTATCTGTCTTTTTTATACAAGCTGGTTAACCCATGCAAGATGCAAAAAGAGTCAAATTGCAGGACTCTTAACTGATGTCCCAGAAGGTGGCCTTAGGAAGAAAATAATTTTTCTCTAAGAAGCATTAGGCAGGCAGTTGCAAAAGGAATGTGCTGTTAGCAAAATAATTCCCACGTTATTTTTTTTGTTGTAATTAAGAACATCTCTTTCAAAAGCCATAAAAGTCCAAATTGTCCCTGTCTATTTAAATTCATTTATAATAAATGTCGTCATCATCAAATAAAAGAAAAAAGAGAAGTTGCCTTAACCAACTGAAGTAAATACAACAGGTCTAAGTATATGCAAGAAACACTAGGGATTGTACACTGGAGATGGAAACATTAAAACATCAGAAGAAACACACAGTGCTTACTCACTGAAGCAAGTGGAGAGCACATACTTCACTACCTCGGGCACATTCATATCAAGGCACAGCAGGCACTATTTCTATTACCACCACCAGGTTTCACAGTGATTTTTGCTTAGTTCTCTATGAGCTGAGAGCTCTTATGAACTTTTCTGATGGACACTGTGGAAGTGGTTGACAGCTTTTTGCTTCCTAGGTGGTCAAGGTAAGTCAGAGAACAACAATTTTTCATACTGTATGAAGCTATGTGTCAATCAATTAAGTCAAACAAAGATTTGAGGAGAAAAGCCCAAAGGATCTTAAGTGTTATCTATGAAGATACCCACAGTGTGCTTCCTTCTTTACTGTTGTCACCCATCTTAGTCACGATGCAGGCATCACAGACATTTTTTGGTAGGCTGAAGGAGTTTCTGTTATTAGTCATATTCTCATCTATATTCCTGGGACAACTTGTGCCCGTACCAGTGCCATATTAAATCTGAAAGTTTGTCTGTTCCAAGTAATGCTACATTAACATAGAGTACTAGCCCAAATAGTGCCAAACTCCTGAAAAGCCATGAGATTTACTTAGAAATTTTAGTGGTGTCATTTTAGGTGTTTTTATGTTTAGGTGTTTGTCTTCTACCATAAAGCAATGCACATCCGCAAGATGTTTTCCAGTGACACCGAGATGCTCATTAAAAGAGAGAGAAAAACAATTGAATTCCTACATAACCACTTGACTCTCCAAGTCAAGGTTTCAAAAGAGAAGAAAAGACATTAAGTCGCCAGAGAGGTTTGTGCGAGCTGGCACACAGAGAAAGAATTGTGTTTGGGAGACCACACCCACCATTTATGGTCAAAACAAACAATTGCAAAACCAAAAATTCATAAATTTAATGATCCAAAATGCAGGCAATAGTCACCATACAATCAGAGCCAAGTTTAAACTTAAAAGAGTATCTAAAAACACAGAACATTTTACACACCTTTCCCTCAGTTCATATTGGTATCAAGCAGTAGTAGCTCACGGTTATTCTTAGTAGTTAGGATTCTAGATTAATAGCAACTGAATTAAAAGGAAACCATGCAGTTTCATGTGTTTTTTTCCACCATGGTGATGCTATTTAGTGAGTTAACTTAAAACTTGAGACAACTTGAACATCTTTATTTGTACACCAGAGAAAAATAAAAAGTGACCCCAACGTTTAGAAGTTTGAAATCTGCCAAGAAGTTAGGATTCACTGATTAGAGGGGATAAAACTGGTAACTGGTACGTATGTCCTGTCATGAACGAAGGCTGATCAAACCCAAAGATCCACATACCATCAGATCTTTGTTTCCATTCGGTTAAAGTAGAAATCTTATCTGCAACCAAGTCTTTTAGCACATATATAAGAGAATGAGCGCTAAAGAAAGATTTGTTATGAGAGCTAAGATTACGGTAAAATGACCACAGAGAACCATTCAAAACACATTAAAAGGAATAACTCAAAGCACCACCTAACAGAGGAAGGGATGCGTGTTTTCATCATCTCATTTTTATAATTCTCTTCTGTATCAACTAACTGCATAATGAAAGACTAAGTTTTAAAGTAAGTGGGTATTTGGGGAATATCTTAGTGTTGTACATGAGTGTATTTTATATACTATGCCCAGTGCATTTTCAGGACAAAATTAAAGGTTCATTCAAGATTTCTGTTGATTAGGGAAACAGTCTTAAAATTAAACAGCAGAAATCCCACATGTAAAAAGAACCCTAAACTAAAAAAACCCCTAACTATTAAATTTACTACTCTAATCTTTCAAAAATCATTCTGTTAAAAATTAAACCACTTCAGGTTGTTTTATATAGTACTGGTTTTGTAAGTGATCTTAAGCTCCTTTAAAACAATTATATACTCAAAATTTGACTGCAAAATTTTATAGCACAATCACATAATGACAAGAATGCAGTAATATAGAGTTTCTATATTTCTTAGTACACAGTTAATTTGGTGACTATTAACATTCTTTTCTACTTTATGTTTTAATATCCTTTGAGTCACACAGGGCCAAGGTCTCAAAACTAATCATAAAAAACTACCGACTGCTATTCACTCTAATATAATAACCCTTTATTTAAAACAACCTCCAATAAATTTCATTATAAGAAGTTATTAAAAGGGTTAAAAACCTATTAAATGTCAAAGAATTTGCCTGACTCAAACTTCTAATAAAGAAACAGAATAGGCTTTCTTTCTGAATTATTTAAATCTTTACTGACTGTGCACTGAACCATGAAATTAGAAAAGTGTTATTAGAAGTGTTCTCTGGTTTTTATAAAAGTTGTAGCATAGAATATATCAAACCACAGTCTTTAACTAGACTAGTTAAAGAAATAGGTTTTTAATCCTGAATACATGGTTTCCACTGATATAAAGGGTCATAATTAAAAGTCTGGCCTGCAAGTTGAAGATAATAAAATTATTATTACAGGAGCATACATGTTCATTTGGTATATTCTGGATGCATGTTTCCATTTTAATTTGGACAAATATCTTCAATTTTGTTTGATCTTGCAAAGTCCACTAATTTGGACCCTCTCAGCAAACAATTAAGCTTTTAATAGTGACTCATTTTAAAGAATTAATGGTGAATAATTTCTGTTATCTTTTTCTCTTTTTTTTTAAGTGTCTAATGCTTAACAGCAGGTATAGGTTGACAGCAGACAAATGGAATCTTGGAGGTACAAGTCAAATATTCTCGCACGCATCTCCTGATAACGATATTATCCCTTCACTGCTTTTTTTGCAAATAACAACAGAAGCATTTTCTATTTCACCAGTTATTTACATAAGGAAAACAATCATGCATTTCACATTTATTTTAGTGATGCTGAAGAACTCCTGAGTCAGCAGTATATTCACAGGTTCGCTCAAACACACCTGAATCAATAGCCTTTCATCAAAAGAAATGAAGTCAGGAAGACGTTTGAGAGAGACAATATTGTTTCCCCTTCTTTTAGACAATAAAAATAGAAGCATCCAAAGGACATGAAATGATTAAGTCTAGGAATACAAACTAGATCCTTGGAAATACTGTGAACAGTGTGAAGCGATGCTTGCTGTAGGGTAGGCAGGAGGGAAAAGGGGATGCAGGCAACTACTGTCGTCTTTGCAGTGCTTTGCTCCTGTGACTCACCACCAACACCACAGTAACCAGCGTGAGACTGCTGTAACCTTTGTTGGCTTCTGCTCTGTTCTATTCCATTCTATGCTATTCTGTTCCATTCTGTTCTGTTCTGTTTTTGTTTTCTGTGATGTTCACCACAACAGTATCAAATTATCTTCCTGCAGTGAGTTGGGCAATGTGACTATTATCTGACACATGCTGTTCACTCTCTCTTTAACAGACAAAGGTACCCTGACCACAAAGTAAAAAAAGTTGGATTAAATACAATTATATTAATAAAACAGTCTGAAGAGTCTTTCCTGAATCAGTGTCACCCTCCAGTAGATGATTTGTAAATTTTCCAACAGATTTGCCAAGAGAGGATATGGCCACATGAGAGCTGTGTGTGCTAAGTACAGTGCAGGACCAGGGAAGTAGTTGGTGCGTAGTTGTGTGTCTCTCAGTGATGTCAGTGAATCTGACACCGAATTTTGTCATACATATTTAAAATATTTTAATATGTTAATGTTAATATTTAGAAGATTGCGGGACTTTGCATTTAAGTAAACCAATTTCCAATCCCATTACATATTTCAAAAGAAAGTGTAGCTTGCATAGCATTTAGGAAGTGTTTAATCTGAAATAAATTGGAAATATTAGAACTAGACTGGGATGTTTAAATAAAGGTATTTAAGGATGTTTACACGTAGTAAAGAACAACATGTGACTTGACTACAGTATTTATATGTTGAGACTGACTACATGTGAATGATTTGGGTATGCCGATATTTATATGCTTAAGGCAACACATATGCAGTCATTTACTAACTTGATAGGTGTGAAAGTCTTTGAGGAAGATGTTGAGAGCTTGAATGGCCAAGTAACCCTTTGAATTCTAGTCTGTTCAGGCTCTTATATTATTTTAATGAGCTCAGTTTCAGTAAGGGATGGCTGCCAGAGCAGAAGCTACTAGACCTACGCTCATTAATGACAGGTAGAAGAGAAAAAAATACTGAAAGGTGAAAAAGAAAATATAAGAGCTATAACTGCAGATCATTCTTGGTGATTCTATACTGTACACCATATTAGTTCATGCTTTTCCTCAGTTCTCATCTCCTCTTGAAAAAGGTCAACCCTTGATTTCTTACAGCTGCATTATTTCCATGCAGAGCAACAAATTCTGGAGCTTGATAGTGAACTGCCTTTCTCACCCTCTACACCATATGAAGTTAAAAGACAATGACTGGCCAGTTCTTTCTAGTTGGCAAGTTTGGTCAAAAAAACCTATGAAATAGTCAGTATTCTAGATAAAGTAAAAAGGTTTTCAAAAGTGACTTATCTGAAATGCACGTCCAGTTAATTTGTGTCCTTCTGTGGTTACTCTTTTATCTCAATAACTGTTCCATTTGCCTACCCCGATGAAGGTTCTGCTGCTCATTGAGTATAACATCCTATGTGAAAAGCCATGTTCCTCACATTCAGTGACAGGGGGTCTGCCTAAGTGCGGGGGATGTCCATGTGGGAAGAGACAGAAAATTTTTTCTAGTTAGGAAGTCACGCTAAACCAGCTGTGACAACTGACAAATTGGTGCAATATTGGGGTGTCTCTTGGCTCCTAACTCTACACGAAAACTATGTAGGTTCTGAACTGCAGCTTATCTCCATCCCAAGAAATGTCAATTCCCTCACAAAGCTGGACTCTGCAGCACATCAGCTGGGACGAGAGATTTTTGAAATATTGTCAATGAGATTTAATCTAAGTATGCTGCTTCCCTGAAAAAGGCTTTTACAAGGGAGGAAAGGGTGTCTTTCCAGTCTTGCCCACATGTTTAGGTGCTGGACAGAAATACAGGGCAGAAGGATGTCAAATGAAAATCTCTGCCATCCGGAAGGTAGGGAAAGGACTAAAACGTAAGTCTGCTACGTGCTCTAACCATCTCATTATCCTCATCATTAGGCTTACAAGATTTCCTGATGTTCCACACAAACATTTAATGGACCTTGTTTCCATTCCAACGTGATATGAAGCTGGATCTTTGAAACTGGGCAGATCTAGTCTGCAAGTCTTCCTCTTGGACACCATGATGTGGAACATCCTTGAAATTATTTCCTGGAGCCATAGCGTCCTATCTGGGCTTGTGGCTTACAAATGGCGTTGTGACTACAACAAAATCTCCTACAGAATTAATCATAAGCAAAGTCTGAACATGAGTAAGTTAAGGAATGGCTGGATTAGGGAGACTCGGTTGGCTCAGAGTCCTGAAGACTCGTTGATAAATACCAGCCATGTTGAAGGAAACTATTTTGCCAGACATTTCAGTCTCAGATGGAAACAGTGGCGCTGCGCTAACTCTTGCATTCCCATACACAACAGTTGTATTAAACCAAACGAACCTTCCTGTAACTCCCTGCCACCCTGGAACTAAACTGTACAGATTTATGACTGCACATCCTCCATTGATCGCCATTGACGGGTGTTTGCTGAAAACTAAAGTCATCTAGGGTTTGGGTGTGCATTTTGTGAATTCTGCACTAAGTTCATTTTCCTTGATAAAGAAGATCATACCTTTTCTGGATGATACCAGTAGCCCTGAAAAACCCCCTCATATGACACATGATTCGACTTTTTATTAAGTACAAAATCATAACAAACCCCATAATTTAGACTAATAGCAATGAGATGGATGGTTTAAATCATGTTAGTGAAAAGATCTTTTACCAAATCTTCCTATTGTTATGTTGCAGCCCTGTAAATTCTAAGTGTGAGTGATAGCACTAATTGAAGTTGAAACAAAAGGTCTGCAAAATGTTTAACTCAGAAGAGATTGTTTTTCATACATGTGAACTTGTTATCAAGTGATACTTACTGATATTTGTAACTATATTGTCATAATTTTCCCTGCAATATAAACCTAATGCCATAGTCAAATATTGTGGGTTTTGTAAATGTTAAGCACATGTGTTACTGCTAGGCAAGACACTTTTTGTAAGTTATGAAAAATATGCTTGGCTCTCAGGGAAAAAGCGATTTAACGATATGCTAATAAGTCCATCATTCTTCTGTATTGTATTATTTACAATTTTGTCTCTAAAACCTATTTAACATCTCCAGTGTAATTATCCATCTGCAGCTTGCCAAGTCCAATATTATAATTCTGAAACAAGAAAAATCTCAATTATTTTATTTTCAACTATGTAGAAGATGAACAGATATCCAGCAGTCTCAAAAGATTAAAATTAGTAATCTGTTTTGCTTAGTGTCCATTACATTAGCATGCATGCGACAGAAGACCTTCCTGGAAACCTTCTTTTTGATTTAAGAATATATCTTTATTTTCCTGGTTTGATATTTCTAAATGTTGGATACCTTCCATAATAAAGCCTGATCAACTTACTAAAACAATTTAAGAGGAAAAAGCAAAAGCTGTAACTTCTTGAAAAGGAATAGTTTGGGCAATCACAACTTATGATTTCTTTTTAAACTCATTATTCAGTCTACTCTTTTTGGTCGTGAAGCCTCTTATTGTCCCATTCATCTTTAGAATAAAGCAGCAACCTTGGCTAGGCTGAGAAAACTTCCTTTTTCCTTTATTTTACAAACTTCTACTTTCAACATTGCCAAGCAGCAACCAACAGCTGGGAAAGTGAGGTTTTATGACCTTTTATATAGTGATTTCACTCTTTTCCTGTATGCCAGGGAAGCATACAGGAATGCGTGGTATGAATGTGCTGTGATAAAATACTCATTTTGCATATCCTGACAAAGACAGTAGCAAAACTCAAGGTACTTCACCTTTTTTTTTATGGAATCCACTACAATAGAGTAAAGTTTTAAAGTTATATTTAGGGAGGAACCAATTGCTATCTACAATGGAAAAAAAATAATGAAGAAATTTAAAGAACACGAGCTCAGGACATTAAGAAAAATAAGCCTGAAATACAAGAACTTTCAAGCTATAGAAATGATGTCTCCATGGCGAAGAAAGAGAAGGGTACACGGCAGATTATTGAGAGACCATAAAGTTGGGCTTTAAAGAGATTTTTTTCAAGCTAGAGACATCCATAAGCAATTCAGAGGGATGTTGTCTGGAGTGAAGACAACCTTTCAAAGAAACGGCCCTGGTGTTTTCTCAGCATAGCCTCACAAGGTCATCAAAGTGTTGAAATGCTTTAGTCTAGAAGAATAGTAGTATCACTTTAAAGAAAACCTGAAGTTTTCTAGAATTTGGATGAGGGTCTAGTCATACTAATCTATTTCTAACTTCTACTTTGGACTATTTAACCTACTGCTATCTGGAGCTGATCGTGATGATAAGTAATAATATTCGTACAGTACAAAACACAACTGCTTACATTTCCCAGGTTTGAGGCTGCTGTGAGCACACCAAGCTTGTTCTGAAATCCCCAAACTCTGCTGCTGCTTATACGTCAGCTCTGTTGACAGACAAAGGCCTCGGTTCTAATTTTCAGTGTATTAATGGGTCAAATCCAGATTAATGTAATTGAATAAAATGTACCCAAATCTAAGACGGGATCTACGTGCTGAGCTTTTCCACTGCCAGAAGGTAACCCTGGGAGCTACCCTGACCAGGCAAGTACTCAGATGCTATGGAACAGAACATTTAACCATCAGAAAGATTAGAATTCACGTAATCTCCAAATGACGTGACGGAGGAATATCAAATAACAGAAAGACCTATCCACGCTGTTTTGTCCTGTTCACATGCCACAGGCTGCCTTCAGGTGAGCTCTTCACACAAGCGTACCATTCAACCAGTGCTTAACTTTACATTGCGTTACTACAGCTCTTTAAGTTTCATTGATACTCTAGAACAGGGTCATCCTCTACTAGTAATTGTGAATGCTGTAACTACAGAAACTCACCTTATCCTCTCTTACTTCTCTCAGCAAAGCAATCATTTTACTCACTTCAGGAAGAAATTTTAAAATGCAGTTGCTGTGTGTGCAAAAGCGCATCCATGACTGTTCACATAATTACCGCAATTATGAATGCAATTCAGGTAAATATGCAAGCAAACTACTAGCTAAGCCTCTAACTGGTAATTTATGTGTGCCTTTACCCAATCTGCATGGGCAATTTTCATAATTACCTTCCCAGGTTTAGTACATAGATCTCAGGACTCAGTTTACATAAAATCTGACTGAATAACTAATGAAGGACCGATGAAGGATGTACAAGCGACTAGTGGAATAAGGAAATTAGAAGCATATGGAAAGAAAATAAACTGAACAAAGTAAACTCCAGCTTATGCATTAGCCTTTGTTTACGTTACATTTTGAAAGAGGAGGATATGAGTAATGCACTAGACAGGTCGAGTTCCTTCAATTATCCTTCCTTCTCCTGTTTTCAATATGCAACGTACCCTTTCTAGTAGTCAAGCACAATGTTTTTCAGACAGACAAGCTACATATGTACAGCGTAATTTACAGTAAGTGAAATTGTCATTTTAAGTGTCTTAACTCTTCATCTGAGAAAAGCAGAGGAGTTTCTCATGAATGTAAAGCCAAAACAGGGCCCCAGTGGTGTTTACAGATAAGCAATTGAATGAGTTTACAAGTGTCCTCTTTCGCTGAAGAATAAAGAAAACACGCTGCATTTGACCGACAGAGGCATTTCAACAAATTATACTTCTGTTGCTACACTTAAAACCATATTAGTAAAAAAATCCTGGCTTGATTGTTTTGTGTTTTAAGAAGACAAGAGAATAAAAGCATTTTCGAATGCAAAAGAAAAACATACCTAGATACTTCTGTTAACTTTGATCATTAACTACAAAAAAAGACATTGGCATTGCATTTACATTCTAGGTTTCTAAGGAGAACTGCACCAAAATACATAGAAAATATGCATATGTTAGAGAAAAGGAAGACTCCTCAAGTGCCTTCTGTGATACTCTCTGTGAAAACAACATCCCATTATGGAAACCTTAAAATCAAGTCCATGAATTTAACTATTTCTATGCATTTATAAAGTTAATTTTAAAGAATTTTAATCCCTACATCTGCAATATTTAGGAAGAAATTATCTAACACTTTTTAAAATTAAATATTTAAATGTAAAGAATTTAGAGATTTATTTTGAAAATTCTGAGCTGCTTTGGCACAGTGCAACGCTCTGGCTGACCTTTATAGTACCTGCAATGGACTGCTTTTATTCTCAAAGTTGAGTAAACAGCATCTGGTGTAAGAAGTGTGTTTTTTAAGATAGATTGTTCACATACAGTCATATGCAGAATACTCGCTCCCCAAGATAACTCCAATTAATCTTCTTACATTATTAAATTTTACTCCTGCCAGCATTGTAGAGTCAACAAAGCTCTAGGATAGTAAGTGGGGCTCTATTCTTGCTAAGAAATGGTAAATTGAATTCTTAACTGAATTGTAGTTGAATTGACAAACTCTGCCAACTAAAACAATCCCATTCGAGCACAACAGGGAAAAAAGGGCTGACATATAAGAAACAAACCAGCAAATACTGCTCATAAATAAGTAACACTTGGTATGTCTTAAAAGTATTTCTGAGATAATTTAGTTTGAAAATTACTGACACATGATAAAGATTGCTCCATATCATACTATATCAGTGGTATTACAATGTTCTGAAAAATAACCGTACTTCACACTGTTTAAAATAACAGATGCTAAATCTTATGTTTTAATGAAAATATTTTGCATGTAAGTAACTACCACTACTAGTTAGGAAATACAACAACAAGAAAAAACAACATTATGAAAAGAACCAAAGAAGTAGTGCCTTCTTCCTTCTTCTACACTGAGACCTAACATTCTCTATCTTTGTCAGTCTGGAGCTTGGCAAGCTGTACTTGCATCCAAAATGCTTTCATTAATTTTAGAAAAAGATAACAGAAAACTTGTAACCAATTAATCTTGATATATTTGCATATACAGTTAGTAAAGCGAACACGCTAGAAGTACTTTAGAATGACAAGCATGTTATCAGCGTGATGCTCAAGTTTTTCACCTTAATTCATTCTGTAATTTCAGGACTAGCGAAAATAAACACGCTCAAAAGGCAAACATGAATACCACAAGGTGTTAAAATTCACTGGATCCTTTTTCACTTCCCCAGTTGAAATATAGGTGAGTAGTTGTGGCAACATAGAACTACAAGCCATGCTTTCCAGCTTTATCTCATTTTCTAACTATTTTGCTGTTAAGGTTTTTTTCCCCAACACCTCATTCCATGCTATTAAATAACATGAATATTATGACAGTATTCTAGGACTGAAATTTTGGAATACGTAGATTAAAATACTGAATCATCAGAGCATCACTTTATTGCAGAATTATATGGAATTTCTACACTTACTCAGTGGTTGTCAGATCTGATAATCTTTAAAGTCTGACTGGACCACTGAGGCTGGTAACTACTGTGAAAATCTTTACTGATGTTAAAGAAAATGTTCTGTTTTACTGACATTTACAAGAGATATCTTCCTGTTACTGCTCTCTAGCAAATCCAAATACTGTAATTAATATTGTAGAAAGTACAACAGGAAATCCTCCCCACCCGGCAGGAACTATCAGAATCTGCAAAAAGATGAATTCATGTAGACCTGCATCTGAGAATGGTCCTTTAGAGTAGTATGTGATTTTTTTTAGCACATAGATTCTGCTTCAGGGACAGAAAAAAATACCAATTTTTTCTTTCTTTTGAGGTTGAGAGGATCCAAACCAGGGCTATAGTTTCCCTATATATTTTGAAATACTGATCTTAATGATTTAATTGCCTAATGTATGGACATCACATTTTCATAACAATTTTGGTGAAATGCAAAGCACTTACCTCTC
The DNA here is from genome assembly GCA_008711295.1 of Anarhynchus alexandrinus. Classification (NCBI taxonomy): domain Eukaryota; kingdom Metazoa; phylum Chordata; class Aves; order Charadriiformes; family Charadriidae; genus Anarhynchus; species Anarhynchus alexandrinus. Next base: position 1,941,385 of record VUYV01000158.1, read on the forward strand.
CTACAATGAGTAAGAAATGCATTTCTTAAATAATGAGAACAAAAAAACTACTTTAAATCTACATTCTATGATTTCAGTTCTTGTAACAACAAAGTTACAGTGTTTTCCTATGGCAGAGATAAATATGTTCCAGAACTTAATGTAATTAAATTAAGAAGATCATCAATACAAGAGAATTTTTAAAAACAGTTATGTATAGAATAATATATACTCATGGATATATGAAAGCTGATGCAACTGTACAACATTCTAAATGGAAGGAAAACCTAGATGTTTAATAAATAAAGGAAATCCTGACTTTAATGAAGAACTCGGTACGTATGATATGACTGTGCATTTTGAAGCAAGAATTTTTTTCTGCTGGAGTACAGTTTTGACGCCACTTACACTAGGAATAACAGTAAAATACAGTAAGTGGAATTAGAGCGCAGATTTCGATTTCTGTGATAACTCCTGAAAACTATTTAATTTATGTAGCAGATGTTCACTGAAATAAGCACCATGCTACTTAGCTTTCTGAAAACTGCTGAATGAACAAGCTATACCTAATCGCTATCCCACTGCTAACTAATTTGTTCCTCCCAGACTGCAGTGCGGAGGCTGACCGCAGCGATCTACCCACGTGTCCTTCTCAGAGGTGTGGATACAGGGCACGTGGCTTTGGGTTGTTTTCCAGCGTAGTTCTGAGACGGCAGGTCTGGCTAGTAAACTTGTGAGCGTTTGCAAAGCTTGATCTCATCTGACATGCTTAAGAAGCAAAGCCTTGCTGAACTGCATATGAATCAGGGAGCTAAGCTATACTTTGGCTCCCAAGGCCTCAACAAGTCAGGATCAGAAACTTATGAACTGCTGTGCTACACCATATCAAGATGATCCCCAAACATAACTCACATTTAAATGTACACGTTGATTTCCACGGCTGTATATGGTTTTGCTTAGCTTTAATATTAGTCTAAAACAGTCTGCAAAACGAGGCCTTGTGTTTTTGACTCCAAGCTGCTGCTGCTGGGGTCCATCTCCAAAATTCTGTTTAGAAGCAGGCCCATTCTTACTATCTTATAAGTCCAGAGCTGCTTTTCCTGCCTATTTAGAAGATTGTTTTGCATATATTTCACACTAGCACATTAGCAGCACACTTTAGGTGCCAAAAGTGAAGCCACATTCTGGTTACCACCGAGCTTCACAGGGAAGTAACCAACTCCAGGTCATGGTCCAAATGGATGGTGGGAGAGCAAGAGACTTTACGCTTCTCCAAAGGTACCATGTCCCCCTCAGGCACCATCGTGCCTGAAGCAGGGAGAGAGGTGATCGCTCCTGGGGGTGCAATGTCTCCCTGAGACATCTGAGAAAACATTTATGTTGGTTTCAGCCAGACCTCATGGGACGTGGTAGCACACGTGCTGGAGGGTATTCTTGCCTCTTTACCTCCTGTCACTTTGTGAATCCATACAGTGTTAGTTATAACCTAGCATTAAACAAACAATTTCAAGCAACTTCCTTTCAGGTGGATATAGCAACAAAACTGAAAAAAAAAAGCAAAACCAGTAACAACGCCCAAGTTTCTACCTCAGTGTACAAATTCTTGCAATGCCAGTATGGTCTTGCCTGTCTATTCTTCATCAGAGACTATCTGAGCAAAGTGATGAATTTGAGCAACTAGGGTTTTTTTTTTATAAAATGTCTTTAATTTTAATTTGTGTGTCAACCAATGTGCTGCTGTGGCAACAAAAAATTCTGTCATTTGCTTCCAGAGTGGAAAACACTGAGCAGAAGAATCCTTTAAATACAATGTAATGTGCAAGAAAGCCATATTTTGGCTATTTAATTTTGAAATTTAATTTTTTTCTCTAGATCATTACATGGAAGTCGAGAACTATTCCTCCACTTATTCATATAATGTAATAATATCTTCAAAGACATTTTAAAAAAAAATCTATTCACGCTTTGAGTTTGCAAGGAACATTTGGAAATGGTAATTATAGAACTGTGATAACTAACTTAAAGTTCAAGAAGACATGATTGGCACAATAAATAATTGGTTTGCTTCTACTTAATCTACATTAATGTAAACAATAAATCTTCTCTTAAATAAAGATTGTGTGAATCTTCATTTATCTTTTATGACAAGAGAGCAAAGGTTGTAGCTTAATGAATGGAAAGAAGCAACAAGGTCAGATTTAAAAGCCTCAAAGGTCAAATTTCTGACATATCCGAACACTGAAAAAACCCTAACATGGTAATTACTATTTTGGTCAAGTCACTGAGGTCTATTTTTTATTTCAAAGAGAAAGGGACCCCCCCCCCCCATAATTCAGGAATTTAAGAACTACCACTTGGTACAGTCTGTAATGTATACTTCCCTGTATTACAGACTCCTTCCATCACAGAGGAAAAATAAAGGATACAGCAATAAGAATTCCATTTGAGACCTCACATGTCTATTAAGTAGTCAGCATATATCCGCACCTGGAAAGTCTTTAGGTAAGAAAGCAACAAGGAGTCTCTCCTAAAACACAGACATTGACTAATCTTGAATTTAAAATGTATACAGGGATTCCGATTCCTATATCACCCCAGCTTTGGTGAACTTACAAGGAGTTCTAAATCTTTGCAGACAACAGGAACATAGGCACTGATAAAAGGTCCAGAAAGCCACATAATTTTATTTTACATATGCATTGATTTTTGCCCAAATGGAAGACCTCTGTCATCTAACAGGGTTATTCATAGATTCAAAGAGTTGATCGGGGTCATTAATAACAATAGTAAACTGATCATCATTCCAATAGGATTTGACAATGGCTTTTTTTCAAAGTGGATACTAATGTATTGATGCCTCTGAAGTTCATTACAGCAGTAATAAATCATTAGCCTCCAGAAAATGATTTATAAGTTGGTAAAAATGCATTAGAATGGACTGTCAAGCTACTCTACTGGGATGATGAGGCTGGTACTAAAGAGGATTTTTTTTCAGGTTCTCTAACCAAAATGGTGATGACTCAAAGTAATCATATCACAAAGACAAAAATAAAACAAATCACTGTAATAATTTACTTTAATAGCATGTTTCAATCTTCATAAAAGGGTGAGTGAATTTTACTTTGAACTGCTAGATGCATTCCTTTTATTCACTGCTGGCAGCAAACTCTTAACCTACAAAGCTCCAGTACTGACCCCAACCATTATATTTGTGTTTACTTTAACCAAAAGAAGTGCACTGTGTGTGTAACTATGGTTACTCTGCAAGGGTGCCTGTGTAATAACAGTTTATTATAATGTATAAGTAGCCTGTCAAGCATGCAGCGCTAAGCCATAAGATTAGTAATGATAATATCACAAGAAGTATATGGGCCACAACTTGATACTCAGAATGTTTATGTTATGCAAATCTGTTACTATATTATATACACCACTGCTAGTTACTACTTAAGTAGCTTAACTACAGCTCAGACCCATCGATGTGCAACTACAGAATGTTTTTACTTTTACATATGCTTTTAATTAATACCCATCGCACACAGAACAGTTTATTCATGACATTCAGCAAACTTCCTATTAAGTCCAAACACACAGTCTCGCATGTTCCTCTGCAGCATTGCTGCAGTAGCACTAAAGGCTCACTATGTGAAACGCGGTATCTTAACCAGTCCCCTCCCAGGGTACCATGCACAACCTCATTCACAGGGGGCTGTGCAAGCCTGGCGTCTTGTGCTCTTTTCTGTTCCTGCCTGCTGTGACCACTGCACGGCCACACAGCACGGGAGGTGTACGTGAAGACCTATACCCACGCAGGTCATGGCAGGATCACGGTCCCGTCATCTGGAGGGGCACGGGCATTGCTCTCTTTCCCTCTGGGGTGGTGCACAGGATGAGAAAGATGGGTTGGAAAAGGCACAGGCAGTCGTGCTGCTTCTTCGACCTACATGCTGGCTAGTAAAGCCAACACGTGGACAGCCGCGAATGCTGTAGGGTCCAGCACCACCCAGGCTCTATATTTGCATAAAAAGACTCTGGGAAGTGCTCTGTGAGCTGCTGGGACCGGTGCCACTGTACAGCCATTTCCCCTTCCTCCTTCTTCTTCTTCTTGCACACTGTTGTGCCTAAATGTCAGAAATAAGCCCCAAGTGATTTGTCTTTACCCATTTGAACAGTCCTTGCTTGAGCAAGTAGCTCTTACACAAGGAGCCCTTCAAGATTAAGTACATTAAAGGCTTGTCTGTAATGCCAGGAATAAAATAAAATAACATCTTCTGGAAATACATGATAAGAATTACTATGAACCCTACAGAAGACAACACAATAACATGTTATCCTCTCAGTGTAATTCAATTATAAGTGTGCACTGTATAAGGGCCATGAAACATTTAGGGCCAGATATTCAAAAGGCCAAGTCTGTATGTTTACAAGCTCAATTTTGTGTTTGCAGTCTGAAATGGGAGGAGTTGTGCCTCTATCTAACTAATCTGGCTTTAATAAGGCTTCATTAGAGGTAGAAGTACTTTGGAAATCAGAATGCCTGCAAACAAAAGAACAAAGTCCTCTGAATAGCTCTGAATAATAGAGTTAACATCACTAATCTTATAAGGTAATTTCTCTTTCTGTATTTGCTGTGCAGTCTCTACAGGCCAACTCTCCTTTCTTTAATTTGTAAGAAATCCCCCACAGAAGGATGACAGGTTCCTCTGCATGCAGAAAGAGAGGGGTGGGCATGTAGTCAAACTTACAGAAGGTTGGGGGATTTTTTTAATTGCAAATTAAAAATGCCATTTTGCACAAAATGGAGCTCTCAGACCAGCCAAAATGGATGGGTAGAATTAAAACATCCCACTGACAATTTATTCCCAAGTAAGCATTCAGTGAGAACCAGAAAACATAACCTTAAAATATGATCATCTTACTCTTAGTTAACATTTCACTGGTGTATTTTAAAAAGCTTTGCCTCCACAGAGGCAAATGGTAAAAAAAGGGTGCCAAAAGAATAAATGAACACTTGCACATGTTAACAAAGAAATCACCAACTAAGTAACCAACACAGAAGTCTTCAAAAAGCCATGGAAATATGTTTAAAAACTTCTAAAAATGACAGAAACTCTATTAGAAATGCCAGTAGAAAATGTTTATCTGATTCTAGTTGGATCCAGTTGATGTGTATGTTTTGGAACAAGCCCCAGGTCTTTTACATTGCTATGAAATTACCTCTCACAAAGAATCCTTGAACTATCCCAAGTCAAAGCAGTACTTTTAATACTTGATAAGCATAAATTAGCACAGAACAGAACAAACTACTGGGGGTCAACACAAGGTCAATGGAACATAACACGAATTTTCACCCATTCAAGACACGGCACACAACTTTCAGGTCAGGAAAAGTTACCTCTAGTACAATTAAAGTAGTGTAAATCACAGCAGTCTGTACCTGACAGGAACACTAGCCAAAATTTGCCTAACTCTGTGCTGCTGCTGAGTCTAGATACAATTCTAGCAAAACAAACCTTTCTCTTGCCACTCTGCTTAGGTCCAGTCTTTGCAAATGAGTCTGTGACTGTTCTCAATCCCTGCTACTGGATTGCTCCTTCAGCGAGGTGTGCACAGTTTAGTGGGCTTGTAAATACATACAGGGGCTGAAGAAAGGGTGCAGGTCTCACCGTGTGAGTTGTAAAATCTTCACAAAAACATCTTTATATACAGCAGGAAAAAAGCCATGAATATCTCCCGTCAACCAAGACAATAAATAACAACTTGTTCTGATGCCAAAGTCAAAGTTCTGGTATGGACTGAGGTTCAAAACTCTTCAGTCAAACTAAAAAGGAAGCAAAGAGATGAAATGCCTCCTCATCCCCATCCCCCATAAAGCTTGTGTTGTTAAACTTATAATAAAGCTAAATCAAAGAAGTATAACACCCTTATACTTGCTTATGTTCCTTATTGCACCTTATTTCACCTTTCTGGGGTGCAGGGAAATATTACCAACAGAAGAAAATCTAAAATTAAGAACTCCAGGACTAATGAAATGCAACTTAACTTATTTCCCTAGATCTGAGAGCGCTGTTTACTTCCCCCAGCAGACATAGGTATTAAGAGTTGTATGAAAAGATATTCCAACACAACATCTTCTGGAATCAGGAATGAGTCTCACACGAGCATTACAGGACAGATTTTGGACAGCCCTCCAGCTGCTCACAGTACTCCATTGCAGGCCACCACTATGCTATTGTCCTTCATGAAGCAGTTTGAAGGATCTCCTTCATGAGCACATTTGATTCTTATGCCTCTCCCCAAGCATTTTTGACTGCCGTGTGCTCCTTTCTGCTCCTGCTATAAACCTGTAGCCCTCTTTCTTGAACCACACCAGCAACCGGGAGGATTTTAGTTACCCTGTCCTAAGCCAGCACTCCTCTTGATGGGGATTTCCTTGATGCCACATACAGCCTAGGGAAAGGAGTGTGTAGGTATACACCCACGAGCAGGAGTGTGTAGGTATACACCAAGACGTAGCATAGCACAGATACACAAAGACATAATGCAAAGACTTGCATGTTTTTGTAGCCCATTCTTTAGAGAGGGGAAAATTCTGGCCCTTTATACTCTGTCTATCTAACACAGATGCTTAACATCACCTCCTCCAAGTGGAATATGCACCTGCAATGGTTGGGTGATAAAAGACATTTATCTCAATCTGCTCTGGAAAAACTGACAATGAATGAAGATGAGAAAACCTCGATTAAGACCTGGGAAGCAGAGACTGACATAAATTTACGAGCTTTTTTACAATATCTGTATTGTTTGGTGGTGTGGGGTTTTTTTCTACTCAAATAGACACAATAAAAATAATCCTTCAACTCAAATTCTGCAGTGCGGAAGAATACAGAAGCAGAATAGCTTCTCCTTTCTCAAACAAAACAAAACAGGTATAAGGTTAAGAAAATGCATTAACTTTACAATTGGAAAGGCAAACCAGATCATTTATTTGTACAAGGGATCCATAATACAGGATTTTTAAGTACAAAAGACATTTTATGTACTGTATTTTTAATTCCACCACTCTACTGCACCTTCCAAACACTTATGAAGCACTGGTAAAGCAGATAAACATCTTTCCCCCCATTTCAGACAGAAAAACCAAGGCACAGATAGAAATTTCTCCAGCATATGTAAAACCCAACATAAAAGCACTTCCATGCACAATGAAGGTCCTACCTAATGTCCATCAGAAGCGTTGCAAGCCTTTCCAAATATTTTAATGGGGTCTGATTCATGACATAGAAGACTGAGGACTAGCTTTCTCTGTCAGTCATTAAGTCCTTAATCTGATCGCTTCTTTCATCAATCGCCTTAACCTGTCTGTGTTTTGGCTTGTGACCCTGTCAGAGGAACTATGTGGATTTCATGGAAATGCTGTGGAAGCATGAGGACTTCTCTGAAGGATCCTTCAGCTTTTCATCAGAGACATCATGACCCCATCCTGTACTTAGTGCAGTAGGCAGTAAGGTCAAAGATGGAGATACACATCTGTTCTGAAAACATCTTAATATGATTTTTCAACTAAAAGTAGCTTTGCAGATTGCGTACATTTGAAAACCTGAAGTTTCAGGGGTGGGAAACCAAGCATGAAAGACCTCATATTCCCCCTTCCTATTACCACTAAATGCTCTTCATTATTTTTTTCCATCTTTAAGTGGAAAGGACAGATTTTCACTTCATCTTCTCTATTAGCACCCAAGGAATTATCTCTCCTCTCAGATAGGTATATATGCTATTGTTGACTGTAATATTAATATGAAGGCAGAATTCAGTATTATCTTTAAACTTGTAAATTCATGTTTGACTCTGATTCTCTTACCCTGCATGTACATGAGCAAGTACAGATGAATACTATGATTTACATTTCCTAGTAGCTGGATGTCCATTTAGCTCCCTGAAATGCCACCTCTAACTATTTGGACAACTTAGACACTTATATGAACAATTGTTATTTTGCGCACAAAATAGACACACAACACATACAGATCGATACTAAGCTGAAACATGAAAATCCAATCCTATTTTAAAAGAAAATGAAATATCTCAGTAGATAAATGGACATTAAGCTTATGCCGCGCATAACTACTTTCTGTATTTTGGAATAGCTGCTTTACAAAACTTGCCATGGGCAGTTTTTCTGTGCCTCTGCTTCTGGCCATTATGTCAGTTTTTAACCCGTACCCTCAACCAGACTTGAGATTTTCTTTACACATTTTTACCTACCATATATCTCCTTCTGATGGCTATATGACAACAAGTCTTTTTAGCCTTTTTAAAGGACTTGGCATGAACCCAAATAGCAATTGCAAAGCTGACAGGAGAAAAAGTTGTCTTTGACTAAAACTGGAGGTATTAAGACCCTTAATCAGCATATATGTTGCCAAGAATTGCACTGAATACAATTTTTCAAGGATTCTTCATTTACTACTGAGAACAGCAAAAATGTATTAGCCACCAAACAGCACTCACTGTCTCTCTGATCGCTACCCAGAAGTTCCCAATATTTTCTGGTTAGTAATGCAGTAATGCAGCATCTCTTGGCATCTCTGTGCAAAGTGAAAAGAATATCACAAGGTGGTTTTCTTGACTATGACATTCCCAACAGACTGTAGCATGTGTCAACAGAAAAACCACAGTGACATGCCTTCCACTTTAATCGACAGATACCTTACATGCCAGAAAACAGCAAAAATATCCTTTTTAATGTAACTTCTAAAAACATTTCTAAAATTTGATCTATGAAACAGTTCAACAAAATAAACCATGCTCACTCATGATGAGTTTGACTGTATTTAGATTACTTATTATATAAAGATCATTACCCTTGATATAAAACTGTCACATATTAAAAAAGACCTTGTATGCAGATAAAGGTTCCCCAGAGAGTGTCTCAAACCCACACCATATTCCAGAGCTCTGTATATCATATTTGGGGCTTTTTGAGTTAACCAGAAGTCACACAAAAGTACATGTAACCAGACAGCTCGTTATTGACTTTGTTTCTGAGGAGGCTTATGTACATTATTTATTCAGGCAGCTGTAAGAAATAGAGTGCTCTTACGCAACAGGCTCCACATTTGACAGATTCACATAAAAGTATGCAGTGGTTATGTCAGTGCATTTGGTCGAATCACACCCTGTTTTTATTATACTCATGCAAAAATGCATTAGACATGTTTATCTGATATAACAAGTTCTTCTGGAAGACGGCCACAACCAAAGCGCTGCAACGATTTTGTGGTTACTGCTAGGTTCACACACAAATATATACTTTGAGTCCTTTTTTGGTGCCACGTATGTCTGGGCATTTCATAAAATAAGCCTTCTCTACTGCTTTAATTTTGCTCACTGCTTTATAGCAACTGGGACTTTGCAAGAGTGGTTAGTTCCTTGTTCAATAACTCTTGGTGATGTGCAACAACAGACAGGATTGACTCTATGTTCTCCAGCTGGCACAACTGTACATTTTCATAAATTAAATTAATCTAATTCCTTATATAATGTAGCTGTGAGCACGAACTGCAGACATGGAACTCTACCTTTTTCTACAAAGCATGAATAACGATTACTTCTTAGGGGGGGTGTGTGTGCACATTCTTGTTTTATTAGATCATGCTCACAAAAGAAAGATTGCACCATGGATGCTATGATTATTTTTAACATACTATCAAAACCTGGCAAAATTACTGGCTATCTCAGGTTACTAATTTATCACGTATTTAACCTAACTTTATCACCCTAGATTTATTCTTTTTTAAGTCAACAGCTGCGATGTGTCCTAACTAAAATGTGGGGAATCTTACTGACGAATCACATTTAAATCTTCTACTTGCCCACTCAACCTAAAAGACTTGAATATGCCACTGCAGCTGGTCTAGAGAAAAGAGGTCAGGAACCCTAATTTTGAAATACTTGCCAGTCATTTGAGATGTTCTGTAGGACTGCCGTTTCTTTTATAAACTGCTATGAATTTCAGGTGTCTGTACAATTTTAAGATTTTCATATAAAAAAATCCATAAATTAAATCCTCCAGAGGGTACTGAATAGTGGAATAGAACACAGTAAGTAATAAGCAATGTTGCTACTAGATCATCGCAATCGCAAGGGGAAAAGAAACAAACATCTGTTCTTCTATAGGTATGAATGGAAACAATGAAACATAGTAAATGAGCATGAAAATATCTCCTTGAGAAGTAGTATTATTAATCCAGCAGCTTCAACTGAATAATCTCCTCATAACACCTTAATACTAATAACAAAATAAATTATCTGTTTAAATGGTACGTTTAGTCTGCATTCAATATAGCCTTGTCGTGTTGACACTAGTAAGTTAATAAACAAGTGGGTATTAAATTAGAATACAGGAATAAAATATACACTGCTTGAATCATCTGAAGGGAAAATACCTATTTTCAGTCATCATTTTAAATTGTTAAAAACCTATTAGACAGTAAGATCACAGTAAATACACAACTTCAATATGCTCTAATTCTGTGCAATTTATGAGATTTAAGCAAATATCAGTGAGAGTTTTAATTTGGATCTCCCAACAGCTAGACAGGATTATTGTGAGTGTAATAGTTTTATGTTCAAGTGGGATTCTGCTGTATTAAACTCTTTGTTAAACAAATCAGTCAAGCTCTCTCTCTGGAATTTTAATTTGCACCTTTGTAGAAGATGAGCAGTGTTTCACTTTTAATGTTTGATTATCAGCACGTACTTTAAAGAGGGAAGATCTTACCACTTAATATGAGTTTTCTTTCATTTTCACTTGCGCGGAATTATATTTTAGTCCAAAAAGGTTATTATTGCCTTCAGTTATGTATCTCCCAGGGCATTTAATTTGCAGTAAAAAACACTCTGTAAAAAATGTTGCCATGTTGTCAACTTAACTAAAATCTGTTTTCTGTTAGGCTGCCAATGTTTGCTATCCTGTTAAGCGCAACAGCCCCGTCCGTTACCAATAGCACACAATAGCAGCGCTCTCAGCAGCACCAGCATTGGTCTGGACACAGGAATAGAGGTCTAAAAGTTCCATGACAAGGCAGCTCACTGGAAGACCCTTCAACTTTTTTTTAATGCTATCGGTCTGTCTCACTCAGATTCTTTCCTGCCTGGGAGGTAGCACATAAACGAGCTGTACTATCTCATCCTGATTTTTAGATTTGCTTTCTTACTCTAGTTCCAGTCCAGAATTTGAGAAACACTTCTAAGCCAAGAAGGACATCTCCACCCCCCTTGGCTCCCAGGCCATTCCTCTCAGCTGCCTCTCAGACCCACCGTGCAAACTGCACGCTCATGACCTCATTTGCTTTGCCAGAAAACACAACAGCAGCTCCAGGTTTCACCAAGGACTCCGTCCGCACTCAGACAGACCCCAGGGCACCGCTTTCGGTAGATCACGATCTACTGATTCACCATGCAGCAGCAGGGTTACAGTCCCCACTCACCCAGGTGTTCCCATGGGAGTCAATGGAACTATTTTCTTCAGTCAAGTAAGGACTGAAGCCTTTTAAAAGTTATTTAGTAAACTGTGTGAGACCAATTATGTCACTGTCTTAAGTCTCACATGAAAGACTAAAAGACTGTAGACTAATAATAACTAATAATTTGGGCATTCTTACGGGCTACAAAACAAAAAGTTAAGTTCTTGCTCTAAATAATGATGTGTAAGAGCCAAAGCTTTGGTCTCATACATCCAGATGGATGTTCTGGATATTCTGGAACGGGCAGGTCTCTCGCTCTGTCTCTTTTGATCTCCCTTTGTCTCACGTCCTGACCAGACGGTCCCAATTCCCAGAAAATATTGCCAATAAAAGATTAATCACAACTGATGTATTCCCCTTGCCTCTACTTTGGTTTCACTGTTCTGGCATTTTCCAATAAAAAGCTTCTCTGCCAAAAATGCTCATCCAACTCTGGCTGCTGTTGAATGCCCGGAGAGTGTCAGTGAAAAATGAAACATGTCCTCACTCTTGGATGGAAGCCTACAATGAATGCATTTTTAGCTCAGAAACAAGCAGACAGTGAATGGGAGGTATGAGTGTGCAACCACTTCTGACCTTCTCCAAGACACGGCTACCATACCGCGTGGGAAGAGAGAAGGCAAGCGTATTTCACTCATGGTGAATCCATGAGATCAGTTCCAAATCTCTCCTTTTATTCACCGCATATGGGCTAACTGTCTCAAACTTTCCTTCAAAGGTAAAATTTAAGTTTAAGTCCTAGCTAATGTCACTCTTAATTAGAAATAAGTAATGACATACCTTATATAAGATTTTATTCCCGACTTCAAAAGGAGCTACCTAGGTTTGTTTGGTGTCTTTACTTTGAAGAAAATGTCTTTTATTACTTATTTTAGTACAACACATTAAAATCAAATATCTCCTGTAGCAAAACGATTCAAGTCCCTGGAACTCAAATAATTTTCTAATAAAAAATGCATGAGACAAATAAATGCACTTTATGTTCCACAAGAAAAGGCAGTTTCAACAGGCTAATGCTCAGAGAAAATTCATTTTATCAACCAGCCATTTCATTCTTTGGTGCTGTTACAAGCTCCTCGCGGTTGCTAAGCAACCATAATTCATCGTACCTTTTAATGGATACTCTGCTACTGCTGAGAACATTAAGGTGAAGAGAATAAATGCCTTGGGTGAATCTTGAAATCTTTCATTATGCATGTCATTCTATTTCTGTAATGCTATAATGCTGAAATGTTTCTGTGGCAGGAAACTGAGTTGTGGTAATTGCATATTCCACTCATATATGTTTTGTAAGCAGAGCAGCACGTACTTGTCTAAAATGAGCTATTTCTAACATGATTGAAATTGGACTTTTCTACTTCTAAAGGTAGTAAATAAATCTGAGGGGGAAAAAAAAAGAATGAGTCTGGAGTAAAATGTCTTGAAACTTTCAGCAAGAGTGACAAAATCCTATGGCATAAAATGAAAGTAATCAAACAGGCTTGATTGTAACACACAGTGGTATGTGAATATATGGTACACAATTGAAAATGCAAAAAAAACCACAATAAAGAAACCATATATCCTGTGCAACTTGCATCTTTTTAAAACGCATGACATTCAACGACGGATACATGTATGCTAGATCAGGCCTCTCTCTCTGTATTATTAAAACAAACCTCAGGTTTCAGCTGAATGCAAATGACAAATATTATGTGCGTTTCCCTCCTCGTTGTTTAGGGCCTTTTCTCCTCTTGAGAAACCCTTATACCAGCCAAGGGGGCACCAGCACGAATACGATTTCACAATTAGGTTCGTATTTTGCAAATAAATAGTAAAGACGTTATAAGGTAAGACAGAGTGCTCAGATACTTTCGATGATGGACAGCACTACAAAACCTGAAGTTGGATTTGTTTTATGGGTTCAACCTGCATTTCCAATCCTGATTATCTTCTCTTTCATACCTGTGTATACCAGGTGATGTGCTCTTAAAAAAGCAGCTGTACTCAGATAAGACGTAAATTAGTTTTTCCTTGTTTTGAACATTAGATTCAGGTTTGTGTTTTATTTATTTTTGAAATAATACAATTAGCCTTGGAGAGAAACTTGTCACATTTTTTTCTATGTACCTTTTAACTTCACTTTCCTCTTTACATGTCTGGGCTTGTCATTGGAAATGCTAAGTGACACGCAGTGTTTTCAGTTCTCTTCCTCAGCCATTTACAGCACCCCCCTACCAGAAGCTGGTGACCTCAAGCTCAACTTGAAGCTGTATGGGCAGTAAACCTGTGTTGTGTAGGGAGGACCAGTCGGAGAGCTCTTACAGCCCTATCTGTTTTGATGGTGGAAAGGAAGGACAAAGTCAAGCCTTTTGCTTATTCTATTCAACTGTTGTTGAGGAGTATTTCAAAATTACCTTTGCTAATCTGCTAATTTTTTTCTATGACCACTGCATTTCCAAGTATTTTGGCAACAGGCTTCTTTCATCACATTGCATGAAGGTGGAAGACCTCTTTCTCTGAGAAACCTCTTGAAATCTGTTCCTCAGGAAAGCAACATGGAGGAAAAAGAAGGGGAAGATGTTGCATGTATATACACAGATGAAGAGAAGAAACTGATGGAGTTGCAGGAGGGAGTTAGAGACTTCACATCAATCTACTCTAAAGTGACTCTACTTGTTGAACAGCACAAGGGGAAACCAACACATGGTAGTACAGGAAAAGTAGGAAAGAGTTAAGAGGTTCCAAATCAGGGATAATGCAAAGTTAAAATAAATGCACAAATATGTCAAAACAAATTATTTCTTTCCATTTTTTCTTCTTCTCAAGTATTCATACAACTTTACTTTCCACCAAAAGAAAGCATACTTGACTTTTATTTCCCTCTCTTTTCTTCTCCTTGCCTCCTTATTCTTTCTTGTGTCTACTACTAGTGACAAAACCCAAGAATGTGAGTTTTATAACCACTGTCTGATTACTTTCCAGTAAGGAAAATTTCGCCTTTCCTCAAACCACTGATGTTTTCTCCAAAAACATCCACCAAAGTAAAAGGGTGAGATAAAGGAGCTGTCTGATTTTCAAAGACTGTTTCACCCTTGTAAATGTAATTTGCTGATGCAAATCACTCACTCCCTTAGCTCCAAACATTTGCTATGCACAGTTTCATTAGTGGAGTCTGCATGCACCTAAAGAATGACTCACAAATTGTCTCCTAATGATTCTCCTTGTTCTGCTGCTTAGAGGATGGTGATCCCAGTGAGTAGCTACAGCCTGGAAAAGTCTTAGAAGGCAGAATACTGAATACTTCTGACAGAATATTTCTGACTGTTCATATTCTCCTACTTAGGTTATCAAAACTGTGGGAACAAATAGCGGACTTCCACACAGGAATAAAAGATTTGGAATCATAGTAGTCATGCTCCAAGGTCTTCCTAAAATACATTTTGCTACATTTCTTGGAATCACTTGATCACATCTGAAGAAAGACAGAGGCAAATCCAATTCATCTTAAATTGGAATAATGTCTTAGGCGCAGCAATATGATGAATGCTACTTCTATCTTGCAAAAGCCATATTACTTTGTCTTGAAACATTTATTTGTGAATGAGATATATGCTTAATGTTGATCAAATCTACCATTTCTAAAGTTAAGAATATTTATGCTTAGATAATTCCACATTTCCTCTGCTGCAAGCCTGCTTTGGCCAATGTCTCACAGTTTTGACAAGGGTCAAAAATAATATAATAAAAGAATGCAAAATTAATATTTGAAGTTTCACCATGAAATAAAGAAACAGGATACTTAATATCATTTATCAAAGTAGAAGAGAACAGCAAACTGTGACCTAACCACTGGAAGGTCACAGCCAATAATGTTTCTGCAAATAGAAATGGGTTGCAGAAGCATCAAATGCAAATTACTGTTTGCTGGAGAATTTTAATAGAGTTCTACGTCACATTATAAAATGTTTAATTGTAACCCCATTTTAATAACACCATCTGATTAAATGAAAAGACGCCTTGCTGATCGCAATTACAATCTGTCAAACTGCATATTTATTTACAGTTTGGTTTCCTAAAACCATAAGATAAAAAAAGGAAACTCTATTCAGCTTGTCAGCAAACTATAATTATTGTGTATCCTTCTGTCAGTTTCTGCATAAAACTTTTGCTTCTAAAATGGATCTAATTATAACTACATCAACATTTTTATAAATGCTTGCTTTCCCTTCTTTCCCCTTCCCGCTCTCTCCTCCTCCCTCCTTCATCAGTGAATTCTTTGTTGCAAACTCAGGAGGAAAAACTTCTAAGTAAGTAACATTTGTTTCTCTATTTTATCTTTTCTATCCAAAGTTATTGTTAGAATATATAAGACTCTGTTCAATGTAAATATTATTTATGGCAATGCACCTTCCCAGCACTGCACTCAAGCAAAGCCATGGGATTAGGACTCTATTGGTTTTTTTCTACTTTGGCATTAATGTCTTGAGTATCAGCTGAGAAACTCTTTCCAAGTATATCATGTAGCTCATCTTCTACAAAGTCTATTTATTGTAATTTATAACCTTTCACAAGAAACAATTTGCCAGACAAACAAGAAATGAGTCCAAATGTCTGAACACTAGTGTATGTATCAACCAGTTACAGAAATTACATCTCAAAGAAAGGTCTATTAAATCATCCAGCCCATCTCCCAGCCAGTGCAGGATTTTCCCATACGTATATGTTCCAGTGCTTTAACACTACCTGGCAGACTATTTGGATGACATTACAGGGTTTTTTTTTCCAACCTTCACCCGTTGCTTATTTTTACCCCATTACTTGCAGTGACAGTCGTTAAGTATCATAAACATCTATTCCTTCAGCCTAACTTTCTAAGTAATGCATGATGATAAATAAATATAATATTGAAAATATGCACATAAACAATTTCATAAAATAACACACTATAGCTGAACCTTCAAGAAGAGTTATTTTGCTCAGGGTAGGTTATGGGCTAATACAATCTGGATCGTGATTACATGCTAATAAGATTTGGGAAAAGCTGATTATTTTTCTACTCTTTCTTAAATGGTCAAGTCAGCTGTGAACCAAAACAGTCTGAGTTAATATACATCCTCTTGATTATTTATTTCCTAGCTGTTCCATCAACATCTATTACCTATCATTCATTCTTAGATAAATATACATTTTATAAATATAAATATATACACATATAAGCACACTTTAAAAACAAAAATAAATAAAAGACAGCTGAAAAGATTAAATGGTCTGCATTAACCTCCACTGACTGCTGGGTTTTATGTATACAATGAAGTAGGTGAATTTTTAAGGTTGAGGACCTGTACCCAGAGTTTGCCTGAGGAGTCTGTGCAGTTGCCATTAGAGGCATTATCTAAAAAATAAGTTAGACAAACATCTGTCAGAAATGACAAACATATACAGTATCCCGCTTTCGGGGAGATGACCTTTCAAAGTCCTCCCTTGGACTAGACTAAGAGAGGGACCTTAGGGTTCCTTCTGGACCAATTTCTGTAATTTAGTAAGTAACACAACACTAAGGCTGCACAGAGCCAGGATCTAAGAGGTCAGGTTACTTAGGTAAGTATTTCCTGTAGCACAGCTCTGCTATACTGTCTTTAATGATAAGATAATCAAAATAATAAAAATTGTTTCAAAACAGCACATTAGGTGATAATTATTCTTTTCAGTCTCGTTACAGCTTGTACTAGTTTTCCAAATGTTACAAAGAAAACCATTTCAGAATTATGACGGCAGATTGTGGATCATTACTGACAAACACTTTTGTTGACATACCCCTAATCTGATATAATCTAAAATCTAAATTTTCTCAATTTATGAACAAATGAAGGCATCTGCTACAGAGTGATCTCTGTTTCCGTTAAAACTCTGGGAAAGCCCCTACTAGAGCTGGACAGGATCAACAACGGGCCAGAATATTTCTGAAAACCCCGCCGAGACTTCCAGCCAGTAACAGAGCTCCTAAAATGCAGTCCAGAGGCAGAGGCCACAGATGACAAAGCCTGCCACAATTAAAATTACCTAGGCCAGGCCCCGGGCAGAAAACTTTCCTTTTGTGTGCTTTTCCCCCCCCTGCATCCGTGAAAGCTGATGGCAAGTGAGAAGAAACACGCGTGCTATGCAACCAGCCCGTAAGGCTTCGGACTGGGAGTCTGCGGCGGTGCAGCATCAAACTCTGTGGTTAAACAGATACTTCACTCCTCCCCAGAGCTGACTGCATCGCAAGGGCAGCTGAAACAACTCCTGCACCTTTTCTATGGCTCTTAAATGAGGCTGCTGTATCACTTCCAGGTTGCAGGATAGCTCAAAGGGCGCAGCTATCATTATATGCAGTCACCATAATTGCTTTGTATTAGACGTGTAACACATGGCAGTTAATTCCTGCCTTTATTACATTTGAGGACTTCTGCTAGTTCTAATATTGAAAGTTGTCTCTCACCACACTGCTGCCCACCTTTGTGTTACTGATCATCAGACGTGAAATCAGCTTCTGGTAATACTTTCGTTATTATGGGTCCCACAATGTAGAGTCATCTTCTTCCTCCACCTTAAGATCTGTCTCTTTCAGCCTTTTTCAACTTGGGACTCGTCTGTATTTGTATATTGTGAATTACATGTTATTGAGTTTTTAATAAAGTAAATGTCTTTCTATTCTACAATGTAGTACTTGACAGATATGAGGGACTGATACTGCAAATACCTATTTGTACTGTTACTAGTACATTACCTTCTTAGCTAGTTAGTGACTACAAAGCACTTCAAGACACAAGAAAAGTGCTGCAGAAGAAAAGGGTGCCACTAGCATTATTTTCCAAACGCTGCGGTTTATTTTTTCAACAAAAAATAACTTTTAAAAGTTTTGCCAGTGGTTATTTTACACATACACTTTCTGTCAGGCAACTTAAGCTACACTTAATATCCAGATCAGAACTAAGCCTATTGCACTAAACACTTTTTAGGCTACTTCATAAGAAAGGGGAGTGTAATAAAATTCATTGAACTGAGATCCCACACTTGAGTATTAGGGCATGTGTAGGAAACTGAAGCTTAGTAACTGAGTTAATCTCTGAAATTCTTTATGTGTGAATGAAGGTAATCTTAACGTGTATTAAAAAGAAGTCCCATCTCTGAATAAAAAAAAAACCCGTTGCATTCTCATCAAGGGCCCGATCCTGTAAATCCTCCATGCACAGGGCTTTTTTTTACTAAAGGACCAGAACATCTAATTTCAACCACTTTTTCAGTTAATATAACTTTTTGTAAGGATGAAGGGAAGGCACCTGTAGACCAATATCACCACTGTCAGGAAGTGGAATTTTGAAGATGGAATATAGAGTAGCCTCATCTTGTCATCCATTAGGTATGCCATGTCTCACCTTAGCAACTAGGCTACTTCAGACAGCAAAAGCCCCTATTATAAAAAGTTACTGTCAGGCACTGCAACCTCACTCATAACTCAGGGAGTTGGTAAAAAATGTCTATGATGCAACTATGTACACTACGTTGATTAAATCCTTTGCATCTACAATCAATAATTTGGCTCTAGTTTCAGTCCCTATTTAACATACAATGTGAATCCACAATTTGGGGAGAAGGGGGATGTTGCAGATGCTACATCCTGTCTTTTACATTTCCTTTCCAGCAGAGGGCTTCAGTGATTAACAGTATAATACATACATACATACATATATACCTTCATAGATCATAGAATTATTATAGCTGGAAGAAACCTTCAATATCATCGAGTCCAACCATTAACGTAGCACTGCCAAGTCCACCACCAAGCCATGTCCCTCAGCACCACATCTACACACATTTTAAATACCTCCAGGGACGGTGACTCAACCACTTCCCTGGGCAGCCTGTTCCAATGCTCGACAACCTTTCAGCAAAGAATTTTTTCCTAATATCCAATCTAAACCTCCCCTGGTGCAGCTTGAGGCCGTTTCCTCTTGTCTTATCACTTGCTACTTGGGAGAAGAGACCGACACCCACCTCGCTACAACCTCCTGTCAGGTAGTTGTAGAGACCCATATATACATATATATATAGATATGTGTATCCATGTATATATATGTATATGCATGTATGTACCCTGAGCACTGCAGTCCGCATCATTTCCAGGTCAGGGCAGGCACACGGATTGCCAGGTGACTACCTGCAACATCTCCTTTGTCTCTTTTCCTTCCCTGCAGGGCGGTTGAAATAGGAATGTTGGGTGCACACTGATAATATATAAGATAAACTGTGATGCCTTTGTCCACCTGTCTTCAGATGGAAAGGGTTCATTTTTGCGGGTTTTGTAACTGAAAGATATGCATGAGCATGTTCCTCACTCCATAAGGCTTCTTGCTGCCACTACATACTTTAAGTCCTTTTTTTGTAACTGTGTTCATCCATGATATGCACAGAAAATTAATTAGGAACATTCATTTTCATATGTTTGTTGTCCAAATATAGAGGCAGCAGCATGTACAACATGCCATAAATGCAGTTCAAAGGTGTGTGAGGGAGGCTACAGAGATGAGTTCCTAAGTTGAACACATGTGGCTGCAGTACAGCACTATGCTGGCGGTGGAGGTTAAGGGTTTACACGCTGCCCCCAGGGAATCCCAACGTGACAAAGGGCATTTACATAGTGCTTCTGTACAGCCTTTGTATAGAGAGGTAGACATCAATCTAAAATGAATCTTTATGTTATTGAAAGGACCAGGGGAGGAGTAGACATCCTTACACTTGAAGCATTTCTTAATTGCCTTGAGAGAGGACAAGAACAGAGGATAAAAATAAGGAATGAGTTATTTTTTACTGATGATTATTTCTTCAAATCTCAAAACACTGTCAAGTCGAATTTTTTCTTTCCTCAGTAATGTACTTCCTGCTGCAAAAAGTCAGTGGAAAACTGTAACAATGATACTTAAAGTTCTGTAACATCATTAAAACAGATAAAAAAAATTGTGAGACTATTAACTGAACCTTTTCAATTCCTTCAACTCAGAAAAATCAAGAAAGCCAAGAATGCGTTTTTTCTCCCAAAGTGAATTAAAAATGTTACTAAATATCTATGACTCTGACTCTACATAGGCAAGACTAGACAAGGAGGTTTCACACTCTATTCCAGAAGGTGACACTGACATGAAGCTCTGGGTTGCTGGTGTCCCAGCCTTCAGCAGAGTCCTGCAGCACATCTGAACTTTCAGCGTGTTAACAGCAGCTTGAGTTAAAACAGTGGATGGCACAGTGGGACTGGTTTTGTCCGCACAACGCATCTTTCTACTCCCTGAACAAGATGGGATGAGATGATGAATGCAGTGCAAATCCATGAAGGGTGTGCAGTCTTCTCAACTGCTTTCAAGTTTCAAGGAATGCAAATTTATGCATTTAAATAATGAAACAGGTGAAAGGAGAGGCTATTCCACCTGATGCACAAAACTCTCCCTTTCATCTGCGCTGTGGGCTTCTCCTTCCTTTTTGTCTTCACAAAAGCATCTTCACAGTTTTCGAGAAAGACATTTCACTTCTATTCCATCTATAAGCCTTAAGATAACTAAGATTTTTTTTTGCCAAAGACTGAGTCTTCAGAAACATTTCATTATCTTGCTGTTCTCGACAACTACATGCGATGTTAAAAGCAGCAGATTAAAGTCAACAATCTCTGCTGTTGAAACCCCTGAATTTCTGACATTTTCTGAGAGTTATGTTTTCTCTATTTACATACTCTATTATCTGTTTTGTTTGACACTTGCAGCTATGATGCTGCTTATGCATTAATCACTCCTGTGAGTACTTCACATGTGAGGTGTTGTATAATCTACCACCCGAAACTGAAGGCTTTCTCTCCGCGCCACATTCATCATGTCTTAGCCTATGCCTATCTGGTTAAGTCTGGGAAACAATAATTAATAACACTACACGTTTTTTTCTCTTACTTTTTTTATGTAGCAAATCAGACAATGGGTAACCGTTGTGAAAAGTTCACCAAAGCATTTTCTACAGAAGGTTGTTTTCAAAAATAAAATATGCCACCTTGTTATTCCTTCTTGAAATTATACTGAAGTTGTTTTCCTACTGAATTTGTGAAATATGTGAGCCACACTGAGTCTCAACAACCACATTCAAATAAGCAGAATGTTGTATTTCCCAATTGACAGTAAATCAACAGCTTCATTGGCAATTTTAAAAATGAGACCTGGAATTATTCTAAAAAGACTTCTGCTCATTTGTGTACAAATATTTTCCTACAGTAATGAGCAAATATTTACTTGCTCTGTCTTTAAGGTAAGTTCTTAGTACTCACAGACAGAAAGTATAGCTTTACTAGATACTTTAAAACCAGAAAAAAACCTAAGTTTGTGAAAAACACTACCCACAAATATTCGCCCAGCAATTCTAGTCCTAGCTGACCTTGAGAAGGTGGAGTTCATTGATAGCCTGCCCCCACAGCGTGCTTTCTTCCACTCTGCTGATATTCTCTTGGGAGGGAAACATTGTAGAGATGCTACCAGTTGAGGTGCTACCAGAGATGTCCCCCCTACCATGTATGCATAGACTAACATTTCCTGCCGAGAGCTCCCAAGGGACAGTGTGACCCATGGGAAGGCTCTGGGCCCCCCTGCTGCAGTAGGGGGTTCGTTAGGTCAGTCCCAGATAGAGTACATCTTTTTGAGAGATGCCCCATCTTGATTTCAATCCTCATGTACAGACAACCAACCACCTCCCACAGTACATTATTTAAATGGTAAATCTCTGTCTCTGTTAAAAATACGTGCTTTGCTTCCAGTCTGATTTTATACAGCTGTAATTTCTAGACATCGGATGTTTTAATGCTTTTTTTTTGTAGCACAGTGAAGAGCCTTTTACTAGCAGATGTGCAATATGCAGGAATTTATAAAACCTTGATCAGGTTACATCTTAATCAGCTCCTCTACATATCCTTTCTGTTGTCTTTCTGATGACAGAAGAGTGGAGCAGTCGTCAGAAGTAAGGAAAGATAAACATGATGTCCCAGAGCCCTGGATGGAATAAATCATCATAATTCTACTGAAGACAATAAAGTTATGCCAACTGGCATCAGCTGAAGATTTGGCTGTGCATCCCAATAGTTAGGCTGTTTGACAAAACATACACTAACTATTGTAACCTTTTGCCACACAAGCCTTATTTCAGTGAGAAAATCCAGCTTGTAAAATAAGGTGGTTTTTTTTTTTTAAAAAAAAAAAGGAAAAGAAAAATATCCTGCAAGAATACAAAGTTGCTTAATAAGAGAAAAAAAAATAAATACTTTAACACAACGTGTTCCATGACCTTAGCTTTATGATTTGGTGGTTCTGATGGCAATAACTCACTGCAATAAAATTTGGGGTAGCAGCAGGTCTGTGTAGCATAACAGTAAATTTTGATGTAAACTGAAGACCAGAGCCTGGTAATGAGGCACAAATGTGAAGTATTCACCAGAGACTAAAAGTATCTTCTACCACTGGCATGCAATACAGGCTAGAAAAAAGTATCCAAGCATGATTCAAATCTCAACACTCAGGTTAGAAGGGGAAAATCTTTTCTTTTGTTATGAAAGTTATTCATCTTGTTCATCAGAAATAAAAAATTTCTCTTTGACTCAGTAGTTTGCACTAACGCTTAAAGGTGCCAAAAAAAATTCAACCATATAGATCAGCCTCAGGATGAGTCATGAATACTGAATTTTAACTAATATGTATGAAACTGGTTAAACAAAATGTCTTAAATGCACCCCAGCTACAACAAAAACAATCTCCTGAATTGGATTTATTAGCAACTGTACTGTGAATAAGAAATACTAGCTTCATTCTACCTGAGATGAAAAAGGAAAAAAACCAACCAGCTGTCCGCTTTCTTCACTGTTATACAGTGCCACATTTTGTTTAAGATATTACTCTCTCATGGGCTGCATATCTAAAAAATATAATTCATGAAAAAGTATAATGTAATTGTTCGGGCTTTGATGAATTGGGGCATAATGTTAAATAATTATTCATTGCCTTTATTCTTCTGTCAAAGTGTGCAGAAAAAAAAAGCTTTTTATTGCTTTTTTTTTCTATAAGGACATGGGCCTTTGTGACATGCATTTTATTTTAAACTAATGCTTCTATTATTCCACATCTGAATAATTATAGCTGACATCATCTACACTTCCGTGTCCTAGAAGATCTTTAGCTCTAGTCCACTGTTACATATTTTATGCATTACATGAAATAAAATACCTCAAGATTTTGAAAATATTTATTTTAAAAACAGCAATGAAATTGTCTGTAATCACATCTTCTGCTCTGCTTTGAAAGCAGCATTATTCAATATGCCAGTGGTCTTTTCCATAAGAGCAACATATTAGAAATTCATGCTGCTCTAATATATCTGAATTCATTGATGTACTGCACTCCCTATAGACCTAAAGAAACATTTTTGCTTCAGTTTCATGTGTCCTGCACATTACCTACTGATGTGGTGGTTGTCAAAACAGTTGTACAGTAGCCTTTGAATTCAAAGTGTGCCTTGACTGTATACTAAAAATGACAATAAACCTAAGTATATACATTATGCTGCCTTTTGTTGCCAGCACAAGTAGAGCATTTGGGAAATAAATCCCCTGATTTTATTGCCTTTTAACATCTTTTCCACTTTAAACTTCAAACCCAGAAATTTGAAGCATTCCAAGAAACTGAAATCTCTTTTATTTCTTTCTTGTAAATTTTCTATAGCGTACCATCATGAACCACATTTTCAAAAAGATCAGCAGAAGATGATGAAAGCATTTCAAAAATAAGGTTTTTTTTCCTCTATGTAAAAACAGCACTGTGATTTTTAACCTTGGTTTCTTGGGAAAAAAAGCAGTCATCTATAGGATATACTAAAGAAACTGAAATGTCTATAATTTTGTTGATAAAATGAACACACAGTAAAACTCATTTTATAGAAGATATCCAAAAGCATTTTTACAGATAAACACACATTCTCATAGGATGCTATGTACATGCATTTACTCGCAAATGTTAGAGGGGTATTTCTTGCAGTCTTTGGAATATTTCAGGAAAATACGTGCAAACAGAGAAGTACTGGCAGATCAAGCCCCAACTGGAACGGAACCAAACCTACAAAGGGCTACCTTAGCTGCAGTAAATCAGGAAGGGATCCCTTTTCCATCATATAGAACCAAACATGCCTATAGGACCGTCAGTACATCTTCATTAAACAGCTCTATCTATATCTAATTGATTCCACTTAGGAAGCAGGAATAGAAGTCATATCCATTTTGAAGGGGGACTTTAAAGACCTCCTAAATGTGGCCCACCACACTGGGGCTGGACTGCGTGTCCACACCACTGTGTGTCACATTCTGCACAAATTCTGCAGACTTCTGAACCCCCAGCATTCAGATATAATGAGCATCAGAAGAAATCTGTATGTGACAGCACGGTATAAATTAGTGTGCGTGTGCATGCGTGTGTTTGCCTGTATGTCACCTAAGCAGAAAACAGAAATACACAAACACAGAAGCCAATACATGAACTGACAGCAGAATAATGAGAAAGAGAAAATTTTAGTGGGTTTTTTTTTTATTTTATTTTTAAAAAGCTGGGGAT
The DNA here is from genome assembly GCA_008711295.1 of Anarhynchus alexandrinus. NCBI lineage: Eukaryota > Metazoa > Chordata > Aves > Charadriiformes > Charadriidae > Anarhynchus > Anarhynchus alexandrinus. The sequence goes on from VUYV01000158.1 coordinate 1,966,526, forward strand.
GCAATAGGAAGTCCAATCAAAAAAAAAAAAACTTCAAAGGAGGCTAATTCCAAATTTAAGTATCAGACACAGTAAATAGCAACGGGAAATTTTCATCTCCCAGCATTGTAAAATTTTTCAGAAAGAATTCCCACAGTGTAAAAAGTCTGTAAGAAGCTGATCCCTAATAAGAATTCACTGAGCTGGTAGTGGGCTCTTATTGTGTGTGTTTAAGCACTTCCACAGAGGAGAATTCTTACAGAGCTTGGGGCAAATCCTGCAATCCTTACTCAAAGGGATTTCATCTGCAGCTTTGAGGGAGTGCTGCACAGTATGAAACCAGGATTTCTAATGGGGGGAGTTTTGATGGGGTTTTAGGAGTGGTACAGCCTCAATTTTCAATCTGTCCAAAATCACAGAAATCTTCATCTGAAAACACCTGGTAGTTGAGATGAAAGACAAATGCTACAATCGGTGTACAAACTATTTTCCTACTTTGCTTCTGAGCTCACTGTGTTTCCCTTCTCTCATTTGGCTAGCATTAATTAACGCTTTGTCTATAAAAACACCAACTGAAAACCACTCACTAGTTCTAACACAGGAAAAAAGGAAGGTATCGAGGCTAAAATACCAACATGGGTTAAAAACTGGCTAAAAGAAAGGATGTTGAAAGTAAAAAAAAAAAAAAGACCAAATTCAATCAGAGGCACATTGCACTGCAGCTGAATTTTTCCCAATATAAGTAAAATTTGCTGAAGATGTGAAATTAATTAGGGATAGAGAACAGCCAATAGATTCATTTCTAAGAATAATTTTTCTAAAAATACTCATTAGTGCCCTGAAAAATGAAGTGAGATACATGGTTTCCAAATGCACTAAGCTGTAGTTGATATACCAGAAATTATATCGCACCAAGGGTTTAGATAGATTGGAGAAACTTATACATTATTTTCTATGTGAGGCAATATAAAAGTGATTTAGGCAAGTACTTGTTAAATGGATCAGAGTTTGATGAGATAGTAAAAAGGAAACTTAGAGACGAGTAATAGCAAGAGAAAAGAGTCATACTGAAGAAAAAATGTAAAAGGTTCTGGATTACAAAGAAGAGCTTCAAAGCTGAGTAAAGAATGCTAACTCTACAAAATCCTCTGTCTTTCTTCATCAATGGAAAGCCAAAAGGACAATGGGGCCATTCTATTCACTGAAGAAGTCACTGAATTCACCGAAGAATTAACTTAAATTATCTCCCTCAAGTTAATTCCTCTCAAGTTATCAAATTCAAATCAGAGGAACTACACTGCCAAACAGTGTTTGAACCGTACAAAATCATGGGTTTAACATCCTATCAGTTGTACTAACGTGAGATGTAGCTTAATCCCCTTGACAGACAAGCCAGCTTGAGTTAAAACTATTGCTAGTTAAGAGGCCCTCTTGTGTGCAAAGAGCATGCAAGTTCGGGATAACAGTTGACTTAGCCCATGATGCTTCAAGGATCATGCTGTATTTATTGAACAAATCCTCAGAAATGACTGTTAAAATTTAGCGCATATTTTCTTCACGTCTGATTTTTGTTTTTTCTGATCTTCACTAAGTCACAGCAGCAAAATTGCCTAGTTATATTATTCAGCTTTTCTGTATTTGCCCTGGATGCAATAATTCACTGTGATGATCTACAAACTCTCGAGGCCCTTTGTTCAGAGTTTGTTGCAAGAGGTTAATGTGGAACATCAGATCTTAAAAGAATGCATAGTTTCAAGCCATAGCCATGGCTCAGGAGGTCAGTCCAGTGAAATACTGCTTGTCTTGACTGGAGTGCCAAGCCTTTCTCTTACTTTTTCAAGTCCTTTCATAGTTCTGGTTCTTAGAACCCCACACAAGATTTAGCTCGTGCTCTTCAACGCATGCCACCAGCTTTGTAGAAACGCAAGCAAAATTCAAAACATTTCCACAAAGCATATTTATATTTCTCTATGAAAATCTGCCTCCTCCCCCTCCCATTATTGAACATAACCCTGGGGTCAGATTCTGACCTCAAACACAAAGCGTGCAACATCGTAGTAAATCAATAACAACTAAGCAGCACACAAGAAGCCAAGACTAGCCCCCCTGCAGCACAGCTTGTTGGACATCCTCAGAGGGAATGCAGAGCTCCTCGAAATCAAGGCAGCTTTATTTTAATTAAGTTGCAAGGACGCCTTGTGACAAAGCTGATTTTTGTTGTAAACTAACTGTTTTCCGGCCACCACAGCCCCCCAGCCCCTGGCTCTGGGGCTGTTAGTATGAGGGGCTGAACGGGGAGCTGAGCCTAGATCCCTCAGCCCCCAAACCTCCATATAGTGCCTCAGCTCCCAGGCTCCCAGGACTGATTTTATTTTTATTTAATTTATTTTTTTTAGGTAATGTGATGGGGAGCTATCAAGCTGGAAGCCTAAACAGCCTCAGTCCCTAAGTGCAGAGCCTCCCAGCTGGGACACAGGACCCTAAGCCTCTGAACCTTTGGTGAGAAGCCCAGACCCTTGGATGTCCAGAAAGAACTTCGCCTGCCCAGATCTGCACTTCCTGGGCAGCTGATCTAGCAGAGTGCCTGAAGTCCAGCGAGCCCCACACAATGCCAGGCCCCATCCTCTTCCATGGGATTTTTAACTCTTTGGACTAGAATTATATGTACATTGATGTGAAATAATGCCTTCTTCGGTACAACAGTCTTGTCTGGAGTTGCTATGCAAGAAGTATACTAATTATTTGTAGAACCCACTTGAAAATATAACATGTAAAGTAGCTCTGCAGTTGTTGCAAGCAATTTAACATTCAAAGAAGTGATTTATAATATCAGGCTTCCCAAGATTACGACCATAATGACTATCTGACAGACTTTATAAGCAAATCGTCCAGTCATTTCAATTGGATTCTGGCTGGCTAAGGACTGGGAACTGTAAAAAGGCTATAAGATTTGGCCTAGAATCAGAAATAACATTTGCTGTTTTCCAAACGTGCGGTAAACAAGAAAGGAGATATTAAATTTTTGTACATCTCTCAGCACATGCAAATGAGAATGGTAAGAGCCTCATCAGACAAACACAGAACAGCAGCCATCTGGATCCAAACCCTGCTCCAGTGGAAGTCAAAGCCTTGAGACTCCTTTTGTCACTACTTACATCCGTGTAAAGCAGGAGTAATTCTACTCGAGGAGGCGGGTAACACCCCGGTTTTGAGAAATTCAGCTGTAAAACCCCCACTGCCTCTGGTGGGGGGAGGATTTGAAATAGTAAAACTGGATGTAAAACCCAGCTTGCTCCATGACTTGAGTGGTGCAGGAGCCGGCCCCTCGGAGGATTTCAAACAGGTCTGTATTTGCACTATTCCACAACTTAAAGCAGAACGGAAAGGAATGACTAAAAATGCTTACCACAGAGAGGGAATTGGAAAGCAGTGTCCCGTCTTGGCCGAGCATGTTGGAAACTGTAATTTCAGGTAGATCCATGTTTTGTGGGTGGAATGGAAGGAGGCCGTTGTGGTTCATGGGATGACACAGAGAGTGGTACCCAGACTCTATCTCATTCAAGTGCACCAGGGAGTGGTCAGGCAATGACGGAGGAGTTATAGGAGGTATGTTAAAATCTTCACTTTCAAGACTTGGACCAGGAAAAGACTGGAAAAAAACGACCCAGAAAGTGTCAGGAAAATCATGTGAATACTGATCAAGAATAATAATAAAAGTCAAACAAAACATACAAAAAGAACCCAACTCACATACTTATAAGAAGGAGCTTCAATTTAACAAAAAGAATATTTTAAACACCCATATATTATAACAGTGGAGTTTCACCATTATGTATGGAAGAAAAATTGCCTCTGAGGCATAAGAATCTCTGATACTTTCACAGCTTCCATTAGAATGAGATTTTTTTTAAAGAAGCTGAATTCAAACAGATTTCAAGGGTCCTATTAAAATTTTCCAAGAGTGTTCATCTAGCTGAATACCTTTTTCATGGGAATTGTGGAAAAGGGAATGCAATTTATAAAATTAACATTGGCTCAAAATGGTTCATAAGACTCCCTGCTACTCAGATCAAGAATTATACAGTGGAGAAAAAAGATACCGTTTTTAGGTTTACAGGAGAGCCACGCATTTGTTCTGCTACAAAGAAAAACAAATAAATACAGAAATAGTATATACTTTGTATGAATATACTTTGTGTTTATAAAAATACATCTATGGTGTCTCAAAAACACTGATTTTTCCTTTCTTAATCTACAAACTCAACGATACCTACATTTTGTCAGTCATCTAAACGAGTTACTCCACAAAGCAACTGTTTAGTCTTTTGTTGTCCGCTGCCATTAAGTCATCCAACTCAATCTGATCCGAGGAAAAGCCACAGGCAAAGTCAGAGTAATGCACCAAGGTGGATAATTGCTATTATTTATCTGCATTCTTCATACAGCAGGTAGGCTCATTTGGGGGATAGGGGTGGGTGTGCTTATATTTCTTAAAGGAAAAAGGTGAGCAGGGTTAGATACATCACCCAAATCAAGAGTTAAAGGGATCAGTTGCAGTGGTTCAGCCTGAAAGCCTGCTCTGCTTTTCTGAGAACAGCCACAGCTCTCATCTTTGCAAGTGATCAGTCTTTGCACATCCCACGCCCACAGTCACGAGGTTTGTAGCACAGAGACTACTTCCGCCCTTCCTGCCCCTCTGCAGCAGCGCAGCCCTGCTCTGAGTGATGCTTTTGTTAATTCTGGAAATGCAAGGATTTAAATACATTCTGCTCCTGCAAAGTATCTTCAGGAAAGACGAAAATGAGGACACAATTTCAAAGAGCAGCTCTTAGAAGAAAATGTTTTCCCCAACATGAGTTTGCAAATGGGGGACGGCATGGTGTATGAACTCATGCAGAAGGACAAGGGAAGAATCAATGCCCAATTATGAACAAAGGTTTTTTTCATTAGTCATCATAGTAATACTGCCCTCCCTGATGCCTGAGGTTACTCTCCTCTGTACAAGCATGGATATAAAAACCTAAATCAGACCAACAACATTCCAACAACCAACAGTGTTACATGTTTGCTGCTGAACACTGAAGAACTTACTCTAGTGCACATTGCCACGGTTTTAGCTGCTTTGCTATTTTCCCAACAAGGTTTACACCTCTGTTACCAAATATCTTAGTATGAAATAAAACAGGGAGGCTGGACTGCAAAAGCCAAAGTAAAATCCCAAAGAATGAAAACAACAGGACAGGGAGAGAAAAAGGTCTGGCAGTGATATCACCATCCTTATCAGTGAGGACTTAGGTTCTGCCCATGCTTTCCAGCTGTGTTTCCCACCTCCGGCACAGGAGTTTGCTCTCCCCTTGCCCCTGCCCACTCCTTAATGGGAAGCTGGTGTGAGTACTGCCATGTGTAAATTGTATTTGCCCCTGCTTTTAGAAGCCACGATACAGCCATCAGCTGAAACATCTCCAAGGGATTAAATGCATACCGTAAAAATATACCCTCACTAAATGGAGAGGGGACTTACAGATGGCAAAGAGAACATGGCATATTTACTCAACCACAATGCATAAACTGTGCAAAACCAAATAAAAGTATTATGGACACTGTATATACTAACTATTTGCTTATTACTATTTTATTAAATTGATGATCAAAAGAAAGGTGTCTAAAGTGAGCTTAAGGTCTGACACCACAATACCAAAGCAGTGAGGAACAGAAATGAAGGAAGGGACAACACCCATAATGCTCTTCTGGACCAGCACTATCGCACACAAGTACACTTAGATTTGGTTGCTGTAATCTTGGTGAGCTTACAGCCATGTAACCTACAGCTACCAGGAGGGATTCAAGAGTTGTGAAAAGAGGACATTTCGTGTTCGACACTATCTTTTCTACTGTACCAAAAGACTGATGGCCTCGAAAGTGTTTTCTCTCCCATGATTTTGCAGGTAGAAACAAACGTTTACTCAACGTTTGTTTTCTTTCTCTCTCACATTGTCGTGCAGTGAAAATACCTTGTGCTGCATCTTTGCTGAACCAAGATGTCTCAATACCTTTTAGAGGAGGAAGAGACATCTGCCCTCCTGCTTTCCTTAAGCAGGAGTAGGACAAGAGTCTACAGTATTCTCTCACCACTTCTTTAACAAGAAGAAGGGACTTTTACATTTGCTACTAAAAGCAAATATTCCTAAACCAAATATTGACAGGCTGGCTGTACCTAATATTGGGGGCATTCAGCAAATCCGCTGCCTTATTTGTACACCCTTCTTCCATGCCATATGTAGATAGCCTGGCTTTTACCTTAGTTAGACTTTGATTTGCTGTATTTCAAATGTGTCTTTAATTAGTAACACTTCAAAAACAGTGGGAACAATTGAACTGCCATTAGGACATTAGATTCACTTATTAAAAAGAAAGTAAAACACTAGTGGCATAAAACTCCTCGACCCAAGTTGTGTCATGTGTAACTATATAACATTGTTATATATAAAATATGGGCTAAGCATTTTAAATAAACAGTTGCTCTCTGATTATTTTAAAAAAAAAAATCACACTATTGTTATTGCTTGACAACCAGTTAGAGTGGATCTGACCCCACCCACATCACCTACCACATCACTGTCCACTATACTTAAACAAGCTTCTTAAAGTAGTAGAATTACTGTAGCAAAGGCAATAATAACACCCCAGAACAACATATAATTCAAGCACTAGTACTTCCTCTGTTTTTTCTTTTTCTTTTTTTTTTTTCAAGACAAACTATTTTATTACTTCAATAAAGCTGGGCAGAATCCAAGCCACATGCTAATAGTATGGACAGATACTTGAAAGCATCTGCAGAGCACCCTAGTCACCTAGCATTTTCAGCCAATTTGGTATTTCCATACTTAGTATGTGTGTATGTAACACATACAGACATAATTTCCTCAGGGAAGTTACTTGAACAGTGACAGGACAGTACTCCAGTTTGTCTTGTCCAGGAGCATGGTTTAGATGCTTGTAATGACTTGGCACACTGGCACATCAGAAACCAAATATCCTGTATACATTTGCAGCAAACCAAACATATCCCAGAAACAAGGCTGTTGCAATTGCGCATGGAGGGAAGGAGTGAGGAAAGGGACATATGCTTGTCCTGCCGATAGCAGCTACAGGCTTCAAACACCCACTCCTACTTTCCTGACATCTCTCCCCTTGCCATTCGGAAAGCCTTGAGGAACCGTCTAGGGTCTCCTTGATGCAACTGATCCAGTGCTGGCAATGGGCTCTCCTGGAACATCATGTTGTTACCTTCTTCCCCGAAAAGACACTTTAGGGAACTCCAGCACAAGGCCAGGCCCAAGATTTTTCCTGCAGCAAGAGGTCCCACTCCCAGGTCAGTTGTCATGCTGTCCCGACCCCTGGGCTTTCTTAGAGCATCTCTTCTTCCAACCCAAGCCATTTATCTGGAATTTCTAATGAAAGCAGTTATCTACCACCAAAAGCATTAGAGAAGGCTACACTCCCTGTATCCACTTACAATTCATAAGTACAGCTCATATATATTAATAATAAATGGTGACCTGTACCTTCAGCTCTGTTAGGTTTTTCTTGGGGGTGGAGACAAAAGTTAGGGTCTCCCCTGCCCCCCCAAGGGTTTTTTCCTTCACAGTTGGCTTTACTATCAGCAGGACTTTCTCTATTCAGAAAGACACGGAATAGCTCCTTTTCTTTCTGCTGGGCATAGAAATACTAGCAAGCTCGCCTTTTCACTTTTGAATCAAAAAAGAGTAGCAGTAAATGCTTTATTTACTTTACCACAGAGCTGCTAGGAACTTTGCCAGTGGTTTCGCTTTCATCTCATGACTGTGGGAGTGGATGAGGTGTTTATCAGCTCTTCAGTTTAGGGGAACTTCCTGGACCTTTGTTACATTCCAGAGAGAAAGCCCTCTGCAAAGTAACAGCATTAAACCCACTGCATAACACTGAACAGACACAGGTTTAATTTCACTTTATTATGAACTATGAAAATCACATCTTCCCAAATCTAAAGGACAATATTCTATGTTTCTGGTTAAATATTTGTGGCATTTCTGCCTCAAATGATGGAACTTCATGAAGCAGATGATCTTTGAGATGCCCACTCTCAGATCGAGACATCATTATCTATGCCACCTTAGCCTATGATTTTACAAGAAATGCTTGCTAGAATAAAATGATGCAAACACTTAACCCTGATTCACTGTCCAACCCAAGTCCGAGCTTTTGTTCCTGAACAATAACCTTGCTGGTCCCCTTCAATTTATCTTTTATTCCACTTAGCCTTGCCAAATCCAGCCACAAGCCATGGAAGGGGGGCAAAACTCTGTGTGTGTGAGGTGTATGTCAAAGGTCAGTTCTTTACTTTAGCAACACGTATCTCAAATTAGGGCTAAGCATCCTGCTGTGCTAATAACACACATTAAAAAATTCTAGTCTTTATTTTCAAGGAACCCAGATACTTGTTGTTGTCAGAAAAATAAGAGAAATGCTTGCACAATCTGCTGCATAAGAACTGAGGAAAAAGGAGAAAGAGGGAAATAAAAATAAAACCCTTTGTTTACGTACTCTACAGTGATGACTGCATATTGGCCAGCAAAACTTACTTATGTTTCAAAGTAATTTCAATAGAAATTTAAAAAGTAATCAGAGAAGGAAAACCAAAGGAGATAGAATCACAGAATCCTAGAATCGTTTCAGTTGGGAAAGACCTTTAAGACCATCAAGTCCAACCGTTAACCCAGCACTGCCAAGTCCACCAATAAACCATGTCCCTAAGCACCACATTTACACATCTTTTAAATACTTCCAGGGATGGGTACTCAACCACTTCCCTGGGCAGCCTGTTCCAATGCTTGACAACCCTTTCAGTGAAGGAATTTTTCCTAATATCCAATCTAAACCTCCCCTGGCGCAACTTGAGGCTGGTTGCCCTTGTCCTATCACTTGTTACTTGGGAGAAGAGACTGATACCCACCTTGCTACAACCTCCTTTCAGGTAGTTGTACAGAGCAATAAGGTCTCCCCTCAGCCTCCTTTTCTCCAGACTAAACAACCCCAGTTCCCTCTGCCACTCCTCACAAGACTTGTGCTCTAGATCCTTGACCAGCTTTGTTGCCCTTCTCTGGACACGCTCCAGCACCTCAATGTCTTTCTTGTAGCGAGGGGCCCAAAACTAAACACAGTACTTGAGGTGTGGCCTCACCAGTGCCGAGTACAGGGGGACGATCACTTCCCTAGTCCTGCTTACCACACTAGTTCTGAAACAAGCCAGGATGCTATTTTTCTTCTTGGCTACCTGGGCACACTGCTGGCTCATATTCAGCCTGCTGTGGACCAACACCCCCAGGTCCTTTTCCACCGGGCAGCTTTCCAGCCACTCTTCCCCAAGCCTGCAGCACTGCATGGGGTTGTTGTGACCCAAGTGCAGGACCCGGCACTTGCCCTTGTTGAAACTCATACCGTTGGCCTTGGCCCATTGACGCAGACTGTCCAGATCCCTCTGTAGAGCCTTCCTACCCAAAAGCAGATCAATACTCCTGACCAACTTGGTATAGTCTGAAAACTTACTGAGGGTGTACTCGATCTCCTTGTCCAGATCGTTGGTACAGACACTAAACAGAATGGGCCCCAATACTCAGCCTTGGGGAACACCAGTTGTAACTGGCCACCAACTCCATTCACCACAACACTTTGGGCCCGGCCTGACCAAGCAGCTAGTTTTCACATGGGGTGAAAATGTGAAGTTTTGATGGTTGAGGAGTCACCTCAAACAGAGTGACCACAAGAGGCAGTAAGCATTCAAACATCTAATGTAAATCCCTCTGGAAAGAGCAAAACTGTTACTATATCACAGCACAGAAGATAACATACATTAAGTAAGTCTAATTCATGCGCTCAGTGGTTACATCAGTCACCGTGCATATACTCAACAGAATCTGGTATTAGCAACAGTTCTTTAAAATTGGGAATTTGCCTATAGATATTTAATTTAAATGAAATGAATGGTACTGTCAACTATGTAGAGCGTGTCTTAATTTTTCATTTGCACCAAGGCTTCTGCATCTGAACTGTGGAAAGTTGCCAGTTTCTAAAAGATAGATGCTTCAGGCTGTCTCCTCTTCTATTATTGAACACATTGTTACATAACTGAAATACTTATGAATCGAGAGTAATGTAAAAACAATGAGCTCATTAGAAGAGGAAAAAGAGCAATGTACCTTATGCACATTTGAAAGTTAGGGTAATATATTTGACAGCAGATATTTCTAAAAGTTTTAATAGGATCAACCTTATCTCCAATTTCTAAACAGAGGACCTTCAGAAGCAAGTGTTTTTCAGCTTCTTTTGTCTCTGCATGAACAAGGCTTGATAGCTTGAGACTATAATGCATTACTGTGGAAACCTTCGGTCTGTTACATAAATCATCTTAACACTCAGCAAGAATTGTCCAACAGTGCCATTGATATGTTCAAGTCAATGATCCTGCAAACAATTTTTTTGTGTTTCTTCATATGGTAGACAACAGCAATAAATCATATTCATTTAAAAACACACAATATACTAATTTATCAAGCAACAGCTATCAAAAATATATTACAGAGGAAGGTATAACTTTTTTCTATTGTGTTAATCAATTTCTCTAATTTACATTAGGTAAAGGGCAAAGCCTCAAGCAAAACATTAATTTTCAGTACCAGATGAATTCTATTTTCAAGAAGGAGAATGTGCTGACAATGATATTATTGATTTAAAACAATCACAGTTTCAAAGTTAGCAGAATTATGTAAAACAGTAGGTTGGTTTTTTTTTATGATTCCACTCTTGAGAGTCTTTTCATTAATTACATTAATTTTATACATATACTATAGTGGTTTGCTGGGAAACGTGTTTTCAATGAAGGTTTTAAATTGAAATACATGTTAAAGATGACAATAAGCAGAAGCACAAATATTAGAAAAGATTACAAGATCTGGGCTTTGGAAACACCAACACAGTAATCAAAGCATTTAAACTTCCCTTCAGACAAAGACTCAGCTGTGCACTTTTGCCATTTAGAAAGTTTGAGAAAATTTGTAAGAGAAGTGCAAGTCTTTTTTTTAGAATTACTGATCAATTTCTTAGGAAAACTCAAGAGCCCTAGGCACACACGGGGCATCC